>OY821520.1:32858131-32955631 GCA_963682025.1 Cordilura impudica
AAAAAATTAAAAATTAAATATTAAAAAATGTAAAATAAAAACTGAAAATTGAAAAATAATAAATTAAAAATTAACAATAAAAAATGAAAAAGAAAAATAAAAATTGGAAAATGAAAAATGAAGAAAAAAATTAAAAATGAAAAATAAAAAATTAAAAATTAAAATTAAAAAATTAAAAATTAAAAACAAAAAAATCAAAAATATAAAAATTAAAAATGGAAAAAAAAATGAGAAATGAAAAATGAAAAACGAAAAATGAATAACGAAAAATTAAAAACAAAAAATAAAAAACGAAAAATTAAAAATTAACCGGTTAAAATAATAAATAATAATAAATATTTTTATATTAACAGAGCCCCTGCAGATGATTGCTATAAGTGATACGCTTTCTGTTTGATTTTAAGAAAGTGCTATAAAAAAATCTTTAATTACTAGATGTTTACACATCTAGTAATACTCTCTGTCTGTCTGTCGTGGGGCAACCCCATTCCCACTTATCCAATTGATCTGAAACTTGGCCCATAGCCTTGTTGTGAATACAGATTACTTTTGGGGTAGTCACGCACAGTTACGCACAGTTACGGAGTGACCTAAATGTCATTTTTCCTCATTATATCGATCTGAAACTTGGTCCATACACTTGCTGTGAAAAAATATTAACTATGACGTAGTCACGCACAGTCACGCATGGTTACGGACAGTCACGGAGAAATTTGAAATTTTTCGAAACAATTTGAAACTTGGTCGATATATTTGCTGTAAAGAAAAATTAACTTCAACATAGTCACGCACAGTCACGCATAGTCACGCACAGTCACGGAGTGATTTAAAGCCCATTTGCCCTTATCCGATCGATCTGAAACTTGGTCGATAGACTTGCTGTAAAAAAGATTAACTTCGACATAGTCACACACAGTCACGCATAGTCACGCACTGTTACGGAGAGATTAAAACCTCACTTCCCCTCATCCGATCGATCTTAAACAGTGTCCATAGACTTTTTGTGGCCAAAGATTGATTTTAAGATAGTCTCGCACAGTCACGGAGAGCCTCAAAACCCATATGCATAAGGAAAGAAAGAGTTTTAATAAAAACTTTTTTTTTATGGGTTAGATTATTACTTTCTTTATTTTAATTCGTAGTGTCTGCTTGCCGAAAAAACTATAGATCGATTTTAATCCTTTTCCCGTGATACAATCCAGGCAGACTCGTGGCGACGATGAAAGAACAAAAATATTGCAAAAAAATGTTACAAAAAATTTTTTGACTGTTGAATTTACAATTGTTGAGTACGACTGAAACTATACGGTAAACTTAATTTACAAAAAAAAGGGAGTGTAATAAAAACCTGGGTTTTATGGGTTTGTTTCTTTTTAATGTTAATTTTTTTTTGCCTACACATTTTGAATTTCAAATTCTTGAACAAATTTAATTTATTTTAGTTAAGTCAGTTCGCACCCGGCCTAATTTTATTTATTTGGTTGTGTAATTTATTGTACTATTAATATTTCGCACTAATAATATTTTGTGGGTAATATTTAAATAATTTTATCATATTTTTTTTTTTTTACAAATATTAACTGATATTAATACAACGTTTTGTAAAATTAAACGTAAAAAATTCACAAAATGTTTAATTGATTTATTAAAAAAAAAAATTATCTACACATTCTTATCACTTAAGAAAATATATGAAATATATCAACGACTACGTAGCATTATTTTTAATAAAAGATAATTTAAAACCCTCTAAGACTTTCAATTTAAAAACCGGTACATTTAGATGTAACACAACTTGTTATTTAGAATTAATAAAAAAATTCTTACACAATCAAATAAGTTCTGAAATTGATAGATTTATCTTAGACTACATCGAAAGAGCATAACAAAATATTCGAAAAGAAATGTTAATAAATTTGATTTATACACAAAGAAATTATTGATTATAATGAAAAAATTATTAAGTTTTTTATAGTAGAAAAAATTAATTATAATATACAATTACTTAAAATCTTACGAATTAGAATGGAGAAAAAAATTTAATACTTAGCCCTGCTAAAATATGGGTTTAACCCCGAAAAAAATGTAAGGCTTAATTCAATGATAGCAAAATTAACAATACAAACATTTTGATCGAAAATTTTTTCATACATTGATTTGAACCTGGCATTTTCTTCAAATTGATAAAGTTTTAAAATTTTCAAATATTTTTTTTTTTTTTTGGAAATTTTTCTTAAAAAGTTTTGTGCACAACCAATTATCCGCAATCATCATAATTCTAGTTAAAAATCGAGATTATACTGGTTTTGTTATTGTTTTTTTTTTCATTTCAAATCCAAAATTTATTTATTTTGAAGGCACCTTGTTGTTGTTTTTGTAAATTGTTTTTATATTTATTTTTGATTTTGGCAACCCTTTCTAGGCTGTTGAGCTGGATGTTTTAGTGGTAGGAAGTTGTTTTTTTGTAGTGCAAATAGAAAGTTTTCTTTTAGTGTTGGAAATATTTTTGAGTTTATTTTATTAAAATGGAAATTATTTTAGGCTTTGGAGTATTATAAAAAATAGAAAATAGTGGATTATTGAATTTATTTGCTAATATTTTATTATTGAACTATATAAAGGTGAATCTAATTTAAGGTGGTTGGTTTACTATTTTTTTTTTAAATAAATTTTTTATTAAAGGATGATTTTTAAAAGTTAATTTGCGGGAATTTTGCTAAATAACTAATGCTGGATTTTATAAAAAATATCGTAAAATTTAATAAAAAATTAAGCTTACAATTTTTACTTATATATTTTGAAGCTTAAGTTTTTTTTTTTTTTTCTTAAATATTTCCTATAAAATTCAGCCTAAGACAACATACATATATAAATATTTTTGTTTTTTTAACCACTTTTTTTTATTAAAAAAAAAAAGTTAAATAAACACATACATATTTACCTGTCGTTATTGATAATTTTATAATAAAAATTAATGACACAATTTAAAATATTTACACAATCGTTTACTATTTATTTATAATTAACAATAAATTATACTAAAAAAATATATTATCTAAAGTAAACAAAGAATTTTTAGATAAAAGTATAATAGTTTTCTGTTTTTTTTATAGCAAAGACTCAAACCACTTGATGAAACTTTACTTTTTTTAAAGAGAAAATATTTTTTTTCCCCAAAAGTTACTATTTTAACGAAATGTATTTTTTTAACAAAAGATATTAAAAAAAAGTACTTTTTTAAGAAAAGATACTTTTTAAATAAAATATACATATTTAACAAGAGATACTTTTTAACAGAAGGTATTTTTTTTTAAAAAGATATTTTTTAACAAGAGGTACTAACAAAAAGTATTTAACAAAAAGTACTTTTTACCAATACGTACTTTTTTACAAAAGATAAATTTTTCAACAAAAGGTACTTTTTTAACAAAGGTACTTTTTTCACAAGAGGTACTTTTCTAATAAAAGGTACTTTTTTTTAACAAAAAGTACTTATATCGCAAAAAATATTTTTTTAACAAGAGATACTTTTTTAACAAGAGGTACTTTTCAACAAAAGATACTTTTTTAACAAGAGGTATTTTTTAACAAAAAGTACTTTTTTTTACTAACACGTACTTATTTACAAAAGATAATTTTTTAACAAAGGTACTTTTTTAACAAATTTATTTTTTTAACAACGGGTACTTATTTAACGAATGGTACTTTTTAAAAAAAAGATACCTTTTATGAAAATTTCCTTTGTTTTTACTTTTTTCATAAAAATTATTTTTTTAACAAAAGATACTTTTTGACAAAAAGGTATTTTTTAACAAAATGTACTTATTTAAGAAGAGGTACTTTTTTTAGGAGATGTAATTTTTTTAAGAAAAGGTAAATTTTTAAGAAGTACTTTTTTAACAAAAGGTAAATTTTTAACAAAGAATACCTTTTTACAAAAGGCACTTTTAAAAATAAGGCGTTTTTAAAAAAAGTACTATTTAAAATAAGGTAATTTCCTAAAAAGGGTACTTTTTTGCAAAATCAACTTTTTTCAAAAAAAAGGTATTTTTTATTTAAGAAAAGAAAATTGTTTAAGAAATGTTACTTTCTTAAGAAAATTTACTTATTTTAAGAATATATGTATATTATTTTAAGAATAGGGACTTTAAAAAATATAAATACTGTTTTCAGAAATTATCCTTTTTGTAGAAAAGCTACTTTTTTAATCGAAGATTTTGATTAAACAAAATGTATTTTTTGAAGAAAATAACAATATTAACAAAAAGTCAAATTTTAAGAAAATTTATTTTTTAAGTGAAGCTACTTTTATACCATTTGTTTTTAAAGAAAAGGTAATTTTCAAGAAAAGGTAAATTTTTAAGAAAAGAAACCATTTTAAGTGAAAGAGATATTTAAGAAAAATTTTTTTTTATAAAATGTACCATTTTTTTAGAAAATTTTACTTTTAAAGAAGAGTTATTTTTTAGAAAAGGTACATTAAAAAAGCGTAGTTTCTTAAGAAATGGTACTTTTTAATAAGGTGTACTTTTTTAAGAGAACGTACTTTTTTTAAGAACTGGTGCCTTTTTGAGAGAAGTAACTTTTTTAAGAAAAATTTACTTATTTAAGAAATGGTACTTTTTAAAAAAATGTACTTTTAAGACAGGATACTTTTTAAGAAAGGGTACTTTTTTAAGAAAGGACACTTTTAAGAAAAGGTACTCTTTTAAGAAAAGGTTATTTTTTAAGAATATATAAATTTTATTATTTTTTAGGAAAATGTGCTTTTTCAGACAATTTACTTAAAAAAATTTACACTTTTAAGAAATTATCCTTTTCAAAGAAGCTACTTTTTTTTAACAAAAGGTACTTTTTAAAGAAAATGTGTTTTTTAAGCAAAAAAACTTTTATAACAAAAGGTACTTTTTAAAGAAAAGGTATTTTTCAATAAAAGGTAAATTTGTAAGAAAAGATACTTTTTTTTAAGAAAAAGTACTTTATAAGAAAAAAATTTCTTAAGAAAATTTACTTTTTTTTAGAAAAGGTACTTTTTTAAGAAGAAGGTGCTTTTTTTTAAGAAACGTAGCATATTTAAGCCAACGTACTTTTCGGAACGAGGGGGGTACTTTTTAAAGAAAAGGCGATTTTTTAAGAAAATTTAACTTTTGAAGAAAAAATACTTTTTTTAAGAAAAGGTACTTTTTAAAAGAATATACTGCTGTTTTCAAAAAGAGTAAGAAATAGTGTTTTTTAAGAAAATGTACTTTTTAAGAAAAGGTACTTTTTTAAGAAAGGGTACTTTATTAAGAAAATGTACTTTTTCAAAGAAAGGGTACTTTATTAAGAAAAGTTAATTGTTTAAAAAGTTAATTTGTAAGAAAAAGTACTTCTTTAAGAAAATGTGGTTTTTGAAGAAGAAGTCTTTATAAGAAAGGGTACCTTTTAAAAGAATGTACTAAAAAAGTTGTTGTTTTAAAAAAGGGAAATTTTTTAAGAAAGGGTACTTTTTTAAAAAATAGTACTTTGTTAAAAAATAGTACTTTTTTAAGAAAAGGTACTTTTTAAAGAAAACGTACTTTTTTACGAAATGGTACTTTATTAAAAAATATACTTTTTTAAGAAAAGGTACTTTATTGAGAAAAGTTATTTGTTTAAAAAGTTAATTTTTAAAAGAATGTACTTTTTAGAAAATGTACTTTTTGAAGAAGTCCTTATAAGAAAAGATACTTTTTAAAAGAATGTACTTAAAAAATTACTGTTTTAAAAATGGGTAATTTTTTAAGAAAGTGTACTTTTTTAAGAAATAGTACTTTTTTAAGAAAAGGTGCTTTTCAAAGAAAAGGTGCTTTTTTAAGAAAAGATACTTTTTTAAGAAAATGTAATTTTTCGAGAGAAGGTATATATTTAAGAAAAGGGGCTTTCTACCAAAATGTACTTTAAGAAAGGACACTTTTTAAGAAAAGATACTCTTTTAATAAAAGGTACTTTTTTGAGAAAAAGGAATGCTTTTAAGAAAAGGTACTTCTTTAAGAATATATATTTTTTTTAAGAAAAGGGACTTTTGTTTTAGGAAAAGGTGCTTTTTAAGACTATTTACTTAAAAAAATATATTCTTTTTTAACAAATTATTCTTTTTTTAGAAAAGCTATTTCTTGGATCAAAGATACTGATTTAATACAATTTTTTTTTTTTTTTTACAAACGGTACTTTTTTAAGAAACTGTACTTTTTTTAAGTAAAAGTACTTTTATAACAAAATGTACTTTTTAAAGAAAAGGCATTTTTCAAGAAAAGGTAGATTTGTAAGAGAAGATACTTTCTTTTAAGAGAAAGTACTTTCTAAGAAAAGCATTTCCTAAAAAAAAAAACTTTTTTTTTAGAAAAGGTACTATTTCAAGCAGGAGGTACTTTTTAAAGAAAATCTCCTTATTTAAGAAATCGTAATATTTTAAGAAACCTTGCATTTTTAAGCCAACGTACTTTTTAAAGGGGAGGTACTTTCTAAAGAAAAGGTGATTTTTTTTAAGGAATGGCACTTTTTTAAGAAAATTTAAAGAAAGTTTACTTTTTTTAAGAAAAGTTACTTTTTTAAGAAAAGGTACTCTTTAAAAGAATGTACTTAAAAAATTGCTCTTTTAAAAAAGGGTACTTTTTAAGAAATAGTACTTTTTGAAGACAAGGTGCTTTTTTTAAGATAAGGTACTTTTTTTAAGAAAAGGTACTTTTGTAAGAAATGGTACTTTTTAAGAAAATATACTTTTTTAAGAAAAGCTACTTTTTAAGAAATTTTACTTTATTAAGAAAAGTTAATTGTTTTAAAAGTTACTTTTTAAGAAAAGGTAATTTTTTAATAAAATGTACTTTTTGAAGAAGAAGTCTTTATAAGAAAAGGTACTTTTTAAAAGAATGTACTTAAAAAGTTGCTAAAAAAGGATAATTTTTTAGGTAATTTTTTAAGAAATAGCACTTTTTTAAAAAAAGGTACTTTTTAAGAAAAGTTACTTTGTAAGAAGAAGTACTTTTTTAAGAAAAGCGAATTGTTTAAAAAAATAGGTGCTTTTTTAAGAAATTGTACTTTTTTAGGAAAACGTTTTTATAAAAAAAATTATCTTTTTAAAAAAAGGTACTTTTTAAGAAAATTTAACTTTTGAAGAAAAAAATGCTTTTTTTAAGAAAAGGTACTTTTTAAAAGAATATACTTAAACAATTGCTGTATTCAAAAAGAGCAATTTTTTAATAAAGGTTACTTTTTTAAGAAATAGTAGTTTTTTAAGAAAAGGTAACTTTTTAAGAAAAGGTATTTTTTTAACAAAAAGTACTTTTTAAGAAAAGATACTTTTTTAAGAATAGCTACTTTTTTAAGAAAAGGTACTTTATTAAGAAAAGTTAATTGTTTAAAAAGTCGATTTTTAAGAAAATGTATTTTTTAAGAAAATGTACTTTTTGAAGAAGGGTTTATAAGAAAAGGTAAAGAAGGTACTTAAAAATTGCTGTTTTAAAAAATTAATTTTTTAAGAACGGGAACTTTTTTAAGAAATAGTACTTTTTTAAGAAAAGCTCCTTTTTAAAGGAAAGGTACTTTTTTAAGAAATGACACTTTATTAATAAAAACTACTTTTTTAAGAAAAGGTACTTTATTGAGAAAAGTTAATTGTTTAAAAAGTTAATTTTTAAGAAAAGTTACTCTTTTATGAAAATGTACTTTTTGAAAAGGTACTTTTTGAAACAATGTACTTAAAAAATTGCTGTTTTAAAAAGTGTAAATTTTTAAGAAAGGGTACTTTTCTAAGAAATAGTACTTTTTAAAAAAAATTTACTTCTTTAAGAAAAGGTACTTTTTTAAGAAAAGGTACTTTTTTAAGAAAAGGTACTTTTTTAAGAAAAGGTACTTTTTTAAGAAAAGGTACTTTTTTTAGAAAAGGTACTTAAGAAGTTGTACTTTATTAAGAAAAGTTAATTGTTTAAATAATTAATTTTTAAGAGAAGGTACTTTTTTAAGAAAATGTACTTTTTGAAGAAGAAGTCTTAATAAGAAAAGTTACTTTTTAAAGGAATGTACTTAAAAAAATGCTGTTTTCAAAAAGGATAATTTCTTAAGAAAGGGTACTTTTTTAAGCAATATTACTTTTTTAAGAAAAGGTACTTTTTAAAGATAAGGTACTTTTTTAAGAAAAGATACTTTTTTAAGAAAATGTAACTTTTCAAACGAAGGTATATATTTAAGAAAAGAGGCTTTTTACCAAAATGTACTTTAAGAAAGGAGACCTTTGAAGAAAAGGTACTTTTTTTAAGAAAACGTACTTTTTTAAGAAAAGTTACTTTTTAAGAAATGGTACTTTATTAAGAAAAGTTAATTGTTTTAAAAGTTACTTTTAAGGAAGAGGTAATTTTTTAAGAAAATGTTCTTTTTGAAGAAGTCTTTATAGGAAAAGGTACTTTTTAAGAGAATGTACTTAAATAATTGCTAAAAAAGGATAATTTTTGAGGTACTTTTTAAAGAAATATTACTTTAAAAAAAAGGTACTTTTTAAAAAAAGTTACTTTTTTATGAAAAGCGAATTGTTTAAAAAAGTAAGTTTTTAAGAATAGGTACTTTTTTAAGAAATTGTACTTTTTAAAAAAAGGTACTTTTTAAGAAAAAAGTTTTTATGAAAAAATTACTTTTTAAAGAAAGGGTACTTTTTTAAGAATAATCTTTTTTAAAAAAAAAGTACTTTTTTAATGTTTGCTTTTTTGTTGGAAAATACGTACCAAATTTCATTTGTTCAGAATATACTTATAGCGTTTGGCCCTCTTTTTATCATTTCTACTCATTTGACATTCAAATTTCTCTAAATCCACTCCTAGTGGATATTTACGCCGATAGTGAAATCTTAATTTCAAATTTAAAAGTTATTAGCTCCAATTAAACTTTAATCATACAGCGTTACGGAATTATTCAACGCAAATTTTAAAAATTTAATTGATTTAAGTAATATCGCTGAAAACTTTGAAAGCCTGAGACATTATTCATTAAAAAAATTTAATGTGATTCCGGAATAAAACGTTCGTAGCCTATTAAATTTTTTTTCTAATAAAAATTCTCTAACTCTAGAGGACTATTATAATTTAATTTATATTATAACCAGGCAAAATATTTTGGAATCAAAATTTCTCATTAGTTTTTTTTTAAATAATTTGTTTCTTACATAATGGTTTGTGGCTTTGCTAAATTCATACATTTATACACCAACCAAAATAACAAATATATCTATATAGGTACTTTTTTAAAATTCTTTTCAACAATTTTTAAACATACAAAAAATAACTTCAATTTCTAAAAAACAATAAACACTATTATTACAAAATGTAAAGTGTATGATACAAAATGAGCGATTCAATGGCAGTGATTGACAAAATGAAAAGAAAAATGTATGTTTTAACTAAAAGAAACCGAAGTAATTAAAAAAAAAAATTAAATCAAAGATTTGGAAAAACAAATTTATGTACCACTCACACATACACTGAGAGAAAAAAACATGCTGACAAAATGAAAACAAAAGAAGACGCACAACAGTGATAGAAAAAAACTGTTCACCAGTAAAACAAAATTATTTGTATAATACACAGATTCTTAAAAACAGAATCTCAAAGTTAAAACGTTAAAATAACAAAGAGATCTTCATTCCAAAAGACGTGGTTAACAAAAAAAAAAAAAAAAAAACACATAACATTGAGACATGGACAATTACAGATAGAGAAAAAAGAGAGAGATAGAAAATTTTTTTATACAAAAAAAGTTTAAAAAATTTGGCAAAAGACATTTGTGTTCCTGTGTATGCCAACAAGAACATTTTTTCTTTTACATTATGTGGTGGGTTTGGTTTTCGTTTCTTCTTTCATTTCAGTAGTAGTAGCAGTGTTTTTTTTTTGTATACGACTAAGTTAAACATAGTAGATAGGCACAAAGACACTCACAACAGAACACACATGAACATTTTCATTTAAGTTTTTTTTTTTTAAGCTTAAACATTTAATTAATCTAAACAAAACACAAACAGAAAATACAAAAAAAAAAAAATAAATAAAATAATTAAAACAAACTAAATGCATCGTCATACTATAAGAAAAAAACGCTATCAACACGTACATTCACATACTCGCACAATCGTAGAATGTATTGAAAATGTTGAATGTTGTTAATGTGAACATTTTGAAAATACAGCATGTTTTTAATTTTTGTTTTTGTTTTATATATTTTTTGTTATCCATACCAGTCCTCTTTCTTCGTTTTATTATTATTATTATTTTTTTTTTATATATGTAAAAGAAAATTATAGATAAATTAAAGAAAGAAATGTTTATGTTTATATTTTGAACTTATGTATGTTTGAAATACATGTGTAGGTAGGTATGCCTGTGTGTGTGGGTGTATTTTTATTAAAACAAGTTATTTGTAATTTTCTGCATATGAATGTGTGTGTTTATATTTTAATTTTTTTTTTTACAATTATTGCTTTAACATACTTAAATATTTTTTTGTAAAGAAATATATTCAATATATTTTTTTTTACCTTCCGCCATTGCGGAAAGTTATTGAAAATATGTGTGCATGTGTGTGGGAAAATTTCCAACATATTTTTTTATTATTTTTTCCTTGTATTTATGTTGTAATTGTTGTTATTGTGAATATGAAGAAATGTTGAAATATGTGCATGCATTTAACTTACAATACATCGAATGAATTTAATGAAAAAAAAAATTATTTCTTGCCATCTTGCAATGTTATTTATATCTTCTGCTAATCATTCAACAAAAAAGAGAATTGTAAAGAGGTGTTAAAAGATCCAATGACATAATAATAATAATAATAATAAATAATAAAAAAATTTATGATAATAGAATGCACAATGGTTTTTGTTCGAAAGCGAAATGATTCATGGCATTAAGAATGTTCTCAATATGTTGTGACTTTTTGAAATTTTTATCGCAAATATATTGCTTTATTGTTTGTAATAAATTAAAACTTTAGCTTACCTTACAAAGTATTAGGTTTTAAAAATTATTTAGTGCAAATAAGTGACTTTCCTTCAGATCTCTGTTGGCTCTATGAAGACCATACAGCTGGTTACGCCAACATTTATTCTTAAAATATCTTTAAATTTGTAATTAAACAGAACCCTAATCTGATCTTTTTAGGAATTAATTTAATTTAATATGTTTTTTTAATTTTAAATTTTTAAAATTTTTCTTGTTACTGACAGAAAAAACTTTTGTGAGAAGTTCTTTTTCCAATACGTTCAGTTAAAGCGAAAGAAAAGTTATGCCCTATGAAATCCACAATACAATAGACTGTGATTAAATGACATCTACTAGATAAGCGGCAGGTACTTGTGGATAGAAACTCGGGCTTTTGGAATTAAGTCTTTTAAAGACTTAAGTCGCAAAGTTGAAAACACAGACGTTGCCAACTATATTATTTCGTTATTATAACTGAAAATTTTATTTATCACTCTCTTAATGATGCTTGCCTAAAATAAGGCAATATAGAGTTTTGCCCTCTTTAAGGCAGCAGGCCCAGACGAAATCTTTCTCGCTCTACTACAAATCAGCGGGGACCTGATTGATAGTAGTCTGGCTGGCATATTCTCTGCTTGCCTAAAATTTTCTTACACCCCCAGGGCATGGCAGAGGGCCAAAGTGGTCTTCATACCAAAGCCGGGAAAGGAGTGCTACGCGAACCCAAAGGCCTATCGACCGATAAGTCTTACATCCTTCCTACTGAAAACCATGGAGCGCATAGGCGATAACATGGTTAAATCTCAGATCCCGAATGAGTTATTGAGGTTGAGACAATACGCTTATTTGAGAGGATGCTCAGTGGAAACTGCCCTTCATGAAGTAGTTCACTACATCGAAAGATGCTAGGTTAGGGTAGGTTAGAAGTGGCTGCTAATCCAAAGGAAAAGCATACTTAGACTCTGGGGTCCATTGTGATACCACGGGACGAATAGGTGTTCCCCTCAGTCCCCACCGTAGAACCAGTTTGAGCTCTTGATGAAGCCCCTCATATATGAGAAATTTCCACATTTGAGAGATCAGAGAGATAGTGAAGAAACGGCGATCCCAATGTTCGAAGTCTCGTTTTGGAGAGCGCCGGGCAATAGCAAAGGAAGTGTTCTATGCTCTCCACCTCCTCCACATCCATGCTGCTATGACATAAGTCATTTGACGAGACCCTGAGGCGTTCAGCGTGTCTCCCTATGAGGCAGTGCCCAGTGATAACAGCAACTACTGTTGAAATCTCCCCACAGGGGAGTGATAGTAGCGCACTGGTGCGCTTTTGATTTAGAGCCAGCCAGATTTGTCTCGTGATCCTGCACGTTGATACATTAGCCCATCTGTTGTCCGTTATGCCAGCGGTGTGAAGCCGAAGTGCCAGCTTGCACGATTCCAGGGGTGTACCAACACATTCCAAGTCCGCTGGAACCCGTAAGGTAGTGTCGTGTCTTGCCACCTCATCAGATTTACAGTTTCCCGGTGTATTCCTGTGCCCTGGGGCCCATATGAGTCTGATGTCGAACTGCTTGGCCGTCTCATTTAAAGACGTGGTTCTTGTTTTCAGAAACATTGATTCCAAGGATTTTACCGCAGCCTGACTATCAGAGTAGATTTGACTGCGGTTGTTCACAGAATATCCTGACCCAACCAGTCAGCAACTTCCTTTATGGCCAGTACATCTGCCTGATAAGCACTGCAGTGGTCTGGCAACCTGCGAGCCAGATTTAGTCCAAGCTCCTTTGAATAGACTCCGAAACCAACTTGACCACACAATTTCGATCCGTCAGTATAGAAATTTATGGAACGCCTGCTACCTGGAATCCTCCCTGACCAAGATTCCCTCCTCGGAGTAGTATAATCCACGTTCAGTGGTAAGTTCTTGTTAATCAGGATCACTTCATGGCCACAATTATGACCACGCCGTTGTATTGTGCTTCTTAGTCGAATGGCCGATGAGGCCGCCGACTGCTTTCCTAATACGTCCAACGGTATTAGGTGTAAGAGGATGTTCAAGGCATCCGTAGGTGTAGTACGAAGGGCACCAGTGATACACACGGAAGCCATTCTCTGTACCCTTGCAAGAAGGTTGGTATTGGAGGCCTTCTCTAGAGCAGACCACCAAACGATGACCCGGTACAGCAGTATTGGGCGAACCACCGCTGTGTAGATCCAGTAAGCAATTTTCGGGCTAAAGCCCCACCGCTTACCAATGGCCTTTTTGCAGGAGTATAAAGCTATAGTCGCCTTCTTCTCCCTTTCCTCCAAGTTCCTTCTGAAGTTCAGCTTCTTGTCCAGGAATACGCCAAGATACATGGCTCCATTAGAGAAGGCGATTTCAGTACCGTCAAGAGAAATAAGGGCGAAGGTAGGTATCTTATACTTCCTCGTGAAAGGAACAAGTTCCGTTTTGGTCGAATTTACCCCCGGACCGCAACTACTTGCCCAGTACATCGAAAGATCTTTTGATCTAAAAATCTTCACCCTAGCTATATTTATTGTTATAAAAGGGGCTTTTAATTATGTATAAACCAATACGCTACGCCAATCTCTAGACCAATTCGAAATAGACCGGGACGTTAAAGCCTGCATCCGTCACATGCTAGGGAATAGATGGATAAGTCGCGAGGTTGGTGGCATTAGATTAAGAGACAAGGTTTGTTGTGGGACACCTCAAGTGGGAATTTTATCACCTGTTTTTTTTTGATAATCACTATATTCTGTTAGGGGGGAAAGATCCTAAAAATCTATGTAGGAGGGAATGGGGTGCACTCGAAATAGCATATAACTGGACACAACCGACAGGATTAAGTGTGAACCCGGAAAAAACTGAAATATGCCTCTGTACTAGGAAGACGAGAATAGTCGACTTCGATGAACTCCGCTTCCAGGACAAAATGATTAGAATCACACAAGCGGTGAAATACCTTGGGGTGATTCTCGACAAAAAGCTCACTGAAAGGCCCATATTGAGAGAAGGGTCGCGAAAGCTTACCGGATATGAGCCATTTGTAGAAGAGCTATGGGTTCAAAATGGGGATTAAACCCGAGGATGACACATTGGCTATATTCAAACATCGTTAGACCAGTTCTAACTTACGCATCCGTAGTCATATGGACATCAGTGAACAAGAAATGCTATATTAAACCATTCCAAAAGATACAGCGCCTCTGTTGCATAGGAATCAGCAGTGCAATACGGACTACATCTACGAGGGCTTTAGAGACGATTCTATCTATACAGCCGATCGAGATCAGAATTAAATATGAGGCAGCTCTGGCCATGCTACGATTATGACCAGACACCAAACAATATTGGACCATATGCCGGGATTCAGCACAGTGGATTTTAGCTGTGATAGAATCGCGGAAGTGTCGACGAACACACTCTGTAGTATATGGATACCAGACAGGGAAAGCTGGTTAAACGGGAATATTCTACAAAACCTTCCAGGGTCACACTACTTCACAGACGGACTTAGTCTGCATAGGTAGGTAGACCGTTCCACTGGCAAATACCTACGCATTCCGGACCACAACTCTGTCTTTCAGGCCGAATTGGTTGCGATAACGGAATGCATCAGATCTATTGACACACGGAAAATACCAAGCCCCGAAGACGTGAGAATATTTTCGCATAGTGTAGCGGCTATCACATCAAGCACTGTCCTCAGATGTAAGGAGGAGATTGAAAACTTCACTACAAGGGGTAGACTTGAAATCGTTTGGATCCCAGGACACAGTGGTATAATGGGAAATGAGATTACAGACGAACTGGCCAGGAAAGGTTCTTTCCTGGAGGGATTCAGTTTGGAAAACCCTATACCTTTCCAGTCTTTCAAATCGAAACTCTTGGACTGGATGACCAGTTCACATACTTCAATTTAGGGGGGAATTGACGTAGGTAGGGTTACGAAGATATTATGGGGCACTCCCAACACTTCGAAGACTAGGGAAATCCTTAGTCTAAATAGGAGGGAACTGAGTTGGATTGTTGGCATCCTCACTGGGCACTCTGAACTAAGGGCTCACCTATACCGTCTAGAAAGGGCGGAATCGGCCATATGTAAAGCTTGTAGAGAGGACGACGAGACCCTAGCACGCTACATTTGTTACTGTCCTGCATTTGCGGGAACATGGGTCAGATATTTATCGAACGATATCATACCAGGCCTAGCGGCTCTTAGGGGGATACGCTAGAGAACAATCAGGAAATTTGCTGACGAGACCGAATTTCTAAATTAATATAGGGGTAGATAACGGGATGAACATGGAGATGTAGAGCGCACAACAAGTGTGTATATCTTGGTACAACGGTATATAAGCTATGTAAATACATGGCTCCTTTTTTCAACCTAACCTAACATAACCTACTTCCGTCAAATAATTTATGCTATTTTTTCAGTTTTCTTAGCAGATGAGTTTGATTTAAAGGTTTACATGGACACACAGACAGACAGACGGGCGGACGGACATCGCTAAATCGGTAGGTCAAATATTTGTTAGTAGCAACATTAAATGCATTTTACTCAAAAAAAAAAAATGTAAAAATATAAAAATCTGTAAATCTGGACATCTAAAAGAAATAGGTTTCAAATGAAGATTGCTTGGTCAAAATAGGATTAAAACTGAAAAGTTTACATCAGTCAAAAGAAATCGTCATGCCTATTAATATAATAGATGTAACAATGATAATTAATAAGGTAAATGGTATTTTATGATTAATAAAATGTTGGGCAAAGGAATTTAATGATCCTTATATAACAAAAAATCTATTCACTTCTTTGGTCTGGAATTCATAGTCTTCAACAAAAAACTTGAATCAGTTCAGAAACAATTCTTACTATACGATATTCAATTTCTTCGGTGGAATGTGGAAGTATCGCAGTCATTTAGCTCTAATAAAGCTTCAAACTTTGAAAACTAGAAGGATCATTTTTAATATAACATTCTTCCTCAACTTAGTTCATGGTAAAATTGATTCTGTATGCCTTCTTGGAAAAACATGTATACACACATCAAATTTGAACAATTTCGATCCATTCCGAAGAATTTGCCCCCGAAGTGAACAGACATTATGTCTTAATTGATTTATTCGATGCTGTTGATGTAATTAAAGAAGACGAATGACTTATTTGAACTATAACGATTATGTTTATAATTGTATTTGAAGTCTGTATTACTTCTGTAAAATATTAAAAATTTTTGCTCGTTTTTGGTATTCCATAGAGTAAAAGCCATCAGAATTTACACGACAGCATTCCATATTTTACCCGATTGCGTCTAAGAAAATTTTATTTAAAGTTTAGTATACTTTTAGGCAATCTAGAAATGTTTACAATTTTAGAAATTCGAAACCCATCAAACGAACATTTTAAACTATTGAAATTTGTTTCAATCAGGACTGATCTGGTTAAAATTTCAGTCAAATTTGAGATTTGAGGAAATTGTGTCCTTGCGTAAAAAATGTTCGTTTTTTGCGTGTACTAATGAAAATTGGTCAACGAAAGAATGGAAACAAATTTCGGTTCTTCTAATATCAAACCTTTTGTTATCGTATATGATATGCGATATGGTAAGGTGTAGTTTTATATGGAGGTACACACTGAAGTATCAGACATATATATTTATTGTTAAATCCAATTTTATAAATTGTTTATTCGTGGCTAACTAGAAAGATATTTCAGAATAAAAAAATTTTTCTGTAGTTCAACTGTATTGAGGTTAAAGTTTTAGTTTTTTTTTAAAACCTCCAAATGTTTTTTAAAAAACCTCAAAAGGGTTTTCAAACAACTTTGAGTCTTAATACTGCTTGAAGAAATTGAGAGGAGTGCATATTTTCATACATTTGTATGAAAAATGGTCGAGCTTTTGCAAGAAGTAGCTTGGCTACGCCAATAGGACTGTCCGATTCAAGTGATATTAAAGGATAACATTCCCGGTACTTGTACAATTCCAAAAAGTATTTATTTGTAAAACCAAATCCTTATATTTATACTTTCAAACATGTTAATTTTGCTACTCGAGCTACTGGTTCGTTCGGGTAGCTCGAAACTCGAGCTACGTTATACAAATCGCTTTAGAATCGGCGGATATATAAACAGTTAATTTAATTTAGAAGATACAGACATTAGCAAATTGTGATAAGTATAACGTTGGATAAATTTTCAAAAAAAAATAACATGTTTGGGTAAAAATATCTATAGTATTAAGGCAATTTCTTGTGACCGATGTAACTTTGTCAGTTTTAAACTGATTTTGACCAAACATACCTCATTTGAAAGGTATTTCTTTTTAGCTATACACCAGATTTACAGATTGGAACAATTTGGAACATTTTTTTGAGTAAAAATTATTTAAAGTTGCTATTAACATATACATAAAATTATACAATGCTGTGTCTGTGTGTTTATTAAATTTTATATGAAAAGCCCTGTGTTTAATTGAAGATTAATTTTGGACAAAAAACCAATAACGTTAATAACGCAATTGAGTTTCATTTGAATAATTGCATATCACAGCCCTGTGTTCAATTGTGAATTGCCTAAAGTTAGCCTAGCATACAAGGTGGTTCAAATACCTTTAGGCTCTTATTTCTGTGTGTTCAACAAATATTTATTTAAATATTTTTAATGAATTAATTGATTAAACGCACATTGAAAGAAATAACTTGAATGAAAAGCTAAAATATTTTAGAATTTGCACTCGAATTTCAAATCGCTTTAGAATCGGCGGATATATTCACAGTTAATTTAATTTACAAAATACAGACATTAGCAAATTGTGATAAGTATAACGCTGGATAAATTTTCTAGAAATACATAACATTTTTGGGTAAAAATATCTATAATATTAATAGGCAAGGCTATTTCTTGTGACCAATGTAACTTTGTCAGTTTTGAACCGATTTTGACCAAACATACCTCATTTGAAAGGTATTTCTTTTTAGCTATACACAGATTTACAGATTGGAACAATTTGGAACATTTTTTTGAGTAAAAATTATTTAAAGTTGCTACTAACATATACATAAAATTATACAATGCTGTGTCTGTGTGTTTATTAAATTTTATATGAAAAGCCCTGTGTGTAATTGAAAATTAATTTTGGAGAAAAAACCAATAACGTTAATAACGCAATTGAGTATCATTTGAATAATTGCATATCACAGCCCTGTGTTCAATTGTGAATTGCCTAAAGTTAGCCTAGCACACAAGGTGGTTCAAATACCTTTAGGCTCTTATTTCTGTGTGTTCAACATATATTTATTTAAATATTTTTAATGAATTAATTGATTAAACGCACATTGAAAGAAATAACTTGAATGAAAAGCTAAAATATTTTAGAAATTGCACTCGAATTTCAAGGCCTGGGCTCTGCTAGTATGTTGTATTGCTAAACAAGTGATGAAGTTGTATAAGAAAACCTATAATTTTTTGTATGCGATATATAAATTTTTATACACAGCGCGAACGCTATTGAAATTGGTGGAAATCGGTTCATGTTCAGACGTAGTCCCCATGCAAATGACCACTATGAGATCGACTTAAATTGCCATAATATCAAATTTATCATATATGGATCTCGGTCAAATTAGTTTTGTGTATAAGTATTACATCAATTTATCAGTAGTCCACAAATAAACCCTAAGGGACAATTATTAGTCATAGCCCCCATATGAAGCTAATTCCCGATCTTCACTTAAATCTCTCAAATAACAAAAATATTTCACAGATTTTTCTCAAATTTGGTTTGTGTAGGTTTTTGCAAAAAATAAGTGACTTACTAAACATGAACAAGCTCGGTCTATTTTTCGACCTAGGTCCCATGTAAATATAGCATCCGATAGGAAGTTTTTCATATCCGAAGGCAAAAAGAACTGGCCACTCAAACTTGGTTTATGTTTATTTTTTCTATCTAAATAGTTAGAGTTTATGGTATAGAGTATCAAACAGTCGGTCTAGCTCGACTATAATTTTCTTACTTGTTTTTGTTTTTTTAAATTACAGAAAAATATGGGGCACTATTCTTACTCTGTGCTCTTATAGAGGGTAAAAATGTTTTATTGCACTGACCCATTATTTCATTTGAAAAATATATCGACAAAAGGCACTTTTTCCTAAATTTTTTGTTAGAGGGAATGGCGGAACATTTTCTCGTATAATCGTTAAGAACGTGTGTTTTTAGAAACATGTTTTTTTTAGCATTTAAGGGGGTTTTAATATGATAATCTTCTTTGAAAATTAAGATAATTTAACTAAATAATTTAATGGATTTAAATTTATGGTCACTCTGTAAACTAACAGGCGTATGAGTGTTCTACATTTTATGTTAAATATCACTCATACGTCAATAAATATAAAAAAGAAATAAAATTTTTTTAATATTTTACCAATTCGTCAACAATTTGAGAACATTTTATAAAATTGTTATTTATGTGCATTCACCCACAATGAAATGTCATCGAATGTCATCTTGTATGATGTTTTGTAAATGACTAAACATGCAGCAATAAAAATGTTTTATGTTTGGAAATGTGTGGGTATGGACAGACAAAGAATGAAACATGAAATGTAATGTTTAAGATAGTATTTACAAATATATTTTATTTTATAGTATATATATATTTAACTTTTTGATATAAAGAACATAAATATCTACAACAGTTTTAATATAAAATATTTTTAATTTCTTTCAGCTGGAATTACGTTTAAGTTTCCAGGTAAGTAACTATATAAAATATAACAAATTTCGTATATTATCACAAAATATTTCCAAATCGTTGGTGTCTAATAATTATAACAACAAATAATCACTCACCTGGTTTTGCAGTTGTTTAGTATTTGAAGGGGAAAATTACAAATATTGATAATAAAACTTTCTACACACAAAAAACGACCTTTAAAGTTATAAGTTTATAGCAGAGTATTAAGATTAAAATATAAAAATAGTTACCTAAGCCAAACTTAGGTAATTTTACTAAACCTTAGTTACGTTAACAAAAAAAAAAAACAAAAAATAATAATATTCTTTAAATTTAAATAAAAAAGAATATTTCACCTTGTAGTTTTCATTAATATGAATTTATATATTTTTATTTTATTTTTTTTTTGGAGTACAGCTGAAAACAATTATGGAGTTATATATGAGATCCTGTGTTATTTTCTTTTATTTCCTTTTTTTAGTTCTTTTTTATTGTCTTCAAAATCTCTAAAATATGTTGTACAACAACTGTTACAAGTTTATGGTCGCTCACATTCACAAATATAAGAAATATAAAAGAAAGCTTCACTCAAACCTGTTCAATAGGAAAAAAAATCTCTCAACAGCCATTATCTATATATAGTTTGAGTGTTAGTCTGTCTGTCTTTAAAAATAGGAAAAATCGTTTTTTTTTCTAACTCTAAATGAGGTGTCATAAAATTTTGTGACCTTAAACTTTTTTCGAACAATAATAAAAATCATAAAATCACAAAAATAAGAATATGGTGATTCATAAAAATCCTATAATATGAAACCACTTTGCTGGCTGTATCATTAGGTGTTACACCAAAACCGAAAAAAAAAAAAAAAATTGTAAAGTTTTTATGAGTGTTTTTGCGTCCGCTGATTTTCTATGTGCTATTGGAAGGAACAAAACTTTTATGGATATTCCTTTGTATAGTGCATCTGTTTTTGAAGTAATTTGAATTTATAGATTGTTTTTTAAATTGTTATAGATTAGCACAGTGGGATGTTTTCGAGTAAAAGGGGATGATGACTCACATCTGGGTAGAATTGACGAACTTCTGGAAAAAAAAATACTCCACAAAAAGTTAGTATAGGGTTGATAACACTGCATCACCGCTTTAAAAAAAAATCGAGAAAGAAATTTTCGAGATATGACGATTTGAGCAATTTTTCGCGAAGACTTATAAGTAAACATGACATGAATTCAATCGGTTTTGGTTTTATTAAAAGTGGTAGTTGGTAACATTTAAAAGTTTTTTTCGATATCCAGGTTTTGGCTTCTGGTTTTAAACTGACTTTATTTCAGCTTTAAACGTTATTTTGTTAAGTGTAAAATCCTTGTTCAAGCTTGTCATCAATTTTAGCTTTTGAATCCAGATCTTAGCCAATTCTAAATTATGACTTTAATTGTTATTTTGTAAAGTTGTAAAACTTCGCTTTATGTGATCTAAAATTTTAGCCTTAATTACACAGCGCAACAGCCTTTCTGGGAGGTGAGATATTTCATGCCATGGTAAAAGTCCTAGACGAGTGTAGTAAATCCACCAACGGGTTTGGCGTTCTCAGGTCAAACTTTTTTAAGACCTTTTGCATTTTTTTCTTATCTTGATTATTGTTTGCCTAGATTATAAGCTACAATTAAGGAACCTTTGACGATTTCTCATTTCATTATTCAGCAAATTAAGTTGGGCTAATTTGATCGAATAAGATCGATCGCCTTTTATATAAATTTTCCAAATACCATAACATATTCAGGGCGTATGATTATTATTTATTAGTATTTATTAGTAGAAGAGATGTAGAAGAGATGTAAACGTATGAGTGATATTTTTAAAATTAAATATTTTTGATGTCTAATCATCTATACGCGCAATACAATCACAAAAACAGCGTAACACGTAAGACAAAATCGGTGTGAGTTATGATTGTATTGGTGAAAAAATTATGAATTATGAATTTGAAAATTAAAAATGAAAAATGAAAAAAAAATGAAAAATGAAAAAGAAAAATGAAGAATGAAAAATAAAAAATGAAAAATAAAAAATGAAAGATGAAAAATAAAAATGAAAGAGAAAAATAAAATATGAAAAACGAAAAATGGAAAATGAAAAATAAAAAATTAAAAATGAAAAATAAAAAATGAAAAATCGAAAATGAAAAATGTAAAAATGAAATATAAAAAATGAAGAATAAAAAATTAAAAATGAAAAGTGAAAAATGAAAAATGAAAAAGAAAAATGAAAACTGAAAAATAAAAAATAAAAAATTAAAAATGAAAAATGAAAAATGAAAAATGAAATACGAAAAACGAAAAGTGAAAAGAGAAATGAAAAATAACAAATAAAAAATGAAAAATGGCAAATAAAAAATGAGAAATTAAAAATGAAAAAAGAAAAATGAAAAATTAAAAGTAAAAAATGAAAAAACGAAGAATGAAAAATGAAAAACGAAAAACGGAAAGTGAAAAATAAAAAATGAAAAATAAAAAATGAAAAATGAAAATTGAAAAAAGAAAATTGAAAAAAGAAAAATAAGAATTAAAAACTGAAAATTTAAAAATAAAAAATTAAAATGAAAAATGAAAAATGAAAATTGCAAAATGAAAAATAAAAAATAAAAAATAAAAAATGAAAAATGAAAAATGAAATATGAAAAACGAAAAACGAAAAATGAAAAATAAAAAATGAAAAATAAGAAATGAAAAATAAAAAATGAAAAATAAAAAATGAAATATGAAAAACGAAGTATGAAAACTGGAAAATGACAAATAAAAAATAAAAAATTAAAAATAAAAAAGATAAAGTGAAAAATGAAAAATTAAAAATTAAAAATAAAAAATGATAAATAAAAAATGAAAAACCAAAAGTGAAAAATGTTTTACATTGAAAAACTAAAAATGAAATATGTAAAAATTAAAAATAAAAAATGAAAAATAAAAAATGAAAAGTGAAAAATAAAAAATGAAAAATGAAGAATGAAAAACGAAAAGAAAAATGAAAAATAAAAAAAAAAAAATTAAAAATCAAAAATTTAAAAAAAAATGAAAAATGAAAACAGAAAAATAAAAAATTAGAAATGAAAAATAAAAAATGAAAAAAGAAAAACCAAAAATGAAATATGAAAAAATTAAAAATAAAAAATTAAAAATAAAAAATGAAAAATGAAAAGTGAAAAATAAAAATGAAAAATTGAAAACGAAGAATGAAAAATGAAAAACGAAAAATGATAAAAGAAAAATGAAAAATGAAAAATTAGAAATGAAAAATGAAAAATAAAAAATGAGAAAATGAAAAACGAAAAGTGGAAAATGAAAAATGAAAAATAATAAATGAAAATGTAAAATGAAAAACAAAAAACGAAGAATAAAAAACTAAAAACGAAAAATGAAAAATAAAGAATAATAATATTTAAAATATCAAATGAAAAATGGAAAATGAAAATTAAAAAATGAAAAAAGAAAAACAAAAAACGAAAAATGAGAAATAAAACACTTAAAACGATATACGAAAAATGGAAAAAGAAAAATTAAAAATTAAAAATTAAAAATTAAAAATTAAAAATTAAAAATTAAAAATTAAAAATTAAAAATTAAAACTTAAAAATTAAAAATTAAAAATTAAAAATTAAAAATTAAAAATTAAAAATTAAAAATTAAAAATTAAAAATTAAAAATTAAAAATTAAAAATTAAAAATTAAAAATTAAAAATTAAAAATTAAAAATTAAAAATTAAAAATTAAAAATTAAAAATTAAAAATTAAAAATTAAAAATTAAAAATTAAAAATTAAAAATTAAAAATTAATAATTAAAAATTAAAAATTAAAAATTAAAAATTAAAAATTAAAAATTAAAAATTAAAAATTAAAAATTAAAAATTAAAAATTAAAAATTAAAAATTAAAAATTAAAAATTAAAAATTAAAAATTAAAAATTAAAAATTAAAAATTAAAAATTAAAAATTAAAAATTAAAAATTAAAAATTAAAAATTAAAAATTAAAAATTAAAAATTAAAAATTAAAAATTATAAATTAAAAATTAAAAATTAAAAATTAAAAATTAAAAATTAAAAATTAAAAATTAAAAATTAAAAATTAAAAATTAAAAATTAAAAATTAAAAATTAAAAATTAAAAATTAAAAATTAAAAATTAAAAATTAAAAATTAAAAATTAAAAATTAAAAATTAAAAATTAAAAATTAAAAATTAAAAATTAAAAATTAAAAATTAAAAATGAAAAATGAAAAACGAAAAACGAAAATTTAAAAATAAAAAATGAAAAATGGAAAATGAAAAATAAAAAAAGAAAAACCAAAAATGAAAAATGAAAACTGAAAAAAGAAAAATTAAAAATAAAAAATGAAAAATGAAAAATTAGAAATGAAAAATATAAAAATAAAAACCAAAAATGAAAAATGAAAATTGAAAAAAGAAAAATGAAAAATAAAAAATGAGAAACGAAGAATGAAAAACGAAAAATGTAAAATGAAAAATAAAAAATGAAAAATAAAAATTGAAAAATGAAAAATTAGAAATGAAAAATAAAAAAAGAAAAACCAAAAATGAAAAATGAAAACTGAAAAAAGAAAAATGAAAAATAAAAAATAAAAAATGAAAAACGAAGAATGAAAAACGAAAAATGAAAAATGAAAGAAGAAAAATGAAAAATGCAAAAATATAAAATGAAAAATTAAAAATGAAATATAAAAAATTTGAAATGAAAAATAAAAAATAAAAAATGAAATACGAAAAATGAAATATGTAAAAATGAAAAATGAAAAATGAAAAATAGGAAATGAAAAATGAAAAATAAAAAATTTAAAATGAGAAACGAAAAAGGAAAATGAAGAACTAACAATTAACCACTGAAATAATAAATATTTTTATATAGGCAGAAACTGCACTTCATTGATATTAGTGATACATTGATACGCTTTCTGTTTGATTTTAAAAAAGTGCAAAAAAATTTTTTTTAATTAATAGATGTTTAGACACCTCCCCTGTGATCGGACTCACATGTTTTTTGATTCTCTCTTTTACATGGACACATTAATAAGAATTACTTACTTAAACCTTAGCTAAAATATTTCTGAAGATTGGAAATGAGAAAACATCAATGGTTCTTGAATAATAGCTGAAAAACTAAGCAAACATCCAGATAAGAAAAAAATATAAAAGTTCATAGAAAAGTTCATAGAACGCAAATCCCTATTGAAGTTTTACTATACTGGCATGGAGCTTTCACCCTGTCTTGGAATTTCTCACCCCGCATGACAATAACCCCGAAAATGCCGCCTATAATGCGGGGGTCATGGGTTCGATTCCCACCAGAGGCTTTGGTCTGTCGCTGCAAAAACTAGCCAAGCCGGCTTTGGACCCTGGACCCAAAAGTTAGAATCTGCAGACAAGCCACTTGGCTTCGAGGAACTAGGCTTAAAAAATCTTTAAATTGTAAGGCCTTAAGATCTGGTTTAAGCTTGTCTTAAATTTAAATCTTTACAAAAATTATTAAAAACCTGGTTTAAGGCGTACTTAAATAGTATGTATTTGTGTATTAACTTAATTCTAAATTAAGCTTGTCTTTAATATAAATTTGAATTGATAATTTGGAAAGTAAAAAATCCAGGTTTTGGCTTACATCAAGTTTTAAAGCCAGGTTAAAGCCTGCCTTTTGCTATAACGTTAATCGATATTTTATGCATCTTCCAATCCTGGTTTAAGCTTGTCTCAAAATTTAGCTTAATATTTTTAATTTTCATGTTAGTCATTATTAAGTAATGTTGTAAAACCTGACTTTCTCTTGTCGCAAATTTAAGTTTTAATCTTTTGTTGGTTATCTTAGTCAAGGTTTTGGAAAAAGGTTTATGTTTTGATATATGAAAAGACTGACCTTAAAATGAATAGAGGGCCACAATTAAAATATTTGTTTTCGTTGAATAATCCTAATAATGAAAACTCGCATATTAAAATTTTCTTATTTTATGTAATTTTTTATTTCTGTAATTTTTCATTCGAACTACCCCACTGTGCCAACAGTCTATTATGCGATTTGAAGTACTCCTTCATAATGTGGGGATTTATTTTGAAAAGGATAATCGAAATGCATTAAATTTTTATGATTTTAACTATACAGTCGTCATATAAATTTATGAATTATCCTACATTAAATGTTGAGATAAAATATTTAGCAATGATTAGAAATAATAAAATGTGGGATTAAATAAAAAAATACCCTCAAATAGATAACACAGTTAAGTAAGGGATCATTAAGGATAATAGGGAATTAAATATTTATAGGTTAAACTTTAATTTATATTCCACTCATCCTGTTTTGAATTTATAGTGAAACTTGATGTTTGAAGTAAATACCCATATTCCGTAACTCTATCGGTTTTTAGTTTTTGAATTCTGCAAAAACATTTTAACACAGCGATAAAATGATATTGCTGATTTTAACGCAATGTTTACAAAAATTTATATTCTGTATGTCATACTCACACGAATTTAATTGTCAATTTTGACGATAAGTATTTGCAAGTGGCAAACATTTTTAAACAATTTAAAAAACAAAGAGAATAATTTACTTTTAAAGTACTTGTAGCGCACGAATCGTACTACAAAAGAAAAATGTAATAACATTCTTTCTGGCTGGTTATTATTTAGATTTATTAAAATGAGTGCTTGGGATACCGAAAAGAGGATTTGGATGGTGCAACGGTACCATGCTTCATTTCCGCCCAAAGAGACTTTAGGTGGGAGTTTGGCGGCACTCCCTCGAGTAGATGGACCATTATGGGGCTGGTAAACATGTTTGACGAATCTGGAAGCATCGCATGAAGACCGTACCATCAAGATCCTCATGTTTGGGTTCAAGACACAATCTCGGCTGTAGCTTCGTCAATTCAGGCAAATCCAAGGGTTTCGACTCGAAACTTAGAGGCGCAAATTTGAATTATCAGACAACGGATTACAACGGATAATTCATGATGACTTAAACTTGTTGTCATACAAAGTACAAATCACAAGCAAGTTAAACCCTCTGGATTTGCCTATTCGCCTGGAATTTTGAAACAAAATTATTGAAATGGCAGAAGAAGACAACAGCTTGATAAATTGCGTGAGTATTAGCTATACCGGTATGAAGTGAGCAATGTCTCGATAGGGAACATTTGTTGGAACGAGCCTTAATTTTTTTTGGTTGCCATGACATCTGTCAAACATATTTGGTATATATCAAGTCATTGAACAAACAAGATCATATTTATTCATCGTGTTAAAAATGTCGAATTTTGTATCAAAAAATTATGATTTGCGGAAAGCATTAATTTTTTGTTTCCATTTGAAGAAAAGTGCTGCAGAGTCGCATCGAATGCTTGTCAAGGCATGTGGTGATCATGCTCTATCAGAAGCGACATGCAAAAGATGGTTTCAATGGTTCAGACATAATGATGTTGATGTGAGAAGCGAAGAACGAGGAAGACCGCCCAAAAAATTTGGAGACGCCGAATTGCAAGCAATATTGGATGAAGATGACACTTTGAGCCAAAATCAAATGGCAGAAATGTTAAATGGTGCACAAGAAACAATTTCTCACTGCTTAAAGGCTATGGAAAAAATCCGATAGTGTGGAAAATGGATGCTACATGAATTGAATGAAAGGCAGATTGAAAACCGAAAAAACACAAGTCAGAGACACGTGAGGAAATCAGCTTTGCATCGAATTGTTACTGACGATGAAAAACGGATTTAGCTTACAAATCCTTTAGGGAAAAAATCATGTCTTAATCCGGGACAACCATCAACATCGAATGCAAAACCAGATCGATTCGACAAGAAGACAGTGCTGTATGTCTGTTGGCACCAGAAAGGTGCGGTATACGACGAGCTCCTAAAACCTGGTGAAACCGTCAATAATGTTCGCTACCGACAACAAATGATCAATTTGAACCACGTAGTGATCGAAAAATGACCAGAATGGACCAGAAGACACGACGAGGTATTTCTGCTCCATGAAAATGCACCTGCACACAAAGCAAAACTGGTTCAGGATACAATCAAAGCACTTGGCTGGGAGCTGCTACCCCATCCGCCATATTCATCAGACTTGGCACCTTCCGGCTATCATTTGTTTTCATCGATGGGACACGCATTGGCCGAGCAGAACTTCGATTCCTACGAAGAAGTCGAAAAATGGGTGTCTGATTGGTTTGCTTCAAAAGACGAATATTTCTATTGGCATTGTATCCCCAAATTGCGAGCAAGGTGGTCGAAATGTATAGAAAGCAATGGGCCAATACTTTGGCATTCAAAATTAGAGTTTAATTTTCATGCCTACTGAGACTCATTTTGATCTACACGGCAATGTAAACAAGCAAAATTGCCACATATGGGGTGAATTTTATCCACAAATTCTTGATGAGACGGAACTGCACCCAGAACGAGTCACTGTTTCAGTTTCATTTTATATTTAATGCTCCCAGGCCGAACGCCCAAAATATTCCACTTCTATAATCTAAAGTCCGCTTAGACTAAAAAGATTGCATGACCCTGATATTCCTTAGGGAAATTGAATATGTTTTACTATTGTATATACGAATACATACGTGAGTGGTCACACAATAACCCGACTTGACGCGTAGAAGGCGGTAGTAGTTTGAAAAAAAATTACTTTGGTGAAAAGTGGCAACCTTATAAAATATATATTTAAAGTTTGAAGGCGTTGTATAGTATATTTTTTTTTTTTTTGGAGCCATCAAAATCAATTCAATACTTTCATTTGAAAGGTCTCAGTCCAACCAATATTGAAGCCGAGCTAGATTCTACTCTAGGGCAGACTGCTACTTCGTCTACGACTCTTATACCGACCAGGGAATCTTGGTCTAGGAGGCCTCCAGATAGCAGGCGCTCCAAAAATTTCTACACTGACGGTTCGAAATTGTTTGGTCAAGTTGGTTTCGGAGTCTATTCAAAGGAGTTTGGACTAAATGTGGCTCGAAGATTGCTAGACCACTGCAGTGTATATCAGGCGGAGGTACTGGCAATAAAGGAAATTGCTAATAGGTTGGATCAGAATATTCTGTCTACAACCGTAATCAACATCTACTCTGATAGTCAAGCCGCGGTAAAATCCTTGGAATCAGTGTTCCTGAATACAAGAACCACCCTTAACTGCCGCTCATCTTTAAATGAGATGACCAAGCAGTTCGAAATCAGACTCATGTGAGTCCCAGGGCACAGGAATATACCGGGAAACTGCAAAGCTGATGACAGGGCACTACTTACGGGTTCCAGCGGACTTAAAATATGTTGGTATACCCTTGGAACCGTGCAAGCTGGAACTTCGGCTTCGCACCGCTGCCTTAACGGAAAACAGATGGGATAATGGGTCAACTTGTAGGATCACGATACAAATCTGGCCGGTGAGGGAGATTTCAACGGTAGTTGCTGTTATCACTGGGCACTGTTTCATAGGGAGACACGGTGAATGCCTCAGGGTCTCGTTAAATGACTTCTGTCGTAGCTGTATGGATGTCAAGGAGCTCGAACACTGGAATCTTCGTTTCTTCACGATCTCTCTGATCTCTCAAATGTGGAAATTTCACATATCAGGGGCTTCATCAGGAGCTCAAACTGGTTCTACGGTGGGGACTGAGGGGGAACACCTATTCGTCCCGTGGTATCACAACGGACCCCAGAGGGTAAGTGTGCATTTCCTTTGGACTAGCACCCACTTATAACCTAACCTAAGGCGAACACCGTAGTGGTCGACCAATTGGCTTAGTCGCGTCAGAAACGGTAATGAATATCCACAAAATGTTATTGGACGATCATCGGCTGAATGTCCGCGGATGATTAGCTGATATCAAAGATGAGAAAGCTATCACAATAAAACAAAAACAGCGTTCTGAAGATGTTTCAATAGAATGTGAGGCGATCTTCCACAGCAATCCTTATCTTTCTGAACCACCTTCTTGGTCAAGCTTTTAGATCTATTTACTCTTTCGCAGACAACAGCAGCATTTTCCTTTAATTGTAGGCCTAGCCTCTTAGAGGTTGGGGGGAAAAAGGCGGACAATGAGTGACACACTCAGTCAAGACCTGTTAACAATCTCCAAGTGGGGTAAAGCGAATAGGGTTGATTTTAATGCGCTGAAGGCTAAATATTGTATGCTGAACCAGAGGGTCATGGATTCAACGATGTCATCTGTATATATGGGTGGTACAGGTATTGAAGAATCGGATACTCTTGATGTTTTGCGCATGAGAATTCAATGAATCTTTGTTAGAACGAGCATGTTTTTCAAGTGTCTTGGTTTTCTAAAACGGTGCAAAAATTACTTCTATTCTTCTGATCTGCTTAAAATCTATACCACCTAAATGTAACCGAAAATGAAATACAACTCCCATATATGGGCAGGAGCTTCAAAGTCTATTTTGGATATACCGGACCATGTGCAAAGGAGGGCGTTGGTGCTCATAAATAACAGTAGGGTATCCAACTCTATTGAGTCATTGGAACATCGTCGGAATGTGGGTTATGTAGCACTGTTCTATAGATACTACCATGGGAACTACCAGTCGAACTAGCCATATGTGGAATAAACTCCCAACACAGGTCTTTCCTGACAGTTTGAACCTAATAAAATTTAAATCAAATATCCCCAAACACTACTACCTCTTTCCTCCTTTCCATAACCTATTGTCCTGAGATCAACACAATGCACGGCATCTGCCTGGGGCATCTCCTGAGTGTTGGCCAGGTGCATCGATTCACACCTGCGTTAAAGACACAGTCAAAAAATTGTACTGAAATTGGAGAATCGTTATCCAGAAAAGGCCATGACAGTGCTATATGCAGACAAGGCTATGACGTCTGTTCCTTGGGACGTGCATGGTATATTTTTTTTTGCTTATCTTCAAAAAAGAAAAACGTCAACGGCGAGGATTATACTAAGTTATTGCAGTGTTTAAGTAATCGAGGAAAAAATATTGCATCTAATGAAAGAGAAACTTTACACAAAATCCATGACTTAAAGCTCAAATTGCTTCATTTCGCACCTTATTTGCTTACCTTAGGTCCATTGGATTAATTGCTATTTAATTGCTATTTATATCTGATAATTTTACTTTTTTTTTTCAAAATGACAATTGGTAATCAACGTAAATATATACGAATTACTTTTCCAGCTACGGAAGTTATACAACGTTCGATAGAGGTATAGAATAAGGGCATAAAACTTTTTCTGTAAATTTTTTTTTCTCTTGAGTTAATATTTTATTACTTTTCAGAACATATCAAACAATTTTCAATATATATTGAAAGCATGGCTGCAATTCCACAAATATTGTATTTAAGATATTACACTATAGTCTTAAGTTATCTTTTGTTATTGTTGCTGTATCATTATATTGTAGAAAAAAAGACTCAATAAATTTAAACTTTAAACTTATATTTTAATAAATTTGCCTTAGAAATATATTAATTAAAAAATGTTAGCTTAAAAAATCAAAAAAGATACAGAATAAGTGAATTAATAAAATGATACAAAAGCAAGAAATGCTCAATATTTTTGTAATAAGTATTATTATTCCGTATTTTTTGTGGCTTTCTGCTAACATTTTATATTAAACATTTTCGAAAATTCAACATATTTTCATAAAATTATAAATAAATTAAAAAAATAATGGTTTTCTTAAATAAAATCCTGAAGTTTTCTTTTTTGTTTGACCCTAACAGAATGTGTAATTTTTATGTTTATGGTTATGCTATAATTGTTAACAGATTCTGTTAATGTCTGTTAAGTTAACATTTGATGTTAAGTAGTATTACAACTAAATATACTTTTTGGGTTATGGAAAAAATAAAATTTCATGATTTTTAAAATATTTATATAAATATGTATATATATATATATTTCTTATTCTGATAAACCATTAAGGTATGTTAGACTTTAAAAGCGCTTAAATTTATATGTTAACATTACAGACCTTAACAGCCTATGGCAAAACATAAAGAATAGCCTAAAATCAGATATATAAGAGAAGTCATAAACTGAAAGTTGGTTCGATGGAATAAGAATTTTGAGTCAAGTAACAACATTGTTGCTAACATTATCAACAAAAATATTTTTGCTAACAATGTTTGTATGCAGAAATTTGTAGCGTAAATGGAATTTGTCAAATTAACTAAAATTGCCATTATTAAAGAATAAATTCTATTTGCACAATTTTCCCGTTGTAATAGAAAACTCCAAATTATATAAAAATGCATTGGTGGCGCTGGCATAATTTTAACCAACAAATACACAATTCGTAGGCAAGAATTCTAACTACTCTGCCCAATGAGAAATCGCCAAAAAAAAAAAAAAAAAAAAACAAAAAAAAAATTAAAAATGGCAAAAAACAACTCCCGTACTTCCCTGGAACGAAAAAATGACCCAACTTTTTGGGGTATTTTTCGTTCTTTTTTTGGTCATTTTAAATTTTTAAACTTAGAAATGAAAATTTTTTTAATTTTTCATATTTTTGTGCCATTTTTGATATTTTTGGGCAACATTTTCTATATACTAGCAGATTCCAGCATTCAAAATTTGAGTGCAATTTCTAGTCAACTTTATTTTTAAACTTATCCAATTCACAAACCAACACTTTTCTGGTTTATTACTATTGTGAATGAAGATAACAAACTCATTGACAAACTTAATAACAAATTTAATAAGTACACACATAGCATATGTATAAATTTATGTATGTGTTAGTAGCAACTTTAAATGCAATCTACTAAAAATAAAGGAGGAAATTTAAAAAATGTGCAAAATGTTATTATTTTTTTGGGTGATTTTTAATTTTTTTTTTGGGCAAAATTTCATATTTTTTTTTGGGGCGATTTTTAATTTTTTCGGGACATTTTGCATTGGACCTTTTTCCTTTTTTTTTTGACGATTTTTCGGTGATATTTCCTAGAGCCACTCCGCTATGCAATAGTTTAGATAAATGTATACAATGGGCGTTTGTATGCATTTATTTATAATGCTATGAAAACATTGAAAATTTAGCTTAGACAATAAATTATGGGTTGTTTTGGCTAAAGTTGTGCAGACAAACATTTCTAGCAACAATACTTTTTTTTGCCACTGTTAGAAATAATGTTGGTACCTAACTCAAACCTCATATTCATATTCAATGTAACTAATTTTCAGTTTGTACGATTCTTGCTGTTAACTTAACATAACTCAACAAAAAGCGACAAAAAATTTCTGTTTTTTTGTTAAAAACTTTCATATTTTTTATAGCATAATTATAGGCTTTGGAAGTACTTAAAATTAATAGCATATTTTAGGGCTTAATATAAAATTATAACTTAAAAATAAAGCTGACTGAGCTAAAAATAACAAAACTATAGAATATTTAAATCAGTTTTTATTTAAATCAATTAAATTTTAATTTTAAATTTTTTCCTTTTGTAATATAGCCTATTCTTAGGCTTTTCATTTATTTACTTTTTTTTTTAAAACTTTACTTACTAATCCTTGGTTTTTTCTTTGGGTGGCGTTAATTCAAACAAACTTACCCAATAGTGGCACAGCATCTGATGTAGCCGGCATTGTTTCGGCCACCATATTAAGGAACACAGTAAGTGATAGTAAAATTGTAACTCCTGTGAATGATTTTAAAAGAAGAAGAAGAAAAAAAGACAAACACAGATATTTAAAATTTAACATATATATATGTATATGCGGGTTTAAGTGCAAAAATCACATTCATTTTATCTCTACTTATCTGGTTTTGATTTTAAAAAGTTTGATTTAAAATTTTTATTTTGCTTTGTTAAAGTTTACTTGGTTTTTGTTCTGTTGTTGTAGTTGTTTCTTGGTTGTCCTATTAGGTTTTGGCCAAAACGTATCCTCCAAAATTTGTATAATCTATATCTATATTAATTTTTTTTTGCTTTTTTTTTTTTTTGTTTTTGTTTAGGGGTCAAATAAAAAACTACTACCATATTCTCTGCGCTGAACCTCAGAATGTCATCATCATTTGGAGTGTATGAATAAATGTGATATATGAGAAATGAGATTTTGCTGCTAGTTTTGCATTTTTCTTTGAACGTTATGATTGGTGAGATGTTTTTTTTTTAGTTTTGTTTTTTAGTTGACATTCAGTTCTTATTGTCCTTTGTTTGAGGGTGCATGTTTTTTATTTAGTTTTTTTTTTTTTTAGTATGACAGTTATGCTTTCCTTTTTTTTATATTTACTACTTGTGTCAATCAAAAGTCAAACTAAACTGTCAGTTTTTGGGAAAATATTTTTTTGTTTTCTAAAGGTGTTTTTTTTTTTTGTTGTTGTACTGTTATTAAAATATACAAATGAAGCAGTGTTCAAGTATTTGAAAACATATTAAATACCTTAGAATGCTATTGTTTAAAACTCTAAGGTACAAGGTTATCAAAAAGTGGAACATAGTTTTAAATAAAGCGTTAAATGTTTATTAAAACGAAATAATTTTAGATGAAATTTTATTATTAAGCTGTTGTCTTTGTTCAAATTGTTTATATAGTGACTGTCGGGTGTCTTAAACTTCAACGTGTAGTGTAATTTTTTTGTCAAAGGAACTTCAGGATAGTGTCAGGATTCCTTATAAGCAGCACGACAAATGGTTGGTAAAAGCAAACGTTTAAAAGAATCACTAAATTTTATATTAATTTCTGTTAAAATTATAAGTTAATATTTGGTGTTAAGCAGTAGACAATTGCTTGAATTTTAAGTGCTATGAAAAGAGCATCTATATATTAATACGTGAAGGAAAATTTTTGTGACCAGTTTTTAAGCAAAATGCGTGAACGGAGCAGTGTGAAGTTTGGCATAGTTATAGATCACGTGGAGGAGAAGTGCCGAATGATAAAATTTATGTGTAATATTTGTTAAAAATATATTAAATTAAATTAAATTAAATATTTATAAAAAAATCTATAAGAGCCTAAAGGTATGCTAATCAATTTAAGCCAATTGACAATTCGCATTTTATTACAACTATATATTGTATATCACACACCCTGTCTTGAATTGTGAATTTCTGAAATTGATTGGCATACATTTAGTCCCTTATAAAATTATTTATTGACGAACTCATTTGTATATTCCGGTGTGTTTAACAAATACTTATTATGAAATTTGATGAATTTTATTTAAATATTCATAAATTTTTTATATATTTTGATTAAAAAATATTGAAAGAAAAATTTAATGAAAAAATTCAATTTCATAGAATTTGCACTCCAATTTCGGGGGCTGGGATATGTTAGTATTTTTTATTTTTTAAATTTTGGAAAAGATAAAAAAGAGGTTATTCTTTAACTTTTTTCACTTTCTGTTAAGGTCTGTTAAGTTAGCATTTGAAGGTAAGTAGTATAGAAATTAATGTAGTTATTCTGTATCCCTTGTCACCTGCTGTTAAGGTCTGTTAAGTTAAGTTAGCATTTGAAGGTAAGCAGCATAGAAATTAAACATATTTCTGGGGCTTAATTAGAAAAGTAAGTTTCATAACAAAATTATATTTTAAAATTTTTTATTTTCTATTTTTACACTACTTTTTTATGATTTATTTTTACACTACTTAACATCAACTAAACAGACCTGAAAGAGATACAGAAGTTATAGAATAACCATATAAAACACACTTTTTGGATTAACCGAAATTCAAAAAAAATTGATAGTTTACTTAGCAAAATCTTTTAAAATTTATGAAATTAAATTTTTTTTGTTAAAGCCTCAAAGTAAGTTCTATTTTTCTTCTGCTTTAATTTAAATGTTAATTTAACAGACCTTAACAGAAGTAGCTAGATGTTATAGAATCACAATAACAAAATTGGCAAAATTAATAGAATAACTTCAAGGGTTCGCAATGCGAAATATAAAGCCTCTTGCGATCTAACTGTCAATCCCGCCTTTTCGCCTTCCCCTGTTTCCACATAAGAGGCTCTGGCGTCCGAATAGACGGCGGGATAACCGTCCTACAGCTTATATTGGTGTAAATGGATTTACACCGATTTGCCGATTTAAACAAACGGCAAGATTGGAGGCCGCTTTGTCAAACCATACACTCAAGAAGATAGCAGCCCTATCACCAATCTAGAACGTCTTAGGTTAATCCCCTACTGTACCCGAATTCACACAAAATTACTTAATCACAAACAGAAAGAATAACAAATCAAACAAATACTCTGACGACGACCCCAGCCCACCCCCGGATAAGATTTGGTTCATGGAACGTAAACACATTGTATCAAGTAGGTAAACTTGCCCAACTATCAGCAGAGGCGAAACGTCTTAACGTGTCAGTTATTGGTATAAGCGAAATGCATTGGAACGGTAGCGGGGACTTTACAAATACTCAAGGTGACGGAATTATATATTCTAGAATACAAAATTACAAGGATCCTCATATACATGGCGTAAGAATTTTCCTTTATAGAGTCCGTAACTGCTTTATCAGCTGGTAACCTGTTTCTGAACGCATTGTAACAGCACGTCTTAACACCAATATCGGGAAAATCACAATTATACAATGCTAAGCCCTCACTGACGTAGCAGACCTAACTATCAAAGAGAGGTTTTATGACGAATTGAACCTCATCCTACAGAATACTCCTCGAAACAACATTCTATTATTAATGGGAGATTTTACCGTCCAACTAAGAAAACAACATAAGCCCACAGTGGACATCAATCAAAACAATGCTGCATAGCACAGCCGACTAGATTGTCGGCTTCACCAAACACGAATTAAAAGAATGGTTAACTCCCACTTTCTGGAATCTGGTCGAAAAAAGGCGAGTGTTAAATATGCAGTTGATGAGTACCTTAGACCCTGTTAAAAAGGAGAAGCTTGGTGCGAAGCTTAAAACGCTGGTGAAGCAAGTAAAACGTCAAGCCAGAAGCGTTGAACGTAGCTTTACGAATAAACTCTCTGCAGAGGGGGAAACCGCCAGCAGGATTGGGGATATGAAAACAGTCTTTGATGTTGTACGACGGCTTTCAAACAAGAAAAGCCAAGCTAACTTACCCATAAAGGATAAAAACGGCAGGATTCTAACAACTTCAGAAGAACAGCTAGACCGTTGGCGAGAGCACTTCGAAGAAACGCTAAATCAATTCGATAACGAAAATACAATAGGGGATGAAAGCTTATTTCCCAACGCACCTCCTCTCCAAACTATATTACACAAGCAATAACGCAACTGAAAAACGGTAAAGCAGCAGGAATCGATAACCTACCAGCTGAATTCCACAAAACGTGCCCAGATAAATTGCACCCGTTATTTAAGGAAATGTGGCAAACTGAGATTATGCCCCAGGAATGGAAGGAAAGTTTAATAGTAAAAATCCCGAAAAAAAGGAGACCTAAAAGAATGCTGCAGCTGGCGCGGCATTGCACTGACTACGGCTGTCAGCAAAATATTTAATACGATCCTGCTCAATCGAATTATCACCCCCATAGATCAGCAATTAAGGAAAGAGTAAGCTGGGTTTCGACCAAATAGGTCTTGTATCGACCATATCAACAGCCTAAGGTTGATTATAGAGCAATGCAATGAATACAACTCAACGTTATACCTGACATTCATCGATTTTGAAAAGGCTTTCGATGCGATAGACCGTAAAGCCATATGGACGGCATTGAATAATAAAGGAGTACCACCGAAAATTATAAATTTAATTAAAGCGCAATACGACGGATCAAGCGCAAGGGTTGTTCATAGCGGCAGTATGAGCGAACCATTTAATTCTCTTACCGGAGTCAAGCAGGGCTGCATGTTATCACCTATATTGTTCGCCGCCGCTCTAGACGAAATACTTCACAAAATAACGGGCGTCAAGAGAGGTATAAGCTGGAGAATCAACCAACCTCTCGAAGACCTTGACCACGCAGATCAAATCGTCCTATTTGCATCCAGGAAAGAACATATGCAAGACAAACTCAACGACCTCGTCTCAACAGCTGCAAAAGTCGGCCTGCGCACAAATATAAACAAAACCAAGACCTGTGCTGTGGCCATCACGCAACCCCCCTCCTTCAACATCAAAAGCACATCCATCGAAAACGTCGACAAATTTTGCTATCTGGGCAGCATCATAACACCTGACGGAGGCGCCTTAGCAGATGTGGAAAGTCGAATAACAAAGGCTAGAAGTGTCTTTCACCAGCTATACAATGGCTGGAAATCGAACGAACTCTCTCCGATGACCAAAGTACACGTATATAATGCGTGCGTTAAATTTGTATTGCTGTATGGTTCAGAGACATGGCTTGTCACCACAAAAATCAAACGCAAGCTAGAAACCTTTACCAAGAGATGCTTGCGAAACATCTTTAGAATATGATGGTTTCGAATAATCGCTAACGACGATCTGTTCCAACTTGCACATCAGGATGACATTAATACCCAAATACGACGGCGAAAAGTGACATGGCTAGGTTACATCCTAAGGAAATCTGCCATGCAACAATTGAATGTAATCCACAAGGCACCCGACGACGCGGATGACCAAAAACTACATGGAGGCGGACAATGCAAAGTGAAACCGGCAAATCTTTCAATGAATTACGTTATTTTGCAATTAATAGACAACAATAAAGATTCTATGTATATAGTCTATATTCCCGATGGAATACGACAATAAATAAATAGAATAACCATATAAAGGGTTTTTCAACAGGGACAAAAGTAGAAAGACAGGGACAGCAAAGGACGCCATATTTCTTGCCGCTCTTTTGACATTTGTCTTCAGTAAGGTTTGCCGTTTCATGATGGAAAGATATACGAGCCAACAACGAGTCGAAATTATAAAAATTTACTACCGAAATTCGGAGTCAGTGGCCTCAACGTTAAGAGCGCTACGTCCAATTTATGGTCTCATAATCGTCCTAGCAGATCAACAATTGAGCGTCTAGTGAAAAAATTTGCATTCGCAGGCACAGTACAAAATGGTCCCGTGCCAGTGAGACAAAAAAGTGCCCGTAGTGTCGAGAATATTGCTGTCGCTGAGGCTTCAGTTGAAGAAAGCCCAAATGTGTCTCTCACACGTCGTTCTCAAGCGTTGGGCATCTCTGTGCCGTCGTTGTGGCGAATTTTGCGAAAAGATCTTAGCCTACATCCTTACAAGATCAAATTGACGCAAGAACTGAAGCCGCTTGACCACCAGAAGTGTCGTATGTTCGTGAATTGGGCTGAGCAACAACTTGAAAATGATTCGGATTTTCATCGAAAAATCATCTTCAGCGATGAGGCTCATTTCTGGCTGAATGGCTTCGTCAATAAACAAAATATGCGTTATTGGTCAGACAGCAATCCACACGTACTCCATGAGTCATCATTGCATCCCGAAAAATTACGGTTTGGTGCGGTTTATAGGCCGGCGGCGTCATTGGGCCGTACTTCTTCCGTGATGATCAAGACCGGCACGTTACAGTGAATGGGAATCGCTACCGTTCAATGATAACCGAATATTTTTGGCCCCAATTGGATGATATGGACTTGGAGGACATGTGGTTCCAACAGGACGGCGCCATAAGCCACACAGCGAATGTCACAATCAATTTATTGGAAACCAAGTTTGGAGATCGTGTTATCTCACGAAATGGTCCCGTCGATTGGCCGCCTCCGTCGTGCGATTTGACGCCGTTGGACTATTTCCTGTGGGGCTACGTCAAGTCTATGGTCTATGCCAACAAGCCAACGACGATTGATGAACTTCGTACGAATATCGAACGTGAAATTGCAGCAGTATCGGCCGATTTATGCTTGAAAACAGCCGAAAATTGGGTTCAGCGTCTGGACTTCTGCAAGCGTGTGGTGGCCATGCAAAATAGATCGATTTCCATATATAATGGCATCGAACGTACTTTCACAGGAATGAAGAATTTCATTGATATCCGAAACCGTTTTTGTTTTTTTTAAAAAAACTTTTGTAGCGCTCTTGTTGAAAACTCCTTTATAAAGGTTCTCAAGTAAAAATTATGACAATAAAATTATTGTTTTTTAAATATCATTAAACCTTCTGAAATCATATAAAGACATACAATTTTAAAATTTCTAATCATTTCTGACTCTATTTTCTGAGCCTTTGAAGATTGACAGAATTCTAAAAAGTTCAATTCAATGAGTCTCCTTTTTTACCTTAAGTTTTAAGTTTTCAAATTAAATAGATTTTACCTCAGATTGGCCAGTAATGTGTTGATTGGCTAATCAATGCATTTTTGATTAATTGCATCGTATATATGAAAAATCTGTCAGCTTTATTCTTTATAACATTCGCTGATAATTATGCATCTTGAAACTTGCGTTTTAAACATCAGCTGACATTAGACTGATAATTATGTTATAACATAAGGCGAAATAAAAACTCTTTTCAATATTAATTATTCGTTAAAATAATTTTATGTAAACTTTACAGTAGTTGTATTTTCTAAAGTCTAAATAATAATGGCTAGATTTTTTACAATGATGTTTAAGTATCAATAAGATCATTAACAATAATTTTAGGTATTTTCGTGTTTTTTTGTAGTTTGTAAGCAATTATTAAATGTAATCAGCATAAATGTAAATATATAGAATTACAATTTTGTTTTTTTTTAAAGAGAGTAAAATCCTGTTATTCTCTTACTCTCTTCGATAAATCATTCGTTCGCATGTATAAAAAAAAACAAAACTAAAACAACAAACAAACAAACAAGTGTAAGCATCTCCTATACATATGTATCCATATTAGGGCGGCCATACGTTCCGGTTGCCCGGGACATGTCCCGATTTTGATCTTTTTGTGCCTGTGCAATTTTGCAAACGAAATCGTTTTAATTATTTCGAATCTCTAAAATGCATGTTAACAGATCAGCTGTTCTTACTTGATGTTTGTGATGTTGTGCTGCGATATAAGCTACAACACCTTATTTATTACAGAAATCATGATTAGTGAAATATTTATTCTGGAAAAATAAACAAATGGCGAAAATAAAGTGTAAATTTTCAGAGACATACACTCCTCGCAACTTGAATAGGACACACTATACACAGAATAAAAGGCGTCAACAATAATTTTGGAAGTTTTGTCAGAGTATGGTGTGCATTTTTCAGTTTACACTTTTGCAAATGTGCTCCATACGGCCTAATATAGTTCCCAAATTACAGGGAGAAAACCTATTATATCGAAGAAAAATACGTATACCAAAACGTATCTTTAGCAGACCACTTTAGCAGTCGACTTTAAGGACGAGAGAAGTTTAACTTGTTTTAAGGACGACGGAGAAGTTTAAGTATGCGAAAGCCAAACACTGAGATGCACGAAAAATACCTAACATGTTCAAATAAAAATGGTGAACGAAATATTTGAATTACATTTTCTAGATAGCATAATGGACTATAAAATGTTTATTATAATACTCAAGAAAAATCTTCACTCGAGACAATTATTCCAAGCATGTGGTCCTAAATATAAGGCTATGGATCTTCTAGAATGTATCAAATTTATATTAAATATATTAAGCCAAAGCCCAGATATTAATCCTCGGCTTTGTTGCATTTCTAACAAGCACCAGTTGAGGATGGCATTAAAAGAAGATAGGAACAAAATAGCGGTGGAAATTACTTCAAATTAAATTAGTTAAATTAATACATAATAAGGGAGGCCCAGCACATATGCTCTGTAATAAATATTTTAAAATACGGACGAATATGTTTTCTGTTTAACGGTATGCAGTTTTATTCTTTCTGCAATTTTTTGTTAAATAGACTTAGGGCCATTATTACCTTTAACTTCTTTTCGTTATTACAACTTCCCAGTAAAATAAAATTAATATTTTTGATATTGTGGCAACACTAAAGGAAACACCGATTACTTTTGACCAAATGAATTGCTTTATAAAATACGTAGTAGCAACGTTCCTTTATTTGTTCGCAAACAAACAATAGAATAAAAACTAAAAACCTTTATTATAAGTTGCATAATTGTCGTAAATGTATAATAAAACTTTTTAAAAAATATACAAGCATATATTTAAATATATGCAAATAAATTTATTTCCAAAACTAAATTGGGTGAATTTCTTCTTCATAGATCAGAAAATGTGGCAACATTAAATACATAAACCTCACGTTAAAAGTTAAAGGCAACAATATCTTCCCTTTAGCGTATTGGTCACTTTTAGCTTAAAGTATAGTTGTAATAACGAAAAACTATTAATCTGCCCGATAACATCCAAACTTTAGCTATTGGCAAGTTGTAATAATGGCCCTTAATAAATATATGTAACATTGAATTAAAGAAAATCTTTTTAACGCTAATTTTTTGTAACCATGCCAGGGTTGTGAAAAATAATGGAATTAACGAATACTTCTTCTCTTCACTGTAGAAACTTAAAATAATGTTCTTTATATTTTGAACATTAAAAAAAGTTAGTTATGTTGAATAAAAACAAAATGTAAATGCAAGTAATTAAAAAATATGACTATTCAATCAATATGCCTCCATTAATTTCTAGAACTGTGAAGAGCTTTTCAACATGTGTCAGCTTAATGATCTGCAACATTCATTGACAATATACATCATATACATTTTCTAACAACAAAATTGAGCAACATAAGCTGACATTGCACAGATTCCAGAAACCCAATGAAATAAAATTGAGAGTTGAAACCTTTTTTTTCCTATAATATATTTTAATTATCTATCCTTAATAGACAAACTTTATAAAGTTTCACACTCATATTAGGAAGAGTTCAAAGAGACTAACAAAATGATATGTGTTAATAAAGTTTACATAGTTTTTGCAATTAACAAATGGAAATTGGGTAAAAGGGTTTCGTATCTGTACTTAATTACTTTATAGTTGTTAAAAGTTGACCAAAATAAATTGGTTATTACTCGTATTTTTTCAATATTTCCATTAATATAAAAAGTTAAAAACATTTATCTTTAGTTACAGAATGACTTGTGTAGACTTTTGCCCAAATATTCGTTAAGTAGGCTTTTGGGAAAAATAAAAGTTGAAGTAAACTGTTTGTTGAAATTGATACAAATTATGTGAAATTTAAATTAAGAATCTTGAAATGATTTATTTGCTAAAAAGGACAAACCATTTGACAAACTCAAAATTTAATTTCATATATTTTGATAACATTATCATATTTATGGAACATTTTCGAGTTCTTTATGTGGAGAGTGAGAAATTTCAAGCCAAGGTGAAAGTACGAGGCCAGTATAATAAAACCTCATAAGGGCTTGGCGTTCTCAGGCCAAACTTGACGTTTAATATACTTTCCTTATCTTGATGCTTGTTGGCTCAGCTTTTCATCAAGAACTTAAGAATTCATTCTTCCTCAAAATTGTAGCTAAGGCTTAAATAAATAATTTTATCAATGAATCCATGTAGAAAATAGAATAAACAAGTAATTCGGCTGTGCCGAACCTTTGGTACCCTCCATCTGCGTCTTAAACTCAATATTAAAACGGTTGCCGATACTGAAACTTTAAATACGAATACCATTTAAATATTAAATTAATGACTTTTCTTTTTGGCTAGTTTCTATTACCATTTCCTGTTATGAAAAACAATAATCGCGTCTTCTATAGAAAAATTATTCGATTATTTTTAAAACTAAAAGTTCCAAAAAAGCTATTTTTAAAAAAAAATTATTTTTCAAAGAAAAGGAAATTTCTAAAAACAGGTACCTTTTTAAAGAAACGCAATTTAAAACATATAAGAAATAGTAGTCGGTCTAGACCGATTATACGACACCCTATACCATGCGTTTTGTGACCCCATCTCTTAGGCCCAACTAATTGAATATAGAAAATAAGCATAAACTAAATTTGAGTGGCACTGTTATTAATTTTTTTTTCTTTGAATATGAAGAAGTTTATATCGGATGCTATATTTATATGGGAACTAAGTCGAAAAATGGACCGATCCTGACCATATTTGGTAAGGTCACTTATTTTTTGCAAAAACTTATACAAAGCAAATTTGAGAAAAAACCTGTGCAATGTTTTTGTTTTTTTGATAGATTTAAGTGAAGATCGGGAAGCAGCTTAATATGGAGGCTATGACTAAGAATTGTCCTATAGGGTTTATTCTTGGACTACTGATTACTGGGTGTAATAAACACACACAAGCCAAATTTGACCGAGATATAAATGATAATATTTGGATCATTTGGCAATTTAAGTCGATTACATAGGTGTCATTTGTATGGGGACTATGTCTGAACATGCACCGATTTTAGCCAATTTCAATAGTGTTCATGCTATGGCTGATAGAAGCCCACATACCTATTTTCATCAAAATATGTTCACATTTTCGACCTGTGCATGAACACACAGATGAATGGACGGACAAATTGATCGGTATAATTCTATTGGTAGTTACAAACAGCAGCACAAAGTCATTATATCCTGACCACATAGTGGTAAAGGGTATAAAAAAGGCACTTTATTAGGAAAGAATATTTTTTAATTAAAGGTACTTTTTTAAGAAGAGCAATTTTGTAAGAAAAAATGCTTTTTTAAGAAATGTACTTATTTAAGCAATATGCTTCGAAAAAAAGGTACTTTTTAGGAGAGGTTATTTTTTAAGAAAGGGGTACTTTTTCAAAAGTGGTATTTATTTAAAAGAGTAATCTTTTAAAATAGGGTCGTTTTTGAAAAAAGTGTACTTATTCAAAAAAGTGTACTTATCAAAAAAGTGTACTTTTTCAAAAAGGGTACTTTTTCAAAAAAGGGGACTTTTTCAAAAAAGGGTACTTTTTCTAAAAATGTACTTTTTCAAAAAAGGGTTCATTTTAATTAGAAGGTTTACACTATTTTAAAAAATGGCTATTTTTTTCAAAAAAAGTTAATTTTTGAAAAAAGGCTAATATTTTAAAAATGGTACTTTAAAAAAGCGTAATTTTTTTAAAAAGTATATTAAAAAAAGATATTTTCAAAAAGGGTACTTTTCTTAAAAGAGATAACTTTTTAAAAAGGTTAATTTTAATAAAAACACGGTACTTTTTTAAAGAAAGGGCAATTACACCCTATACCAACCACTATGTGGTCAGGGTGTAATAACTTTGTGTTGATATTTGCAACTACCAAAAATGTTTGACCAATACCTATATTTTATTATACCGATCGACTCAGAATAACTTTTTGAGTTGATTTAGTAATGCCCGCCCATCCGTCTGTCTGTCCGTGTAAACTTTGTAATCAAACTACAGGTCGCAAATATGAATACATTTTGATGACATTTGGTATATAAGCTTCCATCGGCTATAGGATGAACGCTACTGAAATTGGTGAAAATCGATTCGTGATTAAACCTAGTCCCTTACAAATTACCGATATGAGACCGACTTAAATTGCCATAATATCGAAAATATCATGTAGATCTCGGTCAAATTAGGTTTATGTGTATTTATCACATTTATTTATCAGTAGTCCAAAAATATTCCGTGTAGGACAATTTTCAGTCATAGACCCCATGTGAAGCTGAAGCTGATATTGCACAGATTTTTCTCAAATTAGGTTTGTATATGTTTTTGGAAAAAATAAGTGAACTTACCAAATATGGTCAGGATAGATCCATTTTTCGACCTAGACACCCATGTAAATATAGCATCCGATATGAACTTTTTCATTCCGAAGGCAAAAACATTAATAACAAAGTCACTAAAATTTGGTTTATGCTTATTTCCTATATCAAATTAGTTGGACCTAAGAGATAGGGTCTCGAAACGCATTGTATAGTCGGTCTAGACAGACTATAATTTTCTTGCTGGTTTTTTCTTACTTTATTAAAGAACAATACTTTTTTTAAAACCAGGGTACTTTTTTCAAAAAGTGTACTTTTTTAAGAGGGTAAATATATTTTAAAAAAAGGTACTTATTAAAAAGGCTACTTTTTAAAAAGGATACTTTTTTTAAAAAAAAGGGTACTTAAAAAAATGGTACTTTTTAAAAAGGGTACTTTTCAAATAATGGTATTTTTCAAAAAAGGGTACTTTTCAAAAAAGGGTACTTGTTAAAAAAGGGTACTATTTTCAAACAAGGGTATTTTTTGAAAATGGGGTACTTGTTTAAAAATGTGTATTTTTTAAAAAAGGGCATTTTTTTAAACAAATAGAGTACTTTTTTAAAAAGGTAATTTCCTAAAAAAAATATTTTTTTAATTAACTTTTTTTAAAATGAGATTTTTTTAAAAAATTTTCGTTATTTTAAAAGGTACTATTTAAAAAAACTTATTTTTTCGAAATAAGGTAATTGTTAAGAATAATGTCTTTTTAAAAACATACTTTATTTAAAACAAGTAAGAAAATTATAGTCCGTCTAGACCGACTATACGATACCCTATACCATGCGTTTAGATGCCCTATCTCTTTGGCCCAACTATTTGGATATAGAAAATAAGCATAAACCAAATTTGAGTGGGATTTTTATTAATTTTTTTGGCTGCAGATATCAAAAAGTTCATATCGGATGCTATATCTATATGGGGACTAGGCCCCAAAATGGACCGATCCTGACCATGTTTGGTAAAATCTCTTGTATTTTGCAAAAATATATACAAACAAAATTTGAGAAGAATCAGTGCAATATTTTTGTTTTTGATAGATTTAAGTGAAGATCGGGAAGCAGCTCTATATGGGGCCTATGACTAAGAGTTGTCCAATAGGTATCGTTTTTGGACTACGGATTAATACCGATCGAATCAGAATCACTAACTGATTCGATTTAACGATGTCCGTCCGTCCGTCTGTGTGTCCATGTAAAGCTTGTAATCAAACTGCAGGTCGCAAATATGAATATATTTTGATGAAATTTGGTATGTACGCTTTTGTCGGCCATGGGATGAACGCTATTGAAATTGGCGAGAATCGGTCCATGTTCAGACCTAGCCCCTATACAAATTACCCCTATGAAATCGACATAAATTGCCATAAGATCCAAATTGTCATATAGATCTTACTCAAATTGGGTTTGTATGCGTTCATTACATCCATTAATGAGTAGTCCAAAAATGATCCCTTTGGCCCCATATAGAGCTGCTTCCCGATCTTCACTTAAATCTATTAAAAAACAAAAATATTGCACTGATTCTTCTCAAATTTTGTTTGTATATATTTTTGCAAAATAAAAGAGACTTTACCAAACATGATCAGGATCGGTCCATTTTTGGACCTAGTCCCCATATAGATATATCATCCGATATGAACTTTTTCATATCTGCAGCCAAAAAAATTAATAAAAATCCCACTCAAATTTGGTTTTTGCTTATTTTCTATATCCAGATAGTTGGGCCTGAGAGATAGGGCATCTAAACACATGGTATAGGGTATCGTATGGTCTAGACCGACTATAATTTTCTTACTTGTTTAATACTGAAATAGAAAATATTTTCTAAAATCTATGAAGAACAAAGAAACAACTGGATTTTTTATGAAAGTTTCGCATCATGGAAACTTCTCAATCTGTTTATTCTGAAGTTCATGAAGTATTAAATAAGTATTTGGAGATATTTTTGGCACCGAATAGTGTAATTGATTGGTATGGTCGCACTATACGCGGAGCAAATAAAATTCATAATTATTTAAGACATGAAATTCACAACCAATTTGATCACATTGAATTTTCACTACTCGAATAATGTAGACCCATCGAAACTGAAACCAGTCACATGCGCACAAAAATTATTTCTACAAAACCTCTTGATAATGTACACCCCATAAATCGTGTACCCGATATGGTACATTTAAAATCTTATGCCGATAGTGATGTAGAAGATAATGAGCTACCCGTAACTTCAACGTTTGCCACTGCTGTTGTTAATGCCAACAGAAGTACTCCCGAGAAATGTACGAGTATATTGCCAATCGAGGAATTAACGCCGCCAGTAAGTGCTACTAAAGAGGAAGAAAACCCACAATCTGATGAGGAATCAGGCCATATAAAAGAAGAGCAAATGCGAAAATGTTTCAAACGTAACCACTCTGGATGTTACAGTTATTTACGTAAATTACCAACAGCACCATCAACTAGTAAACATACGGATAAGGATTATCATGAGGGTATACGCACTCTGTTAGATGATTCATCTAGTGAAGAGGATGACTTGGATATTATGGAGGCATTATATATACCTTTGAAATACATAGGCATTATGCTTAATAGTAGTTCAGTTGCTACACAATAAAAAAGTGCTCATTAGCGTGATACCACTCAGTTCGAAACTCGATTACGTATATCTTATCGTCGTCAGTTAGAAGATAAATAATTACAATTCGCTTTAATCATATATAATCTAATTTATAATGGCGTCAGTGGACAATAAGAAGCAAACACCAGAACATGAAGAAAATCAAAATATAGCCAAAGAACTGATTATTGAAACAATATTAAATGAACGGGTGTTAATAGATTCGCAGGCATCGTCTACTTTTACTCCGTTGGGCAACACTGATGATTCCCTAAATGAAGAGGGATTTTTGGCTAAGTTATCAGTGGCTCATTTGCGTACACCCACCAAATTTAGTCACACAATGCCAGCTACACCGAAACGTAAACCTCATTCTTCATTCCAAACAACATCCGGTTCGAAGGACCATAAAAACAATTAGTGTGAGCAAGCCAATTGTTTGTACTTTATTGTTGATTGCAGGGTTCTTTTTAGTCGGAGATGGACTTCTCTACTTGAAATCAATAGAGAAATAAAAATTGGAGTTATTTTTTTTTTTTGGGGGGGGGGGGGGGGTTGTTTCTTCGATTTATTTGTAATTTCACTTGGATTGACAAATTACATAAATCTCGTGAAAAGTTGTGTTATTAAAAATTATGAAATAACAGGGACAGTTAGTTTTGAGTTTAGTTCAATTTTCTTTAATGATGCTCACCGTTGCTGTATCAAAATCCAAATGGGTTACTTTTGCAACAGTAACTCTTTAGCTTCGGGTTACATTCTTTTTTTTTTCTTATTCGAAAGCTTACATAGTAACAAAAGGTATTAAATTCAATTGTCAAAAGGGTAGTAAATTGACTTAAAAATTATCGATGCGTATTTATGTATTAAGTAAGCGATAATTATTTGCTTATTAATTTAAAATTTATTTTCAATTTAGTGTCTAAAATCAATATTTTAGAAATATTACTTTTTGCAAAAAGGTACTTTTTGAGAAAATTTACTTTTTAAGGAAAGGCACTTTTTAAAACTATTTACTTCTTTAGAGATTATATTTTTTCTTTCGTATTGCCGATTTTCTTTAGTATGTCATGATAATGATAAAAAAATAAGTCGCAATACTTGCCCAGGCTTTTGTTGCACATTTTCAAACCTATCTCCTGACCAGTGTTGCCAACTTTTTATTTTTTTTAAACCTACAAATTTAAAAAATATTCCTTTTCCTCTCATTTCAAAAAAAAAAAAAAAAAAAAAAATCCCCTACATTTATACCTACGTTTTAAACTGCTAAAATTAAAAAAAAATTTTTTTAAAAAGAAAACAAAATTTATTCACATTTTGTACATTGAATGTTAAATAAAACTTAAAATAATAGTAAAAATACGTTAAGGAACATATCCATAATATTAATAGGCTAGGCGATTTCTTGTGACTGATGTTTTGTTCCACCGTTTTATCCCGATTTTGACAAAACGTATATTATTTGAAAGGTATTCTTTTTAGCCGATTTGCAGACGTACAGATTTTAAATTTTTTTCCTCTATTTTGAGTAAATTGCATTTTAAAGTTGCTACTAACACATACATAAAATTATACGTATGCTATGTGTGTGTTTGTTAAATTTGTTAATGTGTTTGTAATAAAAATGAGTTTTTTTTGTGTTAATTTGTGAATTGGCTATAATTGATTATAGAATTTTAGGGTGTTTATTTAATGAAAAATAAAAGTTCCTAGAATTTGCACTCGAATTTCGAGGGCTGGAATCTGCTTTTAAACATAAATGATCTTGCCTATGAATGGCGAACATTAGGTTACAATATTTCTCGTGACCGTTTGGACCGGTTTTGATGATTTTATACGGAAACTCCTTTGAGATTTCATTAAGCTATTTTGTGCAAAAACGAAGAGTTTACTCGTAGCTTAGTTATTGGCGGTTCGCTCGTGATGTCCACAAAATCGAAGAAGGCATATTTGTTGGCCCTCAGATCAGGAAGCTATTGAATGATGACAATTTTTTACGCTGTTTATTGGAGAAAGAATATGCAGCCTGGAAATCTTTCAAGAGCAGCGTGGACCGTTTTCTTGGAAACAATAAGAGTGAAAACTACAGACAAATTGTTGCTGAACTATTGCAAAATTATCGCGAATTAGGTGCACGAATGTCACTCAAAATGCATATTCTTTATTCGGAATTAGATTTTTTTCAACAAAACCTAGGTGCGGTGAGCGACGAACAAGGGGAGCATATTCACCAAGATTTAATTAATATTTAAAGAAATTATCATGGATTTTGGGACAAAAGCATGCTAGGAGACTATTGCTGAACTATAGGACGTGAAACCGAACCAACAAAATCCAAACGACGTTTAAATAACGCCATTCACTTTTGAGAATTCAATTGATTTTTAAATAAACTAATGATTTTTTAAGTAAAAAAGCGAATAAAAACTTTTTTTTGTATCTCGTAAACTTGACGTGATAGAGAAAAACCAATTAGAGATTCGAATTCAGCCCACCAACTTACCCTAGGAAAGATATTTGGTTGCTCCAGTCCAAAACCTTGTTGGCTAGTGAAATCATTATGGTGGCCCTTCATTATATGGAAGGAAAAAAAGTGTTAAAACTCTCGGTCTCGCCCCCCAAGAAATATACGAATAGCAAAAAACTGAGATATATAAAGTTTTGGGCTAAAATACATTTAGTCGTTCCTCAACGCGATTGAAAATTTCGAGTGTGTTTATATGAGGAAAATATGACTTTTTTTTTTTTCAGATTTTACGAAAATTTCGTTCTATAGTTTATTTTTCCGACAAGTTGTTACATAATTCGGGATCAGTATAAAATTAGTCTTCCATAAAGCTATAAAACTTCAAAATCGAATAAAAACCTCGCCAAGAAATAGCTAATGCCCCAGACCACTTTTGTGACAAACAAAACTAGGTCATGAAATTTGATGGCAGTTTTTTCAACTTTGAGAAATTGATTAAAGCCATAATTTTTTTTTAGTCTCTTTACCTTTAAGTACTCAGATATGATGTATTATATTATTACCACCTTGTTACCCTATTAAGCATTGAGACCGAAAATGGAAAATTTTTTTGATAAATTTTGAAAACTCCTTTTTCAAGTTTTTGAAAAATTGTCGTAAACAAAATTTAAAAAAAATTGATCTAGCTCTTTAAGGTCTTGTGAAATGCATGTTAGAGATTAACTGTGTGTATTTTTAGGTAAATCCGTATGCCAGAATTTTTTTGACAAGGATTTTATTTTTGCGGATTTCGAGAAAAATGGGATTTTTGTAAAATATTCTGTAAATGTACGCTTTCTAAATACTTTGTGTCAAAAATGCATCACTTTTCTACTTTTAAATGTTATGTTTTATCTTAATAGCCTAGGGTTTGGGAAAAAAATAATATCACCCCCTTAACCCTTTTGGATTGGGGTCACATATGACCCCAAGCTGATAAAAGACAATTTATTCAGAAAATTCAAATATTTAGTAAGTTCTGTTGAATTTTTAGATGCTATGCTTAAAATATAATAGCCAAATGTGTAGAACTTCCGCTCCTAAAATTTGGGATAAATCCGAGAACGTTAACCCATTATTTGCCAGGGCCAGCTTTGGATTTTAAGATATTTTTAAATAAAAATTACCGAAAACGAGTTTTTCTGTTAAACTCGATGAAACCACTATTTAGAATTGAAGAAAAATAATTCGGTTAATTTTTATTTATTTAACCCTTCGGTGCTCCTGGGATCAAAATAATCCATTGTGATATATCTTTGGTGAAATTATCTGCTTATTGCTCGCGAATATAAATTAAAACAACTTTTAACCAATTTTGTTATAAAATTATTTTATGTATAAAAAATATATATATTTCTCTAAATAAAATAAGAAGACCCACAAATAACCCAAAGCTAATAAAAGAATACTTATTCAGAATAATATGAGATCCATAATATTAATAGGCTAGGCGATTTGTTGTGACTGATGTTTTGTTCTACCGTTTCATCCCGATTTTGACCAAACGTATATTATTTGAAAGGTATTTCTTTTTAGCCGTTTTGCAGATTTACAGATTTTTAAATTTTTGTTCCTTTATTTTGAGTAAATTGCATTTAAAGTTGCTACTAACGCATATATAAAATTATACAATGCTATGTGTGTGTTTATTAAATTTGTTTATGTGTTTTTAATAAAAATGAGTTTGAAAAAATAAAATATCCTAGAATTTACGCTCGAATTTCGAGTGCTGGACTCTGCTAGTATAAAATTAATATAATAATATCAAATTAAAGAAAAGCAATACTTATTGCAAGTCGTAAGTGATTACAGAAAACAATTTGAATCGCACACTAAATCATCCTTAAATACATCAGAATAAATAGAATTAATTTTATATTTCATATTCTTTTGAATAAATTGTCTTTTATTAGCTTGGGGTCATATGTGACCCCAGTTCCAAAAGGTTTAAGGGGGTGATATTAATTTTTTCCCAAACCCTAGGCTATTATGATAAAATATAACATTTAAAAGTAGAAAAGTGATGAATTTTTAATACAAAGTATTTAGAAATAGTACATTTACAACAAAATATTTTACAAAAATCCCATTTTTCTCGAAATCCGCAAAAATAAAATCCCTGTCAAAAAAATTCTGGTATAGGGATGTACCCAAACATTCACACAGTTAATCTCTAGCATGCATTTAACAAGACCTTAAAGAGCTAGATCAATTTTTTTAATTTTGTTTAAGAAAATTTTTTAAAACTTGAAAAAGGAGTTTTCAAATTCAAATTTTATCAAAAAATTTCCCATTTTCGGTCTCAATGCTTAATAGGTTAACAAGGTGGTAATAAAATAGTACTTCATAGCTGAGTCCATACAAGTATAGAAACTAAAAAAAAAAAAAATTATTCCTTTAATCAATTTCTCAAAGTTGAAAAAAAATGCCATCAAATTTCATGACCTAGTTTTCTTTGGCACAAAAGTGGTCTGGGGCATTTGCTATATCTTGGCGCGGTTTTTTTCGATTTTGAATTTTTATAGCTTTTTGAATAGATAATTTAACACTGATCCCGATATTTACAACAGCTTGTCGAAAAAATTAAACTATGGAACGAAATTTTCGTAATATCTGAAAAAAGTCATATTTTCCCTATATAAACACACTTGAAATTTTCAATCGCGTTAAGGCGCGACTAAATGTTTTTTGATTAGCCCAAAACTTTGTATATCTCAGATTTTTTGCTATTCGCTTATTTCTAGGGGGGTGAGACCGACAGTTTGAACACTTTTTTTATTAAGGGCCATCATAGTAATCATATTGTACCCTGAATATATTATGTTATTCAAACAATTGATAAAAAAAGGGGGAAATGTCATTTTTTGTTGAAGATTTCATTCGATAAAATTAGTCCAACGTGATGTACTGAAGCTATTTGCTGAAGAATTAAATAAGAAATCATCAATGGCTTTCGAGTTATAGCTGAAAAGCTAAGCAAACTATGATGAAAATAAGGAAAAAATATATAAGATCCTGGCCTAGAACTTTCACCCCTTCCGTGGAATTTCTCACCTCTCCCTCTAAGAATGGCTGTTAGACCTTGTTAGTTTTAAAATTGTGATTTTAGGTCGAATTAAAAAAAAAAAAAAAAACAATTTCTTAATTTGTGTTTATAATAAAATAATTTTTTATGAATTTTTTTTAATCTTATCGTTCTTAATAAAAACATATTTATGTGTTTTAACTGGCACGTTAATTTCTTCTTAAACTCTATATGCCATTAACAAAATTTACTTATTTTTCTGAATAAAAAAAAAAAAACTTTTTAATAATGCCCGAAACCAACGACATTTCATAAATTTCATTGAAAATTGTTTCTCCTTCTTTTGTACAAAAACTTTACAAACTTTTTCTCATCTTTTCGAAAATATTTATGAATGTTACTTGTATAATTTTTAGAGTAGCGCTCTGCCAATAATACATGAAATAAGAACTGAAAGAAATATTTACATTTATTGTTATTTATTGTGTTGTTAAACCTGGTAACATATTGTTGTTTAGAAGACGAAGAAAAAAAAACGAAATATTTTACAAAGTTACTTTTGCTCTTAACATTGTGTTTTATTTTTATTTTTTTTTTAAATTTCAAATAAATAAAGTTTGTTGTTTACTCTTCAAAGCTCAAAACTGAAACAAAAAGTTTTCATCTTTGAATTTTGTTATTCTCCATCTTGTTGGTTGTTTAAAACAATAAGGAAAATGTCGTTTGATATTCTTATTTCAAAAGTCACTTATGCAGCAACATCACCACAATAGTAAACATACAAACTAAATATTATGCTCGAAAAGTATTTGTTTTTTTTTATTCTTAAGCCTAGTTCCGCGAAGCCGTGTGGCTTGTCTGCAGATAACTGAACTGTAACTGAAGGAAAAAAATATATATATCAATCAGATTAAATCTGGCAATATTAGCCAAATCTGTAGCCGCGATCATGACTACAAAAGTCAAATTGTTTAAGGTAATTATGAACAAATTGGTATTCAGAATGAGTAAAATAAATTCATTAGCTCAAAAGTTATGAATGAAAATATGTGGGTACGTCTGAAAATGAAAATATCCTTAAAAAATTTTATATTCAAATGAAAGATTAAATATTTGAAAAAACTTAAAATTATTTTTCTCAGCAACAAATATTTTGCATTAAAGAATTTATTTCCACCTGCATATTTATAAATAGTTTGTTCCTTTAAACAATTTGTTTCTTCCTTAAGTTTATATTTGTACATTTCGGTTTTAGTTTTTTTAGTCCCACAGGGGTTAAACCTCTATTCACCTTAAATGATAATATAACTTTTTTTTACATTATATATTACTTCCAAATTCTGGCTCCTCCAAAAAATTTCCAACTTTAAAAGTTTCTCAATGTAGACAAATTACTGGAAACAAAGGTTTCACGAAGAAAACAATTTGGGTATCCCCTACTATACTTTACATGCCATATAAATATAAATATTAAATAAAACAAAACAAACGATTAGAGAAGAAGCAGCAATAAACAACAAATGTTTGAACTTCTTTCCGCTTTTCAATTCCATATACTATTCAAACATAGTCGGTGTGCCACCTTAACTATAATACATTACTTGTAATGTACGTGCCCATGTTGCTTTACAAGGCAAATGTTCCTTGACTATAACTAATGTATATGAAACATGTTTGAGACAAGAGTTTTGTTTTTGTTTCCTTTAGCAACAAACAAAAAATTAGTTTGCTTAACTTTAAGTAAGTTTTGATGGCCAAAACAGCAAAGAAAAACTTAGCATTATTATGCAAACTATTCTAAAATGGAGTGTTAATAAATGTAGTACAAAATTTTGTCTAACTCTGTATATGGATGCCTGGTAGGATAAAAATTATTATTGTTTGTAACCTAATTTAGAAAAAAAAAAAAAACCTAAAGTAACTTGAAAAATTGTTATTGTTAATAAAAGCCTACAGCTACGATCATAGAAATCATTCTTAATGGAGTAAAGTTTTTATGTAATTTTTTATGCAACATTTCCACTTAATAATATTATTAAAAACTTTTACCTTTTCTAAGGGGGTGAGTTTAAGGAATTTGAAAATAAAATATGTATGTAGTCACATTGGTCCTTGATCAGCCGTTATCTTTAATGGTTTTAAAAGAGCTAAAACCATTTTTTATTTCATTAATTCAAAACTATTCAAATATGAGTGATAAGTAAATATATGTGTATTTAAACTCTTTCTTTTAACTCATACTCTCTGTCTGTCTGTCTGTCTGCCATGGGTGGACCCCATTCCCCCTTATCCAAATGATCTGAAACTTGGCCCATAGTCTTGTCGTGACTACAGATTAATTTTGGGGCAATCACGAACAGTCACACGTGGTCACGCACAGTCACGGAGTGATCTAAATGTCATTTCCCCTCATCCGATCGATCTCAAACTTGGTCCATACACTTGCTGTAAAGAAAATATTCACTTTGACTTAGTCATGCACAGTCACGCGTGGTCACGTACGGTCACGGAGTGATCTAAATGTCAGTTCTCCTCATCCGATCGATCTCAAACTTGGTCCATACACTTGCTGTGAAAAAAAGATTAACTCTGACTTAGTCATGCACAGTCACGCATGTTCACGCACAGTCACGGAGTGATTTAAATGCCATTTCCCCTCATCCGATCGATCTGAAACTTGGTCCATACACTTGCTGTGAAAAAAAGATTAACTTTGACTTTGTCACGCACAGTCACGCATGTTCACGCACGGTCACGGAGTGATCTAAATGTCATTTATCCTCATCCGATCTATCTGAAACTTGGTCGATATACTTGCTGTAAATAAAGATCAATTTCGACATAGTCCCGTGCAGTCACGCATAGTCACGCATAGTCACGGAGTGATTTAAAACCAAGGTTCAGAAAATACACACATGAAACACACAATGTTCTGTTCAAAAGCAGCCAACACATATCTTTATTTTCATATCAATTATGTGCGTTTCTAAATTTTCTACGGTGCCCAACACAACCAAGACTGTGTTCGTTTTAATATTTCGTTATTTACACGAACATTTTTGTATCACGTACTTTTTGTTTCAATCACATATAAACCACACATTTTTGAGTGTTGCTTTATTTGAAGTTCATGTTCTGGTAAGTGTACTGAAAAAAAAAAAAAAAAACAGAACAAATAAAGCAACACTCAAAAATGTGTGGTTTATGTGCGATTGAAACAAAAAGTACGTGATACAAAAATGTTCGTGTAAATAACGAAATATTGAAACGAACACAGTCATGATTGTGTTGGGCACCGATGAAAATTTAAAAACAAACATAATTGATATGAAAATAAAAATATGTGTGTGTTGGTCTAAGTTATGTTTGTTTACATATATGTACGAGTTTTTTATTCAGTGTGTGTTTTTTTCTGAACTCTGTTTAAAACCCATTTGCCCTTATCCGATCGATCTAAAATTTGTTAGATAGACTTGCTGTGAGAAAAATTTACTTTGGCATAGTCACGCACAGTCACGGAATGATTTAAAACCCATTTCCCCTTATCCGATCAATCTGAAACTTGGTCGATAGACTTGCTGTGAAAAAAAGATTAACTTTGACATAGCCATGCACAGTCACGCAAAGTCACGCGCAGTCACGCATAGTCAAGAAGTGATTTAAAACCTATTTGCCCTAATCCGATCGATCTAAGATTTGGCAGATAGACTTGCTGTGAGAAAGATTAACTTTTGCATAGTCACGCATAGTCACGCACAGTCAGGGAATGATTTAAAACCCATTTCCCCTTATCCGATCATTCTGAAACTTGGTCGATAGACTTGCTGTGAAAAAAGATTAACTTTGACATAGCCATGCACAGTCACGCATAGCCACGAAGTGATTTAAAACCTATTTGCCCTTATCCGATCGACCTAAAACTTGGTCGATAGACTTGCTGTGAAAAAAGACTAACTTTGACATAGTCACGCACAGTCACGGAGAGATTAGAACATTAAAACATCACTTCCCCTCATCCGATGGACCTGAAACTTTGTCCATAGAAATGTTGAGGCCAAAGATTAATTATTAGATAGTCACACACAGTCACGCACAGTCACGGAGATTTTCAAAACTCATATGCATAAGGAAAGAAAGAGTTTATCAATAATATTTTATCAATAATATTAATAGGCTAGACGATTTCTTGTGACTGATGTTTTGTTCTGCCGTTTTATCCTAATTTTGATCAAACGTATATTATTTGAAAGGTATTTCTTTTTAGTTGTTCACCAGATTTACAGATTTTTATACTTTTTCCTTTATTTTGAGTAAATTGCATTTAAAGTTGCTAGTAACACATACATAAAATTATACAATGCTATGTGTGTGTTTATTAAATTTGTTTATGTGTTTGTAATAAAAATGAGTTTGTTTTTTTATGTTTATTTGTGAATTGGCTATAATTGATTATAATACTTTTAGGGTCTTTATGTAATGAAAAAATAAAATTTTCTAGAATTTGCGCTCGAATTTCGAGGGCTGGAATCTGCTAGTATAAATAAATATGAAAGAGCCAAATGGTTTGTATCTCTGTCAAAAAGTAAATACATATACATATGTACAGTACAGTGGTAGCAGCTTGCGTTGGATTTTTTTAATTCTTAATATGTGCGTTGTCTAAAAAGTTTTAAGCTCGATCCGACGGTGCCTACTGGTGCCTAGTGGGGCCGAAAGTACCCGATATGTAATTATATGTGGAAAATATGACTTTTTTTTTAGATTTTACGAAAATTTTGCCCACAGTTGAACTTCTTCGACAAGTTGTTGTATATTATCGATTTCAATATTTAATTATCTTTTCAAAGAGCTATATAACTTCAAAATCGAATAAAAATTCGCCATGAATAGCGTGAAATAGGTCGTGAAATTTGACGGAAAATTTTCAATTTTAAGAAATTAATTAAAGCCATCATATTTTATTTTGGTCTCTATACTTATAAGTACTTAGATATGAAGTATTATTTTATTAACACGTTGTTAACCAATTACGCATTGAGAGCGAAATGGAAAATTTTTTTGATAAAATTTTGAAAATTCCTTTTTCAATTTTTAAAAAATTTTCTTAAACAAAATTTTAAAAAATGGATCTGGCACCTTGGGGATTTGTTAAATATATATTGGAGGTCAACTGTGTGAATATTTATTTAGGTAAATTCCTATGCCAGGATTTTTTTGCCAGAGATTTAATTTTTGCGGATTTCGAGAAAAATGGGATATTTGTTATATATTCAGTAAATGCACTCTTTCTAAATACTTTGTGTTAAAAACTAATCACTCTTCTACTTTAAAATGTTATATTTTATCTGAATAGCCTTCAGAATATCGGACAAAAATAATATGACCCCATTAACCCTTTTGGACTTGGGCTCACATATATCCCCAAAATAATAAAAGACAGTTTATTCCAAAAATTCAAATATTTTGTAAGTGCTATTGAATTTTTAGATGTGACGCTTAAAATATAATAACCAAATGTGCAATTCATCCATGCTAAAAATTTGGAATAAATCGAACAACGTTAACCCATTCCTTGCCGAGGCCAAACTGTGAATTTTGGCATATTTAAAAAAATTAATTGTTCTAGTAAACTAGATGAAAACTTCACTAAGGGTTAGAAAATAAAATTGTGCTATATTTGACCGATTTTTGTGATTTGATGACCCATGATAACCCATTTGACTATGCGTGACTGTGACCGACTATATCAAAATTAATCTTTTTTCACGGATAGTCTATCGACCAAGTTTCAGGTCGGTCGGATAAGGGGAAATTGGTATTAAAGCACTCCGTTACTATACATGACTGTGCATGCCTGTGCGTGACTAACCCAAAAATGCGTGACTAACCCAAATAATTAGTCATAACAAGACTATGGGCCAAGTTTCAGATCAATTGAATGGGGGGAATGTGGTTGCCCCATGACAGACAAATAGACAGTCAGGGGCTATGATTTAATAGAAGAACTCATATTTTGTATATAATACAAAATTTATTTAATTGCTTTCATACCGTATACACTAGAGTGCAAAGATTACCAAAATATTTGTCATTATATTTGTAATAACACTGTCGAACATTTTCAGGGTCATTATCTGGGGGGTGAAAAATTCCAATTCAGGGTGAAAGTACTAGGCGTTGTCAGGCTAGTATTTTTAAATTCTTTTTTCTACATTAGGGTGGCCCTTAATAAAAAAAAAGTGCTCAAACTCTTGGTCTCACCCCATAGAAATTTGCGTTAACAAAAAAACTGAGAAATACAAAATTTTGGCTCAATCAAAAAAAAATTTAGAGGTACCTCAACGCGACTGAAAATTTCAGGTGTGTTTGTATGGGGAAAATATGAGTTTTTTCAGATTTTATGAAAAGTTCGTTCTGCAGTTTAATTTTTTCGACAAGTTGTTATATGAATATATATCAAAATCGAATAAAAACTCGCCAAGAAATAGCAACTGCCCCAGAACACTTTTGTGCCAAAAAAAAATGGGTCATAAAATTTGATGGCTCTTTTTTCAACTTTGAGAAATTGATTGAAGTCAAATTTTTTTTGGTCTCTATACCTATAGGTACTCAGATATTAAATATTGCTTTATGAAAATTTTTTTTGATAAAATTTTGAAAACTCCTTTTTTAAATTTAAAAAAATTTTCTTAAACAAAATTAAAAAAAAAATTGGATCTGGGACCTTAAGGTTTTGTTAAATACATATTAGAAAATAAATGTGTGTATTTTTAGGTAAATTCATATTCCAGAATTTTTTTTGACAAGGATTTTATTTTTGCGGATTTCGAGAAAAATTTGATTTCAGTAAATTTACTCTTTGTAACTTTTTTGTATCAAAAATTAATCACTCTTCTACTTTTTGATGTTGTGTTTTATCTCAAAAGCCTAGGGTTTCGGAAAAAAATAATACGACCTCCTTAAGCCTTTTGGAATTGGGGTCACATATGACCCCAAACTAAAAAAGACAATTTATTCAAAAAATTAAAATATTTTGCAAATACTGTTGAATTTTTAAAAAAGTTACTTAAAATATTATAACCAAATGTGTATATCTTCCGCTCCTAAAATTTTTGATGAATCCGAGAACGTTAACCCATTATTTGCCAAGGCAAACTTTGGTTTTTAAGATATCTTTAAATAAAGATTACCGAAAACGAGTTTTTCTATTAAATTCGATGAAACCACTATTTAAAATTTAAGAGTTATAATTTGCTTAATCTTTTTGTGATCCTAGGATCAAAATAATCCATTGCGATATATATTATTGCTAGCGTATATAAATTAAAACAACTTTTAACTAATTTTATTATAAAATTATATTATTTTTTTTCAAGCGCTCCGGTAGGTGATTAGGTAGCGTGCTTGCCTATCATGCGGGGGTCGTGGGTTCGATTCCCACCAGAGGCTTTGGTCTGTCGCTGCAAAAACCAGCCAAATGGTCTTTGTCAAATTTACTTTGTATTGTAATTAATATAAATAAATAAATAAAATATTATTTTTAAAAACTATCTATATGTTTCCAAATAGAATAAGAGCATTGTTGAACTATAATCCAACATTGTTAAATTAAACTTGACTTTGTTCAGGAAGGATATTGTTTTTTTTTTTTTTGATTTTCTTCATCATTATTTGTTAACACTTTATAAAAATCTTTTATGAATTTAACGCCTTTTTCGGCAGTATCGTTTACTACAGATAATTCCTTGCAGAAATTGTAGATCTTCTTAATATCTTTGCTAGATTCCCATTACTATGGAAATAATAAAAATTGTGCAGAAATACTAAAACAGCTGAAACAATATTTAGTTTTCTGGGACCCAAAATTGCTTAAGCCAATATTTACCAAATTTTCTGGATAAATTAATTTTCTATTTTCGATTAGTTTCAGATATATAGCAGAATTTTATTTCCCAGCCAATTATAAGGGTTTCGTCTAGTTTACTAGAACAATATATTAATTTTAGGCATTCCCTTTTTTATACCCTATACCACTATGTGGTTGGGTATAATGACTTTATGCTGCTGTTTGTAACAACCAAAAATATTTGAACTACACCCATCTTTAATTATACCGATAGAATCAGAATCACTATCTGCTTCGATTTAACAATGTCCGTCCGTTCGTCCGTCTGTGTGTCCATGTAAAGCTTGTAATCAAACTGCAGGTCGCAAATATGAATATATTTTGATGAAATTTGGTATTTAATCTTTTATCGACCATGGAATAAACGCTTTGAAATTGGTGAGAATAGGTCCATGTTCAGACCTAGCCCCCATACAGATGACCCCTATGAAATCAACATATATTGCCATAAGATCCAAATTATCATACAAATCTTAGTCAAATTGGGTTTGTATGTATATATTACATCCGTTAATTAGTAGTCTAAAAATGATCCTTATTGGACAACTCTTAGTCATAGGCCCCATATAGAGCTGCTTCCCGATCTTCACTTAAATCTATCAAAAAACAATAATATTGCACTGATTCTTCCCAAATTTTGTTTGTATATATTTTTGCAAAATACAAGAGACTTTACCAAACATGGTCAGGATCAGTCCATTTTTGGACCTGGTCCCCATATAGATATAGCATCCGATATGAACTTTTTCATATCTGCAGCCGAAAAAATTAATAAAAATCCCACTCAAATTTGGTTTATGCCTATTTTCTATATCCAGTTAGTTGGGCCCGAGAGATGGGGCATCTAAACACATTGTATAGGGTATCGTATAGTCGGTCTAGACCGACTATAATTTTCTTACTTTTTTAAATTTGGCAAAATTCGAAATTTGGCTTCGGCAAGAAATGGGTTAACGTCCTCGAATTTATTCCAAATTTTTAACATGAAAGACTTGCACATGTGGTTATTTTATTTTAAGCGTCACATCTAAAAATTCAACGGCGCTTACAAAATATTAAAAAATTTTGAATAAATTGTCTTTTATTAGCTTGGGGATATATGTGACCCCAAATCAAAAAAAAAAGGGTTTATTGGGTCATATTTTTTTTCCCAAACCCTAAGCTATTAAGATAAAATTTATAATGTAAAAGTAGAGAACTGATTAATTTTTGATATAAAGAATTTAGAAGGATGGCATATACTGAATATTTCACAAAAATCCCATTTTTCTCGAAATCCGCAAAAATTAAATCCCTGTCAAAAAAATTCTGGAATAGGATTTACTTAAAAATTCACACAGTTAATCTGTAACATGTACTTAACAAAATCTTAAAGTGCCAGATCCATTTTTTAAAATTTTATGTAAGAAAATTTTTTAAAATTTGAAAAAGGAGTTTTTAAAACTTTATAAAAAAATTTTCCATTTTCGGTTTCAATGCGCAATAGTTTAACAACGTGGTAATAAAACAATACTTCATATCTGAGTGCTTATAAGTACAGAGACAAAAAAAAATTGGCTTTAATCAATTTCTCAAAATTGAAAAAAGTGCCATCAAATTTTATGACCTAGTTTTTTTTTTGGCACAAAAGTGGTCTGGGGCAGTTGCTATTTCTTGGCGAGTTTTTATTCGATTTTGAAGTTGTATTTCTTCTTAAAAAGATATTTTAGTGCTGAAATTGATTCATATAACAATTTGTCGAAAAATTTAAACTATAGAACAAAATTTTCGTTAAATTTGAAAAAAAAAAATCATATTTTCCTCACATTAACACACTTGAAATTTTCAGTCGCGTTGAGGCACCTCTAAATTTTTTTTTGATTTATCCAAAACTTTGTATTTTCTACATTCTCAGTTTTTTTTCTATTCACATATTTCTTGGGGGTGAGACATTAAATTCAAACTTTTTTTCCCCCCTCCATGTAATAAAGGGCCACCCTAATGTACACCTTGTAATCAAATTACAGGTCACAAAAATTAATATAATTTAGTTTAGTTTATTTTTTTATTTGTTCTTCCCATACAACAAGATTTATATCTTTTATAGTATAGTATGGGAATTTTTAAAGAAAATCAAGTTACAATATAAAAAAATATTTAAATAAATTGTATAATTATATAAAGTAAATAAAAAAATAAATAAAATAAAGAACTAAATAAATGAATAAGTTTGACATAATTTAATATAAAAGAATCAAATGGTAAAATTTTGATTAAAAAAAAAAAGAGAAAAATGGTTGAAATAACATTGGTGTATTAAAAACAATAAGTAACAAATAATTTAAATTTGCCTTGAAAAAGTAGCAGTTATTTTGTTTTTGATCTGTATTGCGTTGTTGATTTTCTGTGTTTGATTTGGTAGTAAGTTCCAGAGATAAACGACATTAAAGTAGAACTGCCATTCAGAAATTTTACTACGATATCTTATCGGTACAAGCTATCTCCCTCTATTGGATCTTGCAAAGGTTAAGCGGTTGAAAAGTTATGATGGTTCCTTCTGATATATAATTTTGTGTAATAGGACTAGCACCTTTAAACCTTAAAACGAGGTAATACGATCAAGTCTGTTTAATCCATAAACATACCTTATAATACTATTGAAGGCCACATTTAGTTTTCTCTTACTAGTTGATTCACATAAAGCAAAAATTTCACACCCGTATAATAAAACCGGAATTAGGTAAGATTTTGCAAGTATTATTCTTATATTTAATGGAGTGCAAGATTGAGTCGTCCAAAGCGTCCGAAGCATACCATACGTTCTCCCTACCACAACGTTTACATGATTGTTCCAACTAAGTGTGTCATTAAAAACAACACCCAGATTTTTTGATGAGGACACAATTTCAATTCTCTGATTGTTGAGAACAATATCAAAATCTAGATTATGACGTAAAGTTTTCTTGTACATGATGAGACATTTGGACTTGAGGGGATTCAGACAAAGTCCATTAGCAGTTTCCCAGTTATAAATATTATTTAAAACATCATTAAGTTTTGCTACGTTTTCTCTGGAAGATATTAGTGGACTGCAAAGATATACTTGGACGTCATCGGCGTACATGTGTACTTTACAATACTTTACATGATCTGGTAAGTCATTGGCGTACATTGAAAATAAAAGAGGGCCTAGAATTGAGCCTTGCGGAACACCTTTAGGTACATGTAGTGGTCTCGAAAATTGGTTATTAAGGAAGACTGACTGAACACGGTTTACCAGGTAGGATTCAACAAGTTTCTTTGAACACTAAGAGAAATTAAAAAGCCGACTAAGTTTTGTTGAAAGTATTGAGTGATCAACTATGTCGAAGGCTTTAGAATGATCAAGAAGGACTAAAAAGCAAATATTTCCACCATCAATGGCATGACGAATATCATCTGCAACATCTATTAAAGTAGTTGTATAACTATGTTTTTGCCTAAAGCCTGATTGCTTTTGCGATAATAGCCCAAATCGTTTTGGGTATTCGTTTATCTGTTTATGCATTATCTTCTCAAGAGCCTTAGAAAAGAATGGTAGTATTGACATAGGCCTAAACTCAGAGTTTGTCTTAGGCACAGGAATAACCTTTGCATACTTCCATTGTGTTGGTGGTAAGGATCGTATTATATATGTAAGTAATGTATGGTAAGAGGATAGGAAGGATAATTTTGATAAATTTAGGGTGCATGTTGTCATATCCAATTGCATTTGATTTTATGGCTAAAAGACAGCTAAGTGCCTCATCATTGCTAACACATTGAAAATCAAATGGACTATCATTATCAGAAATCACTAGGTTATTGATTGTTTTGTGTGCAGGAGGTTGAAATTGAACAGTGGGTAAATTAGTAAAAGCTGAATTAAGTTAATCAGGAGTGAGTTCGCAAGTTTTCCTATTACTAGTTCGGCCAATTACAATTTCCCGAATAGTTTTCCATTTCCGTTTGGTGTTAATTGCTTTTTCAAAACGGTGGCCATAATATTCAGACTTTGATCTATGAATTTCACGAGTAACTTCTCTTCTAAGATTTCGATATTCTTCTTTAAGTTGAGGTAACTTAAATTTTTTCCAACGTGAAAACGCATTATCTCTTTGACCAGTTGTTTAATATGTGCTGTAAACCACGATCTTGTATAGGTCCTAATGTTCTTCGTTATCTTAGGTACAGTAAGATCAAATAAGTATGAGATATTATTCTCCAAGAAGGACAACTGATGGTCAACAGAAGTCATATGATAAATGGACGTCCAATTTAATAAAGAAATATGTTCTGCCAAAACATTGTAATTGACATTATTAAAGTCACGATATGTAACTGATAGTGTTTCATTATTTAAAATAAAGTGATATGTCGTGAAAATTAAGTCGTGTTTCGAGAAACATGAGGCCGATAGTTGGTCGTACAACAATACTTTGATTGAATCGTTAACAAAAAAAAAAAAAGGTCAAGTAAAGTACTTGCTGTTGATATATAGTGTGTAGGCATCGTGTAGTTTAACGATGTGAGACCAATGGTTTCCATGTTTTCTGAGACATAAGTGTCACACAGAAGATTACAATTAAAATCACCTGCAATTAACAAATCCATGTAGGTGACCGTCAACCTCTCTAATACTTCCATAAAAGAAGTGATCACAGTATTACGGTGTGGCCTGTATATACATCCTATAAGCATTTTGTTATTTTCAGAAATAACCTCTACAAACAAATATTCGATTTCATCAATTACCTCACCTTCATTAGATCTGCATTTAGAATTACATTTAATACCTTCCCTAATATATATTGCAACACCACCAGCATGTGTTTTACGATCAGCTCTGAATACAACATAACCATTTAAATTAAACAGACTGTCGGCGTATCTTTTACGAAGCAAGTCTCTGACACACAAATAACATCCACAGATGAGTTTTCAAATGTGAATCTGAATCCATCAATTTTGTTATTTAGGCTCTGAGCAATTATATGACACACATTAATACCTTTCCTCTGCTTAGCCAGTATCCGTACCATGTTTGAAGTACTTTCTCAGGAACTACAACGAGATCTACGTAAATTGTTCATGCTGATAAAATATTCAGAAAATTCTAACAACGCAATGACAGCTATAATTGAAAAAGTGTATAGAAAAATTTAAATATGTAACAACAATAACGATATATGTGACCTTCTCCGAGAAAACGAACCTAGTGTGTAAAAAAACGGGTTGTGTCAAAAGCGGTGGATTCTGGTACCTAAAAGGGTGTAGAAACTTTAAATGCGTTTTTTCTCAAAACTTATTTTTCACACACTAGGTCCTTTTTCTCGGAGAAGGTCACATATTATGATGAAATACAAGCTTTTATCAAACACAAAGCAAACGCTATGAAAATTGGTGAAAATCGGCGTGGGTTCAGTCCTAGCCCCTATACAAATAACACCTATAGACGGAGTAATATGGTCGTAAGATCCAGATATACAATATATATTATTGTCTATTATATTCGCTAATTAGTATGCGCTCATTATAGTCCTCATATAAAGCTGTTCCCGATCTTCAAAAGACAACAGATTTCATAGAATTTTAAAAAATTTGATTTATATATTTATTTATTGGTCCATCAGATATGAACTTTTTTTTATATCTGCATGCCCCAACAATTTGATTTATGCCTATTTATACCCTACTAGCAGATTTTAGCGCTCGTAATTCGAGTGCAATTTCTAGGTAGCTTTTTTTCAACTTAGCCAATTCACAAACCATCAAATTTATGGCTTATTATTATTGTAAATGGAGGTAACAAACTCATTAACAAACACATTAACAAATTTAATAAAACACACATAGCATATGTGTAATTTTATCTATGTGTTAGTAGCAATTTTAAATGCAATTTACTCAAAATAGAGGAAAAAATTTCAAAATCTGTAAATCTGCAAAATGGCTAAGAGGAAATACCTTTCAAATAATATACGTTTGGTCAAAATCAGGATAAAACGGTAGAACAAAACATCGATCACAAGGAAGGCCTATTAATATTATAGATACCACTATGTGGTTAGGGTATAATGATTTTGTGCTGATGTTTGTAACTACCAAAAATATTTGACCCAGATCCATCTTTTATTGTGCCGTTCAACTTAGAATCAGTTTCTGAGTCGATTTAGCGATGTCCGTCCGTCCGTCCGTCCGTCTGTGTGTCCACGTAAACCTTTTAATCAGACTACTGCTCGCAAATACGAATATATTTTGACGGAATTTGGTGTATGAGCTATGGCATGAACGCCATTGAAATTGGTGAAAATCGGTGCATGTTCAGACCTAGTCACCATACAAATTACCCCTATAAAATCGACTCAAATTGCGATAAAATTAAAATTATCATATAGATCTCAGTCCAGTTGGTTTGTGTATGTTTATTACTCCCAAATATACCCTATAGGATAATTCTTAGCTATAGCCCCCATATAAAGCTGCTTCCCGATCTTCACTTAAATCTATCAAAAAACAAAAATATTGCATGGATTTTTCTCAAATTTGGTATTTATAGGTTTTTGCGAAAAATAAATAACCTTGAGAAATAAATATAGTATCCGAAGGCAAAATAAAAAATATTAACAATGCCACTCAAATTTGGTTTATGCTTATTTTCTATATCTAATTAGTTGGACCTAAGAGATGGGGTCTCTATACGCATGGTATAAGGGTATCGTATCGGTTTAGACTTAACTATAATGTTGTTATTTGATTTTGTTGTTGTTGTTTATATACAAGTTACGAACTTAAAGTTCATATCTGAAATCACGTGGATGGTGTAAACTCATCATTGTTGCTCACTTGTGGAAGAGAAGACTTTTCTGAGTGCTTAAAATTCCCCATTGGGTATTTAGCTAAACACAAATTTCCTTTATTCGCTTTCTTTGTTGTTCGTTACTCTTTTACTTTGAAAAGCATGTTAAGTACTGTTTGATACCATAAGTCTTTTTTGTAATAAATAAAGTTTTCTTAGAAACAACACACACACAACACACAACCTCGATAAGTTAAACAGATGTTTGTAATTATTTTGAAATTTTTATTTTATGATGACACTTTTCTCTGCATATGCAAAATGTGTGTTGCAGGTGTTGTTGTATATTTGGTTGAAAAAATAAGAAATTAAACAATAAATGTGTAAAGGTGCTAAAGTTTGAAAAAGTCAAAAAGTTATTCAAACTTAAAAACTTCAAAATAAAATTTGAGAATGCTTCTTTTCATACGCTTAATGTGAAAGACGCGTCTGGGTAATTACTTGCTAAAAGTCGAGTTAGACGCATAATAATGGTTTATGTTATTTAAGCATCATTCAGTTTAAAGCAGCTAACATGTTAATCCATTGGTAAGAGGAATTAATTAGAATTAACAAAGGGAGAACGAGAAAATATGTTATGTTGTTTATTATTTTCAGAAGGCCAGGTGGGAATATTTTAATTTTCTGGAAGTATGATGACAATTAGTAAGTGAAAAAAAAGAGAGTTCCAGTTGTAGCAAGAAATTCATATATTTTCTATAAAAATCTGTATAAGATTTATTTATTTAATTGATTCCATTTCCTGTACAACAACATACAGTCTTACAAAAACAAATCATAATAACTTTTTTCTGCAGGAGTAATCGGCTGATTTTTTTTTTTATTTGGGAGGGTACTATTTAAAATGATATCGAAAAGAGGATTTGGCTAGTGTAGCGGTACCATGCTTTGTAGTCCTTCATTTAGGGAATTTAGACAGGAGTTTGGCGGTACTCCCTCGAGTAGATAGACTATTATGAGGCTAGTAAATATGTTTTCCGAATTTGAAAGCATCGCATGAAGACCACAACATCGAGATCCCTATATTCGGGTACAAGACACAGTCACGGCTGTAGCATCGGTCATAAGAGCGGATATTTCATGATGATTTTAACTTATTTTCGTACAAAGTCCAAATTACAAGCACGTTAAACGCTCTGGATTTTCCTATTCGCCTGGAATTTTACCAAAAAAAAAAAAAAAAACCTCTAATAGCCGAAGAAGACAACAGCTTGATAAATTGCTTGATTATGTCTAATGAGGCCCATTTTGATCTAAACGGCAAATGTAGACAAGAAAAGTTTCCATATATGAAGTGAATCTAATCCACAAATACTTCTTTGATGAAAACGATGTAACAATGATTGTTAATGGGGACCATTATTTAAAGATGTTGAAGGAGTTTTTTTTTTACCCAGAAGTGCGCCGGAGATGTATCCGTTTCAACAGCATTTCGGTCCAGCAGGTATGAATGAACTGCACACATAGCCGGACCGGTTATGGCGGATCTCCGACGAAAATTCTAAAACAATTTAATATCCACAGACTCTATTTTCCACTGGCCCCAACGTCACCTGACCTGATTGCATCAGACTTCTTTTTTAAAGGGTTATTCAAGCAAGATGTATACAAAACGAAACCAGGGAATTTGACTCAATTAAAGTAGCCCATTAAAACAATAATTGAGCCGATTCCGAGTTCAACCTTTCAAGACGCAATGAATAATTTTCTGATGAGGTGTCGCATATGCGTGGGTGAGCATTGAGGTTCTTTACGTTCTATCATCTTCAAAAACAATTAGTTATATAAAATGGAATTGAATTTTCTATACAATAAAATATAAGTAAATGAAATACATTGACTAAAAAAGTTATTTGAATTTCTTATTGTAGCACAATTGGAGCGCCACCCTGAATATTTATGGTACAAGAATGTATTGCATTTCAAAAATATAACAATGTTAAAAAAAGAAGAACTATTTAAAAAAATCAAACATAAATGGTTTAAAACTAATAGCATTGATGTTCAGTTGCTGACTTAAAGGAAGACAGTTCCAAACACGAGCGGCATGTACATAAAACTGCCATTCAGACACCAGGCGTTGATGTCTAGGTACGGTCGAACTTCTTCATATACAATGAAGCTCTCCCTGTTATGAATTGATTTCAAACACACAGCTTTTTCGTTGCAATTTTATTTTGATCACCTTATAAAGAATTTCCGTACAATGGATTTTTCTTTGCAATGAAAAAATTTTCAGTTTTTAGTTTGACTCACATGCGTTTTTTAGTTCCATGTAATTAATTATTTCAAAATTTTTTCTCTTATGCATATTAACAACTCTGTGTACTGAGAAGAAGATAATATATAATGAGGGGATCCCCTAAAGATGAAAATGAGAACAAACAAAGAAGAAAGTTCTATCAGTAACTAATTTTGACAACAATTGCTTGACAACGATAATCGCACAGTGCAGTAGCATTTCTCTTGAAATGAAGAAGGAATTCTTCCCAGCACCTTATCAAATATTTTAAAATACAAGGCAGTAATTCCAAATAATATAGATAACTATCAATGAAACACTAAACGCAAAAGGCCTGTGTATTTTTGAGATTGTTGGTGAAGCAATGCTCAAATGGATAACCGCCGTACGTAGCATGAATCTTTCTTTATCTAGACCATAAATGAAACAACAAGCCAAAGAGTTCGCTGATTCATTGGGGCACGAAGATTTTGAAGCTAGTACTGGATGGTAAGAAAAGTTTAAAAACGGCATAGTGTTGTTGAAAAAACCTTAGTTGGGGAAAGTGCTGATGCCAACATAAGAGATCGTGATGAATGGATAATGAATGCTTTATCGAGATTGATGCAAAAATATGATTAAAATGACATTTTTAAAGCCGATGATCCATTCAATAATGAGAAATGCTTTAGTGGAAACAGAGCAATGAGAGAATAACAGTCCTAGTAGAAAGCAACATGACTGGACTCGATAAGGAAATTTCAAAAATTCTATATGCTTTAAAGGAATAAGATCTCTATATAGGGATTATGAGTTTAACAAAAAAGCGTCGATGGCAAGTGGCATTTTTACGAAATTGCTTTTAAAGCTGGACAAAAAATGCAATTGTTGATAAATGCACTAAGGGGGTAATATATTTATAAACTGAAAAATATTGAACTTGCCTGTTTCCCTCCCAACATGTCTTATACCAACCAATGCATTAACCACAATATAAAACAAATTTTCAGAAAACCAATTTTGACGAACATATTGACATAAATGAAGGAAAACCCCACAGATTGCTTTAAGCCACAGTGTAAAGTGTAGATGGAAAAATCCAAAAAGGCAGGATTTTCGAAGGATGTTATGCAGGCTCATTGGGATGAAGATGACTTTCTTCCGTTATCTGCTTTGGCTGCTCTACAGACTTCATTTAGGAAAGTAACGCATATTGATGAATCATTTCATCCCGTCCGATAAAGTTATACTCATCAGTGTTCTGGAAAGTCGTGGAGTTCCGGCTATTCCAGGTCCTTATGCATTAGTTTTATATTTCTTCATAAATTGTGGAGATGAGGAGGTAAGAATTAGTAAAGATTATTGGAAAAATAGGATAAATGATCAAACCTTCTCTATGCCAAGCATTTAGATTTATGCGGGTTTAAATGTAGTCCCCTTGTACTAGCCTACAGGTAGACCCTGCTAAATCGTCATTTAGATAGGATATGCCTGAAGCAATATTCTGAACTGGGCTACTTAAAGTGATTTGCACGTCATCTGCGTTTAAATATATCTAACAATTACAGGGTAGTTCTGGAAAATCATTTGCATATAAGGAAAACAAAAGTGGACCTAAAATAGAACCTTGAAACACTACCCTAATAAGGAATAAGCCTACCATACACCGTTTACAAATACTGATTCTGTGCGGTTCGAAAGATATGATTTATGATTTTTATGAGTTTTTAAATCTAAAATTTTTTTTCAGTTTTCTAATGAGTATATCATGGACTACCGTATCGAAAGCCTAGAAGTGATACAGTAGCACTAAAAAGTTAATATTCCCATTTTCCCGAAATGCAAATCGAATAGCATTTGATATAATTAAAGTACACGCTGAGATAACTTCACAATTAACACAGGGGCGTTAGAAAATGTTCTGTGAAGGATATTAGGATTGTGTGGCGGTAACGCTTTGTGCGATCCACTGGACAAAAGACTGCAAATGAATGAGATCTCGATGAGAGAGTGGTATGTAGAAAAACACGGCCTCTACGGATAAATTCACTTATCTCAGCAGAACACTTCCCATTGTAATATCTATAATACAGTGTAACACAACTAACACTCCGACAGTTCTCCAATGTGTCAATAGAGGTGGTTACCCTACCAATGCCCTTCTTTGTACACGGTCCAGAAGCTATAAAATAGACTGTAAAAACCCTGTCCATATATTTTAGTTGTATTCTATTTTTGGCCGGATATATGTGGTATAAATAGTAAGGAGATCAGATGTGGTGAAATAATTCTTATACCGAATTAGGAAACCTCGGCACTTTAAAGCTTCTTTTGACAATTGAAAAATGTGTTTATTCCAACAGACATCACACTGAATTTTGATGACCAGAAAACAAGAGTATTTGATTCTTCAATATATATACCACCCATAGATACAGATAACATTGGTGGCTCCATGGCTCGTATATGGGTCAATAAAAAACATTCGGTCTTTCGAGCATTAAATTTGACTCTATTCGATCGACCACACTCAGAGATTGTCAAAAGTTCTTGATTGAGTGTGTCATTCATATATTGCCGCATGCCTCCAATCGCCCTATGACTTGGCCTTTGATCGAATGAATCTGAATGACAGATATTGCTGTCGTCTGCAAAAGAGTCGACTGAATTGGAAGGTCATTAAGAAAAATAATAAAAGTGAAAGAACAGAGCCTTGCGGAATTCCTGCATTTAACTGATACTCTTTGGATGGGACCCCATCTAAAACAACACGTACAGTACGATCTCTGAAAAAACTCGATATAAACCGAGAAGAATCATTACCAGTACCAAAAGCAATCAGTTTTGATAAGGGAGCACTGTGCCAAATCCGATCGAATGCCTCGGAAATATACAGAGCAACAACCTTACTTCACCGAATCGGTGAATGGACTAACTTCAACGCTCCGAAAAAAGCGCCATCAGGTCTCCCGAGGAACGACTTCTACGAGACTGTCTATTGTTAGGCAATAAGTTGGTCCTAGATAGTTCGCAATTCACCATGTTCTCCACAATTTTTGAAGGGGTTGAATATTGGCCATCTTCCAACACAAGGGAAAGGTACCCGTTAGGTACGAAACGCTAAAAAGGTTTGCCAATGGACACGATAGCGTCGAATAGCACTGCTTCATTACCAAGGCTAATATTCCATCCAGTTCCGGTGACTTATTAATACAGAGCCTTGCAAGAAGCCTCAACAGCACCAGCTCAAAAGAATGAGTACTGTTTCGAGTTCGGGCAGTGGTTGATGGCTTTCCGGCAAGATAGTGTTACTTGCGAATTATTCATCCAATACGCTAGCTTCCTCAACCGAGTCAGTTAATATTAGGTCATCCTTTATAAGCGTAGAAATGGAAGAACTAGCATTGTCCTTTAATCTTTTAACGAATGACCAGAAGATCTTACTTGCTCGAGAAGCAGAGTAACTTTAGTCCTAAGAGGCTGTTCGTAGAGAAGCTTTTCAGGTCTACGCACTTTGTCACATTCAATTCTCCCCTGTTTGTGTAGTAGATCAGTACGTGCTTGTATTTTTATTCATACGCCAATTACTGAACACTTCCTCTCTGGATCTGACTGCATACTTACACGTCTGGTTAAACTAGTACTTATGTTTTGGATAAGCCGGAATTATTTTTGTAGGAATAAGTGTTTTCATTCCAAGTAAGACCATATTTTCTACCATTTTCGCAGTGGCATCGATATTATCGTCAAGGAAATCAGGAATCATTGAGTTCAGCCCAACGACATTTCTTGACTGTTTTTGAAGCGCCTCGAAGTTCGAAGTATGAGAAGGATGCAGAAATGGTAGTGTGGTCCGTGTTGCCGAGAGCAAGTTAGGAAAAGATAGAGAATATTGTGCAATTGTCCTTCAACACATGGAATAATTATTGGTTCATTCAATAGTTGTAACAGATGATTATGCGCGGAAAAAAGTTGAACGTATTGGCCCACGGGAATTGTATGACTCGAATGGAAGAAGGAAGAATTGTGAACAATAAAATCTCCAGAAACTTAAATTTTACTGTTGGAACATTTTCCAGGATTTTTTATATGGACTCTCAAAGGGCGTCACACTCGGGCTTCTATAAAGAAGCCTGAAATCAATGATATGTGCCCTTATATTGAATTTAACGCCCAATACCAAACAACGGGATTGAAGAGTATTTAAATGAGGATATTATGATTGGACAATTTCTTTTAAAACTAATGTCAAAGCCGAATAAAATTTAAAGTTCGCGCTAGATGTAAAAACAATAATGTTGGCATCATTTTTCGATTCAAGAAAGAAGATTTTGCGTAAAGAAGAAGAATTAGCAATAGAATGCAAAGCATAAATCTGAGGCTTTACATATAGTGGTCGAGATATCTATGTGAAAGACAAATCAACCGAAAGACTGTCCACTAAACTGGTGATAGGATCATAAAGAAAATTGTCTAATTATATAACGAATGGCCAAGAGATTCCTTTGTTTTCCAGAAATTTCAACAACATCAGAGTGGTGCTTTTCTATAACTTGGAATGTGGTAAATGTAAAAAGAAGTACACCGAAACCGTCAAATGTTGTCACTATAAATCATTGTATCCAAAGTGGCTGATTTCTTTCGAGTTGTTGATTCGAAAGGTCGTAATATGCATGTCCGTTTTCCGTTTTCCTATATATGCTTGGCAACAAAAACTCTGCAAGGATTGGTAAGGAACTAAGCAGGCATATTTGTAAATTGGAACTATGGGATGCCATCCTATAGAAGAGTTTCTAATTTACTCAAATTCTTTAAATTGTTCTCTTGCAACATAAAAGGGAACTCAAAAATATATCAGTTATTTTCTACAGCATTCATTTACTATTTTTATATATTTTATTATTTTTTAGTGAGATCTTGAAACATGCATCTTTAACCAGCAGCCATGTTGCCGATCATTTTACTAATCAGTAATATTAAGAGGCAAGGCGATTTCTTGTGACCGATGTAACTTTGTCAGTTTTACCACGACTTTGACCAGACATACCTCATTTGGAAGGTATTTCTTTTTAGATGTCCACCAGATTTACATATTTTTACATTCTTAAACTTTTTTTGGAGTAAAATGCATTTATAGCTGCTACTAACACATACAGAAAATTATAAAATGCTGTGTGTGTGTTTACTAAATTTGATAATATATTTGCAAAAACTGTACATGAAAAGCCCTGTGTTGAATTGTAAAATAATTTTGGACATAAGCCAATAATGACAATAACGCAAACGAATTTCATTATAATAATTGCATATCAAACGTCCTGTGTTGAATTATAAATTGTGAATAGTAAGTATATCTTTAGGTGTCATAAAACACTGAAAGAAATAAATTGAATGAAAATATAAAATATCCTAGAACTGCACTCGAATTTCCAGGGCTGGGCTCTCGTTTTAAACAAAGACGTATATAAACACTTGCAAATTATGTGGTAACTCGAAAATATGTCAATTATTTTTCTGCAGCATTCATTGGCTATTTTTGCATGTTATTTTTGTTTATTGAGATCTTGAAACATGAATCTTTAAACATCAGACATGTTGCCGACCACTCTTATATATATGTTTATTAAAAAAAAACTTATACAAACACTGTTGGACAACAAAATCATTTGCTAATTATTGCTAATTACAGAGACTGAGCAAAATCAGATTGAGTGCAAGAAAATCACTTCCTGTGTTTACTCAATTTTATCCTACAAAGTCTTTTAAAAAAATTCATTAGATATAATAGCATTAACAATTGTTGCTACACAATATTTTGACTTTCTGTCAAAGCTTAAAAATCTTGAGTCTTTCATTTTTAAAACATCACTTTTAATATTTGAAAGAAAATTAAACTTTAATCCAAAACAAAAACAAAAAAAAAACTCTTTATTTCTGCTGATTTTGTTTGAATTTCTCCAAAATATAAAAAAAATTTAATTTCCTTTTCTTCATGCCCATGGCACACAACCAACTACAAACTCAATTACATTTATCTTAAATTTGTCATAGTGACCTTAATTTCCTGCACACATTTCAGATCAAAGGAAAATCTTCTTCAAACTTCAACTTCTTCTTAAGGTTAATGGGCAAAAATGTACAGCATCTTTGGATTTGGCGTTTTAAAAATAAATGTTTTCCTCGCCAAGTCATGTCTTCTTAAATAAATAAGCGTAATAATTTTCAATATTTACTTAAGTGTACTCAAATTCCAACTGGCCATACCAACTCTAGTGCTAGAGTTATTTTTTTCTTTTACTAAATAGAATGACATTTATTTTTGTGGTTTATTTTTTGAAGATGTTGAAATGTGTTAAACCTAATTTTGTATTCCGAAACATTTTTAGTCTTTTTTATAATATAAAATTCAGCTCATCCGCTAAATATTAAAGATCTAAAGCAGATATTTTCTTTAAAGCTAAATTTCTCAACAAATTTACACCCTAATGTTTGGTATTAATATATCTTTGGGTCTTTTACGGTTGTTGCTGCTGGATGTTTGTCTGGGTCAAGGTTTTGTAGATGGCTGAGAACAAATTCATGATGATTCTAGTTTTACTGGTATTTGTAATACTGCTGTTGGCGTTGAAAAGTTTTTTTTTTGCATTTAGTTCTTTTTCTGTGTCATTGCTTGGTTCCTTGTTAAAGCAGTATTTGTGTGTGTGTGTGTGTGTGTGTGAGGGGGGGGGATGGTTTATTTACGCTTTTGTTGTACTTTGTTTTGTTGATTGCAAGTAATGTTCTTTTTGTTGTTGTCACTTTGTTAATGTTTTCACTTTTGGTCGGATGTTCTATTTTGAAGCATAACATGTAATCAAAATGGTATCAAAACTTTGTTCCAAAAATGTCCATGACAATCGGTGCTTTGTCGCCAAACTAGAAGTATATTATCTAGCATCACTCTTAACTCCGACTCATTAGTTAATGAGATATAAACAAAGAAAAAAAAAATTTATCCATTTCGTGCATCTACTTACTCTATATATTTTGCCAAGTATTGTAACTTAACATTTTTTATTTAAAATATTTTTAAAATGTTTCATCAAAAAGTATAAATAGAGGACGAGATTTTGTGTCGTTCACAATCGAAAAGTTGCCAGATTGTGTTGCTTGACAATGTTGGTATACGTTTTTGCTTATAAATATATAAAGAATAACAGAATGCAACATAGCTATTGCGAAAGAAATCATGGACCATAGAGATTATACCCATAATAATATTAAATAAAAGGTGATGAACTAGATACAATTATTTGGTCTTCATCAACGTTTTCCTTCACTCTTAGTGTTACAAGATAAAAATTATGCCATTGAACAGCTTTATATTCCGCAATATTTATTGAATATTTTCAATAGAATTTCTTGGTTATAGAAATCTTGAAAAAGTTATAAACATGTTGCATGCGTTTCGAGTGATTCAACTTTTTCGGGGCAATAACTGAATATAAACAAATAAGAAAATTATAGTCGGTATAGACCGACTATACGATACCCTATACCATGCGCTTAGATACCCTATCTCTCAGGCCCAAATAACTGGATATAGAAAATAAGGACAAACCAAATTTGAGTGGGATTTTTATTAATTTTTTCGGCTGCAGATATGAAAAAGTTCATATCGGATGCTATATCTATATGGGGACTAGGCCCAAAAATGGACCGATCCTGACCATGTTTGGTAAAGTCTCTTGTATTTTGCAAAAACATGTACAAACAAAATTTGAGAAGAATCAGTGCAATATTTTTGTATTTTGATAGATTTAAGTGAAGTTCGGGAAGCAGCTCTATATGGGGCCTATGACTAAGAGTTGTCCAATAGGGATCATTTTTGGACTACTGATTAATAGATGTAGTATATACATACAAACCCAATTTGACTAAGATTTGTATGATAATTTGGATCTTATGGCAATATAATAGCGTTCATCCCATGGCCGATAAAAGATCAAATACCAAATTTCGTCAAAATATATTCATATTTGCGACCTGCAGTTTGATAACAAGCTTTACATGGACACTCAGACGGACAGACGGACATCGTTAAATTGAATCAGATAGTGATTCTGATTCGATCGGTATGATTAAAGATGGGTGTAGGTCAAATATTTTTGGTTGTTACAAACAGCAGAACAATTTTATATGGGTACTGGGTTCAAAATAAGGCAGCAGGCCCAGATGAAATCTTTCCTGCGCTATTACAAAAGAGCGGAGACGTGATTGGTAGTAGTCTGGCTGGCATATTCTCTGCTTGCCTAAAATTGGCGTATACCCCCATGGCACGGCAGGAGGCCAAAAAGGTCTTCATACCAAAACCGGGAAAGGAAAGCTATGCGATCCCAAAGGCCTTCGACTGATAAGTCTTACATACTTCCTACTGAAAACCATGGAGCGAATAGTCGATAACATGGTTAAATCTCAAATCCCAAATGAGCAATTGAAGTTCAAACAACACGCTTATTTAAAGGGACGCTCAGTGGAAACTGCGCTTCATGTAGTAGTTCACTACATCGAAAGATATTTTGATCTAAAAATCTTCACCCTAGCTATATTCATTGATAAAGAAGGAGCTTTTAACAATGTATCAACCAATACGCTACTCCAATCCTTAGAACGATTCAACATCGACCGGGAGATCAAAGCCTGGATCAGTCACATGCTAGGGAATAAATGGATAAGTAGCGAGGTTGGTGGCATTAAAATAAGAGACAAGGTTTGTTGTGGGACAGCTCAAAGCGGAATTTTATCCCCCCATCTCTGGGTGACCACTATAAACAGTCTTCTAAGGATTCTAGCCAATAAGGGTTTCCAACCTGTCTGCTACGCAGACGATGTAGCGATACTGTTAAGGGGGAAAGATCCTAGAAATTTACGTAGGAGGGCATCGGATGCACTCGAAATAGCATACGATTGGGCACAACCGAGGGGATTAAATGTGAACCCGGAAAAGACTGAAAAATGCCTCTTTACTGAGAGGACGAGAATAGTCGATTTCGATGAACCCCGCTACCAAGGCAAAACGATTAGAATCACACAAACGATGAAATACCAAGGGTGTGAAGTTAGCGACGAAAGATAACTACGTTTTTCAAAAATGTTAAATACTTAACAGAGACTGTTAAATTAACAGAATTTTTGTGAAGATAAATACGAAAGTTAAATACGTTTTTCAAATAAGTTGAGGGGTTTAGATATATAGTGGCATTAGTAAATTATAAAAAAAAAAATAAAAATAAATTGAATTTTACAAAAAGATAAAAGTCTAAACAAATACAATAAAATTGTTTCTACTATAATATGGGAAAACTAAATGACAAAATTTGACAAAATGGTCCGATTAGGGGCTTAGCCCTATATGGCAGTTTGTACATTAGGACTAGTAGTTTACAAAAACACCCCAAATACGAAAATCGTTAGGAACGTTTTTCAGAAATATCGTTTCAAAAAAAACATATGAAATTTTTTTCTACTACTATAGGGGAAAACTAAATGACAAAATTTGACAAAATGGTCCGATTAGAGGCTTAGCCCTATATGGCAGTTTGTACATTAGGACTAGTAGTTTACAAAAACACCCCAAATACGAAAATCGTTAGGAACGTTTTTCAGAAATATCGATTCAAAAAAAACATATGAAATTTTTTTCTACTACTATAGGGGAAAACTAAATGACAAAATTTGACAAAATGGTCCGATTAGGGGCTTAGCCCTATATGGCAGTTTGTACATTAGGACTAGTAGTTTACAAAAACACCTCAAATACGAAAATCGTTAGGAACGTTTTTCAGAAATATCGTTTCAAAAAAAACATATGAAACATATGCCATATAGGGCTAAGCCCCTAATCGGACCATTTTGTCAAATTTTGTCATTTAGTTTTCCCATATTATAGTAGAAACAATTTTATTGTATTTGTTTAGACTTTTATCTTTTTGTAAAATTCAATTTATTTTTATTTTTTTTTTTATAATTTACTAATGCCACTATATATCTAAACCCCTCAACTTATTTGAAAAACGTATTTAACTTTCGTAGTTATCTTCACAAAAATTCTGTTAATTTAACAGTCTCTGTTAAGTATTTAACATTTTTGAAAAACGTAGTTATCTTTCGTCGCTAACTTCACACCCTTTGAAATACCTTGGGGTGATTCTCGACAAAAAGCTCACTTGGAAGGACCGTATTGAGAGCAGGGTAGCGAAAGCTCACCGGATATAGGACATTTGTAAAAGAGCTATGTATTCAAAATGGGGTTAAAACCCGAGGTTGACGCATTGGCTATACAAAAGGGTCGTTAGACCAATTCTAACTTACGCATCCGTAGTCATATGGACATCAATGAACAGGAAATGCTCTATTAAACCATTCCAAAAGATACAACGCCTCTGCTGCATAGGAATCAGCGGTGTAATATGGACTACATCTACGAGGGTTTTAGAGACGATTCTCTCTATACACCCGATCGAGATTAGAATTAAATATGAGGCAGCTCTGGCCATGTTACAACTAAGGGTAACAGGGGAATACACCACAGACCATATGACCAGACAACACCAAACAACATTGGACCAGATACCAGAATTCAACACAGTGGATTTTAGGGAAAGCTGGTTAAACGGAAATATTCTACAAAACCTTCCAGGGTCACACTACTACACAGACGGAACTAGTCTGCATGGTAGGACTGGCATAGGTTTCTATGATGAAGACCGTTCCAAAGGCATATACCTGCGCATGCCGGACCACAACTCTGTCTTTCAGGCCGTAGTGGTCACGATAACCGAATGCAGAAAATCTATTGACGCACGGGCAATCCCAAGCCCCGGAGACGTGAAAATATTTTCGGACAGTCTAGCAGCTATCAGGGCGATATCCTCGAACAAAACTAGATCAAGAACTGTCCTCAGATGTAAGGAGGAGATTGCCAACTTCACTACAAGGGCAGACTTGAAATCGTTTGGATCCCAGTGGACAGAGTGGTCTCTCAAATTGAAACTTTCGGAATGGGCAACCAGTTCACATATTTCAATTTGGGAGGAAACTGACGTGGGTAGGGTTACGAAGATACTACTCTTCAAACACTTCGAAGACTAAGGAAATCCTTAGTCTAAATAGAAGAGAACTGAGTAGGATTATTAGCATCCTCACTGGGCACTCTGTACTGATGGCTCGTCTATTCCGTATAGGACGGGCGGACTCGGATAAGTGTATATCCGGGTAAAACGGATATGAGTTATGTGTATACATGGCTCCTCTTTTTCAACCTAACCTAACCCAACCTAACTGGGTCCAACAGTGGATCAACAATAACCATTATTTAGTAAAGTCACAAACTTTCCTCAGAAACGTATATAAGACAAATTTTATGCAATATTTTTTGTTTTTGGATAAAATTAAATGAAGATCGGGAATCGGTTTTATTTGGGGCTATGACTATTATGACTATGACTAATTATGCTAGAAAGTTTAGTTTTAGACTAATCATTAGTGGGTATAATAGGCACACATACCCAAATTTCATCGATATACATATTAGGGTGATAGCCGTTTTTTTTTTGGAATTTCACGACGTGCAGGTTGGATTATTGCGAAACTGGACCTAAAGCCTTAGTGCGCAAAATTTAACCAAATTGGACAATGCTTTAGAACGCGCATTGAGCTCAAAGTTCAAATATGCATTTATATGTAAAAATTATGCATTTATATGTAAAAATTAAATTATATTTCCAATAAAACAACAAAATCTATTATCGGTTGAAAAACAGCCAAGTTCCCCAGGCAATAAATGCGCCACAGACCACTTGATTAAGTTCATCGAGCGCACATTTTTAAAGACATTGACATAATTTACAGCAACAACATTTTTGCATTCTCCTGATCCCGAAATAATCTTACGTAAAGTATTTTGCATCTCATCTGTTGTTATGCCGTTCTAAATTATATTCAAAACGGTACGTATTTTTTTTAGCACTATTTCAAAATCTCCAATTTTATTTTTTCAAAAATTTTGTTCAAGAAGTTTATCGAAATCAATGATTGGACTTTATGGTCTTAATAACAAAATATATGTGCTTAAAAATGCCAAATTTTGTTGGTATCCTATTCTTAATTGGCGATGGCAGCATTTTTATTTCTGCGGATTTGAAGAAAAATGTGATTTTTCATACTTTTTCAACTTTTAGGCTTCATCTTTTTGGTGTTTTCATATTTCGAATATCTTTTGTCAAAATAGAATACTACTTGATATAAATTCTTAATCTGGTTAATTAAGGTTAAATTGAAATACTATGATTTTTCCTCCTGTAAGGTCAAAGGTCAAATTTAAGGAGCTTTACATTTTTTTAAAACAAAATATCGAAATAATATATATTTGTGGAAGGATTTCGTCAAAAATTGTTGATAGTAAAGGGTGATTTTTTAGCTATTATCTTTTTGGCAACACTGGTTTAAACAGCTGACGCACGTTTCGTGTTTTGTTTCACTGTCAAACGTCTTCAGTTTGGTCTATAATTTAACCATGAATCGTCGTACAAACTAACAACGCTTGCAAGTAATTGAATTTTATTATAAAAATGCGTGCTCTGTTAAGAAAGTTCATCGCGCGCTTCTTCCATTTTATGGTCATCGACCCACTGAAGCGGCTATTCGGGCTATTGTGACTAAATTTCGCACCAAATTTACATTGTTGGACATTAAACCACCAACACGCTTACGTAGAGTGCGAACTGAAGAAAATATCGCAGCTGTATCGGCCAGTGTTAATGATGACCATCAATTGTCGATTCGTCGCCGAATCGTAACGTAACTGTGAATGGTGAGCGCTACCGAGAGATGATATCCAACTTTTTTTTTGCCCAAAATGCTTGACTTGCGTGACATGTGGATTCAACAAGATGGTGCCACATGCCACGCAGCACGCGCAACAATGGACTTATTGAGAGGCGAGTTCGGTGAACATTTTTTATTTGACGTTCGGGACCGGTCAATTGGCCGTCTAGATCGTGCGATTTAACGCCTTTAGACTATTTTTTGTGGGGCTATGTAAAAGCTCATGTCTATACAGACAATCCCGCTTCAATTGACGCATTGGAAGACAACATTGAAGCATTTATTCGTGAAATACCGGTCAAAATGTTGGAAAGAGTATGGCAAAATTGGACTAAGCGGATGGACCATTTGAGGCCCAGTCACGGTCATCATTTGCATGAAATAATCTTCAAACATTAAATTATATGGACCGTACTATCGATTCAAATAAAGATTTCATGAATTTTTCTGAATTTTGTGTGTTTTTTTTTTTTGAAAACTTTCCTATAGCTCTAAAAAATCACCTTCTATTTTAGTAATTCTAAAAAATAATATTTAAAACTTATTTTCTGAAATTAACCCGTGGGCTACTCTTGATGTCAAATTGACTCTTTATGAACTTTATGAAATCTATAAATATTTTCTTGATCAGGATTTTTTTTAAATAAAACATATTTAATTTTTTCATAAAATTCCTCAAATTTATTCATTATTTTATGAAAATATGCAGAATAATTAGCTGTTACCAAAAATGGGCTTGATTGTGTTAGTGGGCGTGGCACCTCTCATCCAAAAAATATCTGGAGTACTATAACACCTACAGTCTCGAAACTACGTATGAGTTCACCAATGACGAGTATGAGAGTTATGTGAACAATGGGCGGGATTAAACAAGTGGGCGTGACACCTCCCATGCATGGTAAATACATAAAATATTCACTAGAAATAAGTTATGTGGCAGTACAACGTTTGCCGGGTCAGCTAGTATTTTTGTATATGTGATCTGTAGTGTGATTATACCGTTAACATGGACACATAGGCATACAGATAGACGGATGGAAGGACATCGTTAAGTCAACTAATAAATTGATTCTGATTCGTTCGGTATAATAAAATATTAGTCAAGATAAAGAATTTTTGGTAGTTACAAACATCACCACAAACTCATTCTACTCTCACCATATAGAGATATAGGGTATAATCAGGCCAATGACTGTTGCAGAAAATACTTGGTGCATTTCGGTATTCTTCTATTTGTTGCAAGAGAGCACTTCAAAGAATTTGTGCTGAACAATAATGTTTATAAACGTGTTTGCATATAATAATGTATACTAGCAGATTCCAGCACTGGAAATTCGAGTGCAAATTCTAGGAAATTTTATTTTTTCATTTAACAACGGCCCTAAAGGTATGCTTCACAATTCAACTCATTTTAAATGAAGAAAACGAGCTCAACACATTAATACAAACACATTAACAAATATAATAAACACACACGTAGCATTGTATAATTATACCCTATACCACTATGTGGTTTGGGTATAATGACTTTGTGCTGCTGTTTGTAACAACCAAAAATATTTGACCTAGACCCATCTTTAATTATAACGATCGAATCAGAATCACTTTTTGAGTTGATTTAACAATGTCCGTCCGTCCGTCCGTCCGTCTGTGTGTCCATGTAAAGCTTGTAATCAAACTGCAGGTCGCAAATATGAACATATTTTGATGAAATTTGGTATGTAAGCTTTCATCGGCCATGGGATGTACGCTATTGAAATTGATGAGAATCGGTCCATGTTCAGACCTAGCCCCCATACAAATTACCCCTATGAAATCGACATAAATTGCCATAAGATCCAAATTGTCATATAGATCTTACTCAAATTGGGTTTGTATGCGTTTATTACATAGAGCTGCTTCCCGATCTTTACTTAAATCTATTAAAAAACAAAAATATTGCACTAATTCTTCTCAAATTTTGTTTGTATATATATTTTTGCAAAATACAAAAGACTTTACCAAACATGATCAGGATCGGTCCATTTTTAGACCTAGTACCCATATAGATATAGCATCCGATATGAACTTTTTCATATCTGCAGCCAAAAAAATTAATAAAAATCCCACTCAAATTTGGTTGTTGCTTATTTTCTATGTCCAGTTAGTTGGGCCTAAGAGATAGGGTTTCTAAACGCATGGTATAGGGTATCGTATAGTCGGTCTAGACCGACTATAATTTTCTTACTTGTTTTATGTATGCGATAGTAGCAACTTTAAACGATCATAACTCCAAAAAAATATTCCAGGCGATGAAAATCTGTAAATCTGGGTAACAGTTAAAAAGAAATACCTTTCAGATGATACATTTTTTTTTTGGCAAAATCGGAGTAAAACTGTGAAACTTACATCGGTCACAAGAAATGGCCTTGCCTATTAATATTATAGATGAACATGGTGTGCAACAAAACTGATGTTAAAAAATACGTGTTTCAAATACTCAGTAAACAACAAAATTGTGTTAAAATAGTCGATGAATGTTTCCAACATATAATTGACACATTTTTGAGTTTTGATTCATGTTGCAAGAGTACATAAGTAAAATGGAAGCCCAGTGCTCCTAGAATTGATGTTTGAATCTACCAAAAATACTTCACCCATCTTTTGTTAAAACGATCGACTCGGAATCACTTTCTGAGTCGATTTAGCGATATCCGTCCCTCCGACCTTTAATCCGTATGTGTGCCCATTAGGGTGGCCCTTCATTATATGAAAAAAAAATGTTAGAATTTAAAGTCTCACCCCTAAAAATATGCAAATAGCAAAAAACCGAGAAACACAAAGTTTCGGGTCAATCAAAAAAAAAAAAAAAAATGTAGAAGTTCCTCAACGCGACTGAAAATTTCAAGCGTGTTTATATGGGGAATATATGACTTTTTTCAGATTTTAGGAAAATTTCGTTGTATAGTTTATATGTTTCGACAAGTTGTTAATGAATTGCTTTCAGTTTTAAATTATCTCTTTAGAAAGCTATATAACTTCAAAATTGAATAAACACTCGCCAAGAAATAGCAAATGCCCCAGACCACTTTTGTGCCAAAAAATCTACGTCATAAAATGTGATGAACATTTTTTCAACTTTAAGAAAATAATTAATGCTATGATTTTCTTTGGTCTCTATAACTATTAGCACTCAGATATGAAGTATTGTTTTATTACCAGGTTTTTAAGCTATTGCGCAATGAGACCAAAGTTGAAACAATTTTTTTGATAATATTTTGAAAACTCCTTTTTATGTTGTAAAAAATTTTCTTAAACAGAATTTCAAAATATGCATCTGGCACTTTAAGATTTTGTTAAGTATATATTAGAGATTAACTGTGTGAATTTTTATGCAAATTCCTCTGCCACAATTTTTTTTACAAATAATTTTTTCGCCGATTTCGAGAAAAATTATTTTTTTGTGAAATATTCAGTAAATGTACTCTTTCTAAATACTTTGTATAAAAAATTCATCAGTTTTATACTTTTAAATGTTATGTTTTAGCCTAGCCTAGGCTTTTGGAAAAAAATTATATGACCCCATTCTCCATTTGGGTTTGGGGTCACATATGACCCCATGTTAATAAGAGACAATATATTAAAAAAATTCAAATATTTTGTAAGTGCTGTCGAATTTCTGGATGTGACGCTTAAAGTATAAAAATCAAATATGCAAGTCTTCCATGCTAAAAATTTGGAATAAATCAAACAACGCTAACCCATTCCTTACGAGGCCAAACTTTAATTTTAGAATATTTAAAAAAATTAATTGTTCTTGTAAACTAGATCTAACCCTTACTATTGGTTGAGTAATAAAATTATGCTATATTTTACCGATTTTTATGATTTGATGATTATGATGATTTCGTAATTTGACGTCATTAACCCATTTGCACTTGGCGTCACATATGACCCCAAGCTAGTATATGACGATTGAGTTAAAAAATTCAAATATTTTGCAAATACTACTGAATTTTGGATCACTTTAACGCTAGGAGCACATAAGGGTAAGTTTTCATAATCATAGTACATTTTTTTTTACAACCCATAGTAAGGGTTTCATCTAGTTTACTAGAATTCTATTAAAGCTGGTGAAAATCCGTGCATGTTCAGACCCAGTCGCCATACAAATGACCCCTATGAGATCGACTTAAATTGCCATATGATCCAAATTATCATATAGATCTTGGTCAAATTTGGTTTGTGTGTGTTTATTACATCTATTAATCAGTAGTCAAAAAATAAACTCTGTAGGACATTACTTAGTCATAACCCCCATTTAAAGCTGCTTTCCGATCTTCACCTACATCTATCAAAAAACAAAAATATTGCCTAGAATTTTCTCAAATGTGATTTGTATATGTTTTTTTGCAAAAAATCAGTGAATTGTACTAAAAATGGTCAGGGTCGGTCTAACTTTTGACCTAGTCCCCACATAAATATAGCATTTGATATGAACTTTTTCGCATCTGCAGGCAATAAATATTAATAGCAACTAGGAGATTCCAGCGCTCGAAATTCGGGTGCAATTACTAGGCAACTTTATTTTTCACCATAGCCAATTCACAAACCAACATTTTTTTGGTTTATTATTATTGTGAGTGAAGATAATAAACTCATTAACAGACACATTAACAAATTTAATAAATACACCATAGCATATGTATAATTTTATGGATGTGTTAGTAGCAACTTAAAATGAAATTTACTCAAAATAGAGGACAAAATTTAAAAATCTGTTTATCTGGAAAACAGCTAAAAAGAAATACCTTTTAAAAAGTATACGTTTGGTCAAAATCGGGATAAAACGGTAGAACAAAATATCGGTCACAAGAAATCACCTAGCCTCTAAACATTATAGATGCCACCCAAATTTGGTTTATGCTTATTTTCTATATTCTCTTAGTTGGACTTAAGACCCTGGTATAGGATATCGTATAGTCTACATCGACTAAAATTTGCTTGCTTGTTTTTTTTTCTCATTTTTACCAAAGTTTATTGTATATCAGTTTGTCAATCCATTTGTAACTTATCAAAATAAATTCCGGAGACCTCATAAGCTATATACATTCTTGGTACTGATGAAAGGAGAAGTCGATCTAGCTATGTCCGTCTGTCTGTATGTCTGTCTGTTAAAAGCATTCGCCTATCCTCAATAGATCGAGTAGATCGTGTGCTACTTAGGTAAAATGTGAAATAGTGAAAAATGTTTATACGTAACAGAACACATATCGATATGTATAAGCGATACATACACATTTTTGAGTGGTTGTTGTTTTTGTTGTTTTAGTTGTACATGTGAACAGCAATAAGCAAAGAAAAATGTGTATGGATCGCTAATAAACAAACTAACAAAAATGTAATTGTATGTGTTTACATTTATGCTGATTACATTTATTAATTGCTTTCAATTGAAAAGACTCGAAAATATCTAAAATTATTGTTAATTATCTTATTTATTTTAAACATCATTGTAAAAAATATTGTTATGATAATGTGAAATCTAGTCTTTTTTGTCTCTTAGTGTTAACAACCTTGGTTGCAATAATGTTTTCAAAACAAGGATGGAGTATATTATAGATTCGGCATAGCCGAATTTAAGACTCTTCGTGTTTTTTTTTTGTTGTTAATTCGTGTATGCAACATTAATTGGCTTAGCATATTTTGATGTTAAAACGTTTGGTTATTCCAACGGATAGTATCCTGCTTACATCCTGTATATTCTTTAACGTAAATGTTCACTATTTATAAAGTTAAGAGTCCAAACTTTAGAATTGAGCTAAATATTTTCTTCCAAATTAAAATTGATAAAATATATTTTTAAATTAATTTTAAATTGGTAAAAATTAGAGCCTACGGTCAGTCTCGAGTTAGCGAGCTGCGAGTAGCTCGAATAGTAAAAAGTTAACTTTTCATGTTTGAAAGCATGTAAAAATATAAATGTAAGTATTTAGTATAATAAATGTATACTTTTCAGAATCGTACAAGTACCGGGAATATCATCCTTAAGTTTCACTTGAATCGGACTGTCCTACTGGCGTGGCCAAACTACTACTCGAAAAAACTCGACGCCTTTTCATACAAATGTATGAAAATATTCAATTAATAGATGTTTGATTCTATTAAAAAAAAAAAAACAATTCCCAAAATACATGATATCTTTTTATATATTTTGAAGTTAGTTATACTGATAAAATACCCTTCTAAAATATTAAAACATTCTGATGAAAACTATGGACAACTTTCTATACATATGTGTTAAAATATGCCCTTATTTGAAGATTGATGTAATTTTGCAAAAAAAAAAAACATGGGAGTCCGATCGCAGGGGAGATGTGTAAACATCTAGTAATTAAAAATTTTTTTATAGCACTTTCTTAAAATCAAACAGAAAGCGTATCACTTATTATTATTATTATTTATTATTTTAACCGGTTAATTTAAAATTTTTCGTTTTTCATTTTTTATTTTTAATATTTCGTTTTTCATTTTTCGTTTTTCATTTTTCATTTTAATTTTAATTTTAATTTTTTTTTAATTCTTCATTTTTTATTTTTCATTTTTTATTTTTATATTTTAACTTTAACTTTAATTTTTCATTTTTTATTTTTCATTTTTAATTTTTTTTTCTTCATTTTTCATTTTTCATTTTCCAATTTTTATTTTTCTTTTTCATTTTTCATTTTTCATTTTTTATTTTTAATTTTTTATATTTAATTTTTTATTTTTCATTTTTCATTTTATATTTTTCATTATTCATTTTTAATTTTAGTTTTTCATTTCTTATTTTTTATGTTTCATTTTTTATTTTTCATTTTGTATTTTTAATTTTTAGTTTTAATTTTTTATTATTCTTTTTTTATTTTTTATTCTTCATTTTCCATTTTTATTTTTTTTTAATTTTTTATTTTTCATTTTTTATTTTTTATTTTTCATTTTTTATTTTTAATTTTTATTCTTAATTTTTTATTTTCCATTTGTATTTTTTTTTTTTTTTCATTTTTAGTTTTTTATTTTTCATTTTTCGTTTTTCATTTTTTATTTTTAATTTTTCGTTCTTCATTTTTCATTTTTTATTTTTCATTTTTCATTTTTCATTTATTTTTCATTATTCATTTTTTATTTTTCATTTTTCATTTTTCATTTGTCATTTGTCATTTTTCATTTTTCATTTTTAATTTTCATTTTTTATTTTTCATTTTATATTTTTAATTTTTTATTTTTCATTATTCATTTTTAATTTTTCGTTTTTCATTTTTAATTTTTAATTTTTTAATTTCATTTTTTATTTTTAATTTTTCATTTTTTTTTTATTTTTAATTTTTAATTTTTTTTTTTCATTTTAAATTTTTTTCATTTATTATTTTTTTTTTCATTTTAAATTTTTCATTTTTTATTATTTTCTATTTTTTTTTATATTTTATTTTTCATTTTTTTTTTCATTTTAAAATTTTTATTTTTAATTTTTTATTTTTCGTTTTTTATTTTTCATTTTTAATTTTTCACTTTTTATTTTTCATTTTTAATTTTTGATTTTTTATTTATTTTTTATTTTACATTTTTAATTTTTTATTTTTCATATTTTTTTCCATTTGTTATTTTTCATTTTTAATTTTCAAACAGGTTAATATCATAATTTTTTCATCAATACAATCACATTTTGTCTTACGACTCACATGTTACGCTTACATGTTACGCTGTTTTTGAAATTTAACTCCCCCCCCCCCCTGCGCGTATAGATGTTTACACACATAAAAAAAATCACGACATGAAAAAATTTTTTACTCTTTGTAGTTGCAAATATAACGACATAATCTTCGTAAAATTTCAAAGCATTCCGACAATAATTGTGGTGTTGGCGAACTTCTACTCGAAAAAGCTCGACCACTTTCCATACAAATGTCTGAAATGCATTCAAGTTTAATATCGATTTACAAAAAATTTTGAAAGAACACATGGTACAAGTTTACGCTTTTAAAAGTTAGAAATATGAGTATATTACGTACACAAAATTTCAAAGTAATCTGGCTAATATTGTGGCTCGGATGAACTACTACTCGAAAAAGATCAGTCAATTTCCATACAAATATACGAAAAAATGCACTCCAACAAAGTTTGACTTCCATTTACAAATAATATTCAAAGTATATAATTATACAGTATAAAATTGGAAATACGAGGACGTTACGTCCTTCAAAATTACAAAGCATTCAACAATAATTGAGCTGTTGGCGATCTACTACTTGATAAAGATCAGCCTTTTTCTATACAAATGTGTGAAAATTAGCTCTTATTTCAAGTTTGATGTAATTCTACTGAAAATTTTTCTTCACAAATTTTAAAAAATGTACATGTTTTGAAGTCAGCGATTTCGGAACATTGTATAATTAAAATTTCAAACTATTCCAGAGAAAATTGTGGAGGCGGCGCACAGTGGACCATATTTTGAGAAGGCGGCCAAAAATCATTTTTTTTTTGTTAGCGATTTTAAAGTTATGTTATTCATTTGAAAGTAAATACTAGTAAACCTCGGGAGCCAAAAAATTGGGACTCTATCTCAACTATATCACAGCGAACAGGGTCTTCGAAAATGGGCTTTCTCAGTATTTTGCTAAAATTAAAAATTTCTTTGTAAATTTTTATTTTTGAATGACTGTAACTTTTTTGATTTAAAAGATTTTGAAGTGAAATAAATTTTGTATAATTTTGTGGTTTCCAATCTATTAATGTTAAAAATGTAAAATCACTGAGTCATTCCGAAATTTTAAACAAGGTCCAAATTTTCCGAAAATCTGCAAAATTTATGAATACAAAAGTTGTCCACTATGTGGTTAGGATATATTAAGTTTGAGGTGATGTTTGTAACTGCCAAAAATATTGGACCTTTATCCATCTTTTATTATACGGATCGACTCAAAAACACTTTCTGAGTCGATTAAACGATGTCCGTCCGTCCGTCTGAGTGATATGAATACAAAAGTTGGTCGTACCGGTGCACCGCGGTGTATTTTTTTGCGTGTCGGTAGAATTGTCACGAGTTGTTATATACTTATGAAAAAGGGTTGAGATATAATGCGCTTAATTGTTACAGGTACATTTACATAGGTATCTTTCAAAAACATTAATAGTCTGAATTAGAGTTATATAGTTTAAATACCTGACCAAATGGGAAACAATTTAAATAACAGGTAAATGGTAAAAAAAAAACTATTGCGACATAGCCCTTTAAGATATGAGCAGGTATGCTTCACCTTTTAAAAGGGGTTAGGATGTGGGTTTTTTATGCTTCTAAAAGTGGTAATAAAAAATAAAAATTTTTATTTTACATAATCGTAAGAAACAGTATTTAAAATAATGTTTCCACAATTATTATTCATTACAATTTGTTCAATGGCTAAGTACTGTTACAGAGATCTGGCAGATATTTATTTTCAACGAAATGATGTAGACGATGTAATTTTGAGCAACGACTTCTTTAAGAATTGTAACCTAGAAGACATTGAAATGCACAAAGGAAAAATTACAGATTTTGCATCGAATTTGAAAAGACGGTACATTGAATGCTCTCATAGCAAGGCAAATATGTACAAACGTTACCAAGACTGGTTAATAAAGGAACTTATTTTTGAGAGTGCATCTACAACTGCCAACGGAAGTGGAAAAAAAGTCGACCAGCAAAACCAATTGACGGATGTAGTGAAAGATCTCGAAGGCGCAAGCTGGAGAATATCAATGAAGAAATTTCACAAAGAATTATTAAGGATTCATTTTTGCACCAAATTCAACCAACCCAAAATAAAAAAAATAAAATTGAAATAATTGAAAAAATAGTAGAAGCGAGCCCAAGGCGCACAAAGAGAATTTTGAAAAGCATTCCTACACCAATTGAAGATAAGAAATTTACGCTGGAAGAAGCGTTCGCCTTATTTTTGGATTTGAAATTGACCAAAAATCAATATAGGGATTTGTGGAAGCGAATCAATGAAAAGAATTGTGGAATTTTTCCAGAGTATCGAGATTTAGTTTCTGCCAAAAAAGAATGCTTACCTTCACAATCTGCTATTAGTGTCACTTCAACATCAGCAGAAATAAAATTGCAAGATCTCCTTGAACATACTGCAGAACGATTGCTAAATACGCTTGATACTGATCATTTAAAAAAAATTGGTAATGGCAGCATTACTTTAATTTCTAAATGGGGATGTGATGGATCCTCTGGTCAGAAACAATACAAGCAATTTAGTGCCGAAAATTCATCAGATGCTAATTTATTTATGGTATCTTTCCTTCCATTGCGCTTGACAAAAAGCTATAGCGTCTTAGAGCCGTCAACTAGTAGAGCAACAGAAATTGATATATGGAAAAATGAAATTCCTTCTTCAACAAAGTATTGCAGACCAATAAAATTTGCATTCAAAAAGGAAACCAAAGATGTCATAACTGAAGAAGTTCAAAAAATAAAAGATCAAATTATGGAACTTCAACCAGTAATATTTAAATTTGATGACCAAGACATTGAAGTACATTTTAAAATGTGTCTCACAATGATTGATGGAAAAAAGTCAACGTCAAGCTGCAGATGTTGTACTAATGAAGACCTTATCACTATTTTGTTGTGCACTTCAGATCCATATATGTCCAACATTCGTCAAAAATGGAAAAATACCTCTATTGAATTAGACGAAGAAGCTAAACAACTTCTAGAAGATGAAAATCAAAGCTATTTAGAAGAAATTTTTACTAAAATTGGTTGATTTAAAGTACTTTTTCATTACACTAACAAAAAGTTACACTTTTTTTTATATAGTTAAAAAATTTTCTTGATTTAAAAATTTATATATTTTGTAAATTTACAATAAAAATTGTTATATTTCATAAATTTACCATAAAAACTGATATAGAAATATTTAAAAAGACAAAAAAAAAATTTAACTAAAGCAAAAACATACGAGTTTTTCATTGAAACTTCTCTATCTTGAACCAATATAAGGTAACTTTTACGTTCGTAAATTATATTTTAACTCGGGATCTTTAAAAAAAAAAAAAAAAAAAAAAACAACATTTGGCCTAAAAAGTTTACGGCGGCCAAAGTTTGGAATTTTCTGAAAAAATTAACTTAAAAAATTTTAAAAAAGTATTAGTTGTAAAATTAACTGAAAAAATAAGACATTATATTAAAAAAAAAACCTTTTTTTTACCTTTTAACACTTCACTTTTGTACTAAAATTTAACTACAAATGAAGATGTATTTGAAACCCTCCGTAACTTTTTTTATTTTCGGTCGAGAATTACGTTTTATAGCAAAACTTAAAGGCTAAAGTCTCACCTACCAAACAAAAAAACCGCATATCAAAATTCCAATCCGATCAAAAGTTATGGATTTTTGACCGCCTTCTCGTCAAATGGTCCACGGCGGACTTATACTCGAAAAAATCAGCCACTTTCAAATCATTTTACCGAAAAAGATCAGTATTTTTCTATACAAATTTATGAAAATATGCACTCTATGAATTTTTTTGCGCCAGCGTCATATAAAATATTTTTTTTTTTTTTAACAATTAACCAGTTTCAAAGCAGTACCTGTGTAACTCCATAGTTTTTATCACAATGTTTCAATATTTCAAGAGAGTAATCTATCAGTATAACTGGCTTCAAAATATATAAAATCATACCATGTATTTTGGGAAAAAAATTTTTTTTAAATGAAGTCAAACATCTATGAAGTGAATAATTTCATACATTTGTGTATAAAAACGACGAGCTTTTTCGATTAGTAGTTTGCACATGCCAGTAGCACACTCCGATTCAAGTGAAAATTAAAGATGATATTCTCGTTACTTGTACGATTCCAAAAAGTATAATTTATTATACAAAATGCATTTATTTATCTTTCTACATGAAAAATGTTAATTTTTACTACTCGAGCTACTCGAGTAGCTCATTAACTACTCGAGTAGCTCGAGTAATTCGCAGTTCGAGTAATGGGAAGCCCTGGTAAAAAATTTTCGTAAATTTTTTAATTTAATTTAAATTCATAAAATTAATTTTTAAAATAAAATTAAAAAATTTTAACAATTCAAAAAATACAATTATGTGTATTTGAGAAAATGTTATTTATTAAAAATGTATTATTAATAATTTTAAAAATTAAAAAAAAAAAATAAAAATAAAAATGAAAATAATATATTAATCTACTTGGATCTAAATTATTCTTTAATTTTTAACTTATTTTTTAAATATTATTTATAATTCCATTTTTTTTAGAATTTTTATTTTATTTTAAATTTCTTAAATATTTTTAAATAATTCTAATATTAAAATTGTTTACAATTTTTTTTTTAAGTAGTGTTAATTATAATTTTGCAGATTCTTTGCTTTTATATTATTATTTTTTTTTATTTTTAAACTTTTCTTTTAATTTTAAAATTATTGTTAACATTTTTTTATTTTTTGTTTAATTTTTCAAGTTAATTTTTTTGTTTTATTAAATTAGTTTTATATTTTTTTTTAATTTTTATTCTTGCTCCAATTGTTTCAGATGTTTAGAAAATAATTTTTAATTTTTTTTTTTAAATGTTGATAATTTCGATTTAAATGAGCTGTTTTGTTATTGAAGGGTGAATATAGGTCGCTGCCCATTGTTCAGTAAACAACCATAAACCAAACTTTGATTCCACAAAAATTTTACAAGCGGAAAATAATTATAGGAAAAGATTTATGTTGGAAATGCTTCATATAATGAATGTTCCCAAGGACAAAGCTCTTAATTATAAGAGAGATACGGAAAACGTCGCTAAGATCTACAGACATACGGTTGACAAACACAAACGATTAAAACAAAAGTTAATTGACAATTACACTGTGTAAAAAGAAGCTGTAGCTGAAACAAATTAAAAATTTGTTTTTAAAGTAAACATAATTTTTTAAATGTTTTTTAATGTTTTTTGTTAATGAAATTGAAAATTATTCGTGTTTTGTATTTTTATTGTTATATATCAGATAATCACTGATGATGATCAACAAAATTGATAGAAATATATTGGAAAAGAATATTGTTATAAATATTGTTTAAAAATTAAAAAAAACTTGTTTTTATTTATTTTTAACAAAATGTTCTTATAACCAAGAGAATCTTTTAACAACCGATGACCTTAAGCCGAACTATATTCACCGTTTTTTAAAAATTTTTAAAATATATTTTTAATTTTTAAAAATAATTTTTATTTTTTTCTAAAATGTTTAATTTGATTCTAAATGTTTAATTTTTAAAAAATATATTTAATTTTTTGAAAATAATTTATAATTTTTGAAAATTACTCTTAATTTTTTGAGAGCAATTTTTAATTTTTTGAAAATAATAAAAAAAATTTTTAATATTTTAAAATTATTTTTTAATTATTTTTAATTTTATAAAGTTTATATTTAATTTTTATTTAATTTTTAATTAAAAAGAACTATTTTTAATTTTTTTTTAAATAATTTTTATTTTTGTTACATTTTTAATTTGTCAGTTTTATAAAATTTCATTTTAATTTATTGCAAATTATTTTTAACACAAAAGTTACAAAAATTATAAAATATGCTTTAAAAATATATATTTTTTTTAAAATTTCACAGCTATGAATTTATTATTTATTTTATTGCTTTCTGACGATGGCTTTGTGCAGTAGAGGTTTAAACATAATATAGAACAGACAACATTGAAATAACCTTAAAACTATTACGAATATTATTGATATTATTACTTATTGTATTTAAAAAGTTCCATGCAGTTAAGGGTTAATGGGACAAACGAAAATATTTAATACATATCTTATTCCTAACTTTTTGCTCAACCAAAAATCAATTTCTGTGCACAAAATGTTAGAAAAAATTTGGGAAAACTATAACATAGGGGATGGGAGATTTCGATGGGATTAGATATTGTTACCTTTCGTCCATTTTTTTTTGTGTGTGTGTGTGTGTATATTTTGATATAAGTCGGGATACGGGAGGTATAAATAAAATAAAGAATTAAGATCTGTTACTGATATGACACTTTTGACCATTTCTATTGAAGAACTCAAGTCATAGGTTTGGTACAATTGCCACCTTTCTGCTAACTTTCAACTATCTGGTAGTTTCAATACTAAA
>OY821520.1:32960631-33112564 GCA_963682025.1 Cordilura impudica
AGCAATTATAGTAGATTTCATTTCGTTTACCGGGTACGCCTACAGTTTTTTATCATTTTTGTTTCATTTTTTTGGGGGGGTAGGGGATTTATTTTTTTGTGTTTTTTTTTGGTGGGATAGAAAAAGGAGAGATTTTTTTGTTTTAAAAAAATATATAAAGAAAATATTAATAGTAAATGTAAAAATTAATTGTAATTTTAAATATAAAGAAATACGAGAAGAAAAAAATTAAATTATTATTAGCAACTTGTTATAAGCAGATAAATGTTGCTCAACTTTTGTATAGCAACATTTATAGCTCATTTGTATAGCAACATTTGTATGTGAATTTCGTACTTTTGTGAAAAATCAAAGAGTTTTATCTAACATTTGTGTTTTTATACATATTTTATACATTAATCAGAAAATATAGCTTATATTCTTGATTATCGAAAGATAACAAATTCATGAAAATTTTATCTTATTAACTTTATGTAAATTAATTTTGGTTCATCATTAGTATGTTCGCACATGAAGGACTTCACTTTTGAGAAAATTTCTTAACCTTCAAACAGATGATGTATATAATTATAGATTTGCATCAAAAAACGAAAATCAAATATCATCTCATTTATACTATTTTCGCGATCATGGCTCGATATGTGGGTTGAAAAAAGTTTGAGAAAACTAATAATTTCAAGATCTTATCAAATGTTTGTGGGTTGGCATATTGTTCAGGAGTCTACTGATTTCAAGTTCATATCAATTGCTTAACAAATATGGCAATTTTCTTCTTCTATATGACATTAGTGTACGCTTTTAACGATATTTCCGTGATTTCAAAATATACCACAATCTGGGAATTTCATGGTTTTTTAAAGTTATTGTGTATTAAGTCGATGAACTTCATTTCGTCCATATGAGAATTTCATGATGCCAACTTTTTTTTTCGATTTAATTCATACAAATTCCCAAATAAGCTAAATAAAAAAATCATGTGAGCCCGATCGCAGGTAAGATGTGTAAACATCAAGTAATTAAAGTTTTTTTATAGCACTTTCTTAAAATCAAACAGAAAGCGTATCACTTATTATTATAATTATTTATTATTTTAACCGGTTAATTTAAAATTTTTCGTTTTTATTTTTTATTTTTAATATTTCGTTTTTCGTTTTTAATTTTATTTTTTTTTTTTTAATTTTTCATTTTTTATTTTTAATTTTTAATTTTTTAACTTTAATTTTTCATTTTTTATTTTTAATTTTTAATTTTTAATTTTTAATTTTTAATTTTTAATTTTTAATTTTTAATTTTTAATTTTTAATTTTTAATTTTTAATTTTTAATTTTTAATTTTTAATTTTTAATTTTTAATTTTTAATTTTTAATTTTTAATTTTTAATTTTTAATTTTTAATTTTTAATTTTTAATTTTTAATTTTTAATTTTTAATTTTTAATTTTTAATTTTTAATTTTTAATTTTTAATTTTTAATTTTTAATTTTTAATTTTTAATTTGTAATTTTTAATTTTTAATTTTTAATTTTTAACTTTTAATTTTTAATTTTTAATTTTTAATTTTTAATTTTTAATTTTTAATTTTTAATTTTTAATTTTTAATTTTTAATTTTTAATTTTTAATTTTTAATTTTTAATTTTTAATTTTTAATTTTTAATTTTTAATTTTTAATTTTTAATTTTTAATTTTTAATTTTTAATTTTTAATTTTTAATTTTTAATTTTTAATTTTTAATTTTTAATTTTTAATTTTTAATTTTTAATTTTTAATTTTTAATTTTTAATTTTTAATTTTTAATTTTTAATTTTTAATTTTTAATTTTTAATTTTTAATTTTTAATTTTTAATTTTTAATTTTTAATTTTTAATTTTTAATTTTTAATTTTTAATTTTTAATTTTTAATTTTTAATTTTTAATTTTTAATTTTTAATTTTTAATTTTTAATTTTTAATTTTTAATTTTTAATTTTTAATTTTTAATTTTTAATTTTTAATTTTTAATTTTTAATTTTTAATTTTTAACTTTTAATTTTTAATTTTTAATTTTTAATTTTTAATTTTTAATTTTTAATTTTGAATTTTTAATTTTTAATTTTTTCTTCATTTTTCATTTTTCATTTTTCGTTTTCCAATTTTTATTTTTCTATTTTATTTTTTTATTTTTAAATTTTTCTTTTCAATTTTTATTTTTTATTTTTATATTTAATTATTTATTTTTCATTTTTCAATTATTATTATTATTATTATTATTTATTATTTTAACCGGTTAATTTTTAATTTTTCGTTTTTATTTTTAATTTTTCGTTTTTCATTTTTCATTTTAATTTTTTGTTTAATTTTTCATTTTTTATTTTTCATTTTTTAATTTTAATTTTTCATTTTTTATTTTTAATTTTTTTTCTTAATTTTTCATTTTCCAATTTTTATTTTTCATGTTTCACGTTTCATTTTTTATTTTTCATTTTTTATTTTTCATTTTTAGTTTTAATTTTTTGTTATCATTTTTTATTTTTTATTTTCCATTTTTCATTTCTTATTTTTCATTTTTATTCTTAATTTTTTATTTTCCATTAATAATTTTTTTTTAATTTTTTGTTATTCGTTTTTCATTTTTTATTTTTCATTTTTTTTTTCGTTTTTCGTGTTTTATTTTTCATTTTTAATTTTCCGTTCTTCATTTTTCCTTTTTCGTTTTTAAATTATTTTTAGTTATTCATTTTTTATTTTTCATTTTTCATTTTTCATTTTTTATTTTTAATTTTTTTATTTTTCATTTTTTATTTTTCATTTTTCATTATTCTTTTTTAATTTTTCGTTTTTTAGTTTTAATTTTTTATTATTCATTTTTTATTTTTTATTTTTATTTTTTTTAATTTTTTATTTTTTATTTTTCATTTCTCATTTTTATTATTTTTAATTTTTTATTTTTCATTTTTCATTTTTTATTTTTTATTTTTAATTTTTTTTATTTTATTTTTATTCTTAATTTTTTATTTTCCATTTTTTAATTTTTTTTCATGTTTCATTTTTCGTTTTTCATTTTTAATTTTTTATTTTTCATTTTTCATTTCTCATTTTTAATTTATTTTTCATTATTCATTTTTTATTTTTCATTTTTAATTTTTCATTTTTTATTTTTAATTTTTTATTTTTCATTTTTCATTTTTTATTTTTTATTTTTCATTTTTCATTTTTCATTTTTCATTTTTAATTTTTCATTTTTTATTTTTCATTTTTTATTTTTCATTATTCATTTCATATTTTTCATTTTTCTTTTTTCGTTCTTCATTTTTCATTTTCTAATTTTAATTTTTCATTTCTCATTTTTAATTTATTTTTCATTATTCATTTTTTATTTTTCATTTTTTATTTTTTATTTTTCATTTTTCATTTTTCATTTTTTATTTTTTATTTTTAATTTTTCATTTTTCATTTTTTATTTTTCATTTTTTTTTTTCATTTTTAATTTTCAAATAGGTTAATATCATGATTTTTTCACCAATCCAACACATTTTGTCTTACGACTCGCATGTTACGCTGTTTTTGAAATTTACCCCTCTGCGCGTATAAAAGTTTACACATCATTATTTTTCATTTTTCATGTTTTTTTAATTTTTTATTTATCATTTATCATTTTTAATTTTTTTTTTTTCATTTAAAATTTTTCATTTTTAATTTTTTATTTTTTATTTTTAATTATTTATTTTTCATTTTTTATTTTTCATTTTTAATTTTTCATTTTTATTTTTCATTTTTTATTTTTCATTTTTTATTTTTTATTTTTCATGTTTCATTTTTTATTTTTCATTTTTTATTTTTAGTTTTTAGTTTTAATTTTTTTATTATTCATTTTTTGTTTTTTATTTTTATATTTTTAATTTTTTATTTTTCATTTTTTATTTTTCATTTTTCATTTTTTTATTTCGTTTTTATTCTTAATTTTTTATATTCCATTTTTAATTTTTTTTTCATTTTTCATTTTTTATTTTCATTATTCATTTTTAATTTTAGTTTTTCGTTTTACATTTCTTATTTTTCATGTTTCATTTTTTATTTTTAATTTTTAGTTTTAATTTTTTATTATTCATTTTTTATTTTTTATTTTTCCTTTTAATTTTATTTTAATTTTTTATTTTTGATTTTTAATTATTTATTTTTCATTTTTCATTTTTAATTTTTCGTTTTTCATTTTTCATTTTTTTATTTTTCATTTTTCGTTTTTCATTTTTCATTTTTTATTTTTCATTTTTATTCTTAATTTTTATTTTCCATTATTAATTTTTTTTTCATTTTTTATTTTTAATTTTTATTTTTTAATTTTTCATTTTTATTTTTCATTTTTCATTCTTCATTTTTAATTTTTTATTTTTCATTTTTTATTTTTCATTTTTCATTTTTCATTTTTCATTTTAAATTTTTTTTCATTATTCATTTTTAATTTTTTATTTTTCATTTTTCATTTTTCATTTTTTATTTTTTATTTTTCATTTTTCATTTTTTATTTTTCATTTTTATTCTTAATTTTTATTTTCCATTATTAATTTTTTTTTCATTTTTCATTTTTCATTTTTTATTTTTCATTTTTATTTTTTAATTTTTCATTTTTATTTTTCATTTTTTATTTTTTATTTTTCATTTTTCATTTTTCATTATTCTTTTTTAATTTTTCGTTTTTCAGTTTTCATTTCTTATTTTTCATATTTAATTTTTTATTTTTCATTTTTTATTTTTAATATTTAGTTTTAATTTTTTATTATTCATTTTTTATTTTTTATTTTTCATTTTCCCTTTTTATTTTTTTTTATTTTTAATTTTTTATTTTTTAATTTTTTATTTTCCATTTTTAAATTTTTTTTCATTTTTCATTTTTCGTTTTTCATTTTTAATTTTTTATTTTTCATTTTTCATTTCTCATTTTTAATTTATTTTTCATTATTCATTTTTTATTTTTCATTATTCATTTTTTATTTTTCATTTTTAATTTTTTATTTTTCATTTTTCATTTTTCGTTTTTCATTTTTAATTTTTTATTTTTCATTTCTCATTTTTAATTTATTTTTCATTATTAATTTTTTATTTTTCATTTTTCATTTTTAATTTTTTATTTTTCATTTTTTATTTTTCATTTTTCATTTTTAATTTTTTATTTTTTATTTTTCATTTTTCATTTCATATTTTCATTTTTAATTTTTTTTTTTTTTCATTTAAAATTTTTCATTTTTAATTTTTTATTTTTCATTTTTATTTTTAATTTTTTATTTTTTATTTTTCATTTTTTATTTTTCATTTTTCATTTTTAATTTTTCATTTTTTATTTTTAATTTTTTATTTTTCATTTTTAATTTTTTATTTTTTTTTTATTTTTTATTTTTCATTTTTAATTTTCAAACAGGTTAATATCATGATTTTTTCACCAATACAATCACATTTTGTCCTACGACTCACATGTTACGCTGTTTTTGAAATTTACCCCCCTGCGCGTATAGAAGTTTACACATCAAAAATATTTCCTTGGCAACGTTTAATTTAGCAATTTTTTAATTTTTTCTTTATTTATGTGATTTTCCACATAAGCTACTCAATCTTATTCACAAAAGGCTAAGCAACATTTAGTACACAAAAAGCTAAGGCACAAAATTGCCTATGTGATAAAGAGCTTAGCAACATTTCGATCGCAATGTTTAGTTGCCTAAGAACATTTTATATACAATGTTTAGCTATACATTTGTTTTGCAACATTTATCAGCTTATTAACTTGTTTATATATTCATTTAACATGCAACATTATCCAACATACCCAACAGATCCCATTCACCGTTGGTGATAAAACTTGATATATCACCACCAGCTTCATCTTGCAATTGTAAATCCAGCTGTAAATATACAAAAACGAAAATAAAAATTACATTTCTAAACTAAATATTTGTCTCAAAATTTAATTTCTTTTTATTTTTTATTATAAATAAAAGTTTTAAATTCTTTGCTCATTTTCTTTAATTATTTTAAATATTTGTTCTAACTTGTTGTTAGTTGCAGTTAAAGTTATCTCCATTTTTCATGTGCATCTTGCTAGACAATTAAGCTTGTAAATCTTGTCTATTTGAGTTTCGTAACATGTACAAGTTTTTAAGCAATATACACATAAACATGTTTAAGTTAATTAAAATTAATATATCATCAACATTAAAATATAAATAAAAGTTTATGAAAGACAACAACAACATTTTCGTTTTAAGTTTTTTTTTCTATTTTTAGATAAAAAGTTACAAAGCTACAAATAAATTGTATAATATGACATTTCACATAAGAATTTGCTAAATATATTTAAATTTTTTACATACGAGAATGGTTTGGAATGTGTTTGGTGGAATAGAAATTGTTTTACATAAGTTGCTCATAAAAGTAAAAATTTTTACAATACCAAGAATTTTACGATTGTTGTTGGTACAGAAGCTATGGTTTAAGGTTCGGTTCCTGGGTTGGGTGACCTAAACGTTTCCCAATAAAAAAGCTTCACCTTACGAGTGGCAATGGAATAATGAATGATTTAAAATCGTATGTTGGAGATCCGAAAAAAACATGGCAATTTTTAAACAAAGAGTTTGGTAGAAATAGATGTTCTGTAATAATTTTTTCTTTATTGAAAATATGCATATGGAAATCGGAGATAATGCAAGTGATGATTTTAATTTTTCCTTACATTATTATCACTAAGGTCTAAGTTTATACTACAAAAAATTGGAAAACCCGAAATTGAAAGTGTTTTTGATAATTTGGATAATAAAAAAAGTTCTGGTTATGATAGCATAACACCAACGATGCTATTAACAAAAAAGAATTGGTAATTGACATATGAACTGAAATTTTCAATAAGATGATGCTGTCCACTTACACAAGATAATTCCCATTCCTCAAGTACTTGGAGCAAATAGAATTGAAAACTATAGACCCATTTCGGTGTTAACTGTTGTTGATAAAATTTTTGAGAAGCTTATTTTGGACCAATTTTCTATTTATCTTGAAAGTAACGATATTTTTCAAAGAAAAAGAGTTTGATTTCGGAAAAGCCACACATTTATTAGGAATATAGCAAAAGGTTCAAATAATGAAAATGCAGTTAAAGCGTCATTTGAAGTTTCAAATCTCATAGCAGAAGTCGGAAAACCCCACACTATCGGCGAGGACTTAATTTTACCTGTAGTAAAAGCCATTGTTAATACAATGGTAGGTGAAAAAGCTGCAAAAAAATTAAATTTACAATCGTTATTAAACAATACAGTGAAAAAACGATTAGATAAAATGTCTGGTGACATAAAACTTCAATTATTGGACAGAATTCGTAATTCTCAATATAATAGTTTATAGTTGGATGAAAGTACAGACTGTAATAATAGGTCGTGGTTACTTTGTTACGTAGGATATGAATTCAAAGACTCAATTAATGAAGATATTTTATTTTGCCACAGTTTGACGCACACCACCGCAGAAGAGGTGTACAATAACTTGAATGAATTTTTAATTTCAAATGATATTAAGTGGTCAAACTGTGTAGGAATAAGTACAGACGGAGCACGTGCTATGTCGGGAAAAGTAACTGGATTGATTACACGAGCAAGAGCAAATAATTCTTTAATTAAGTGGCACCATTGCTGTATTCATCGAGCAGCTTTATACTACATTCTCACTGCAGCTAAATCCGCATTAGCTTTATTTTTTAATCTCCACCGTTCTCACTACAATTTGTAGCTTTAGTTTGACAGTTGCTGCACAGCTGTTCGAACGAATTGTTTATTTACATTTTAATAGTTTTTGTTTTGGAGAAAACAAATTTTGCGAAAAAAAAGTTAAAAGTGAAATAAAATGCAAAATTTAAATTATATTATGAAAATCATTTCCATAATGGACATTACGAAGAAAATGCAACAAATAAATAATTTTTTAATAAAACAATTCTTTGCTATACTCACTTGCTGCTTTTGTTTATGAATTTTTGTTTTGTTTTGTTGTAAATGAAAATTCACAGTCGTAAAATGATGCAAATTTTCTGCTGCAGCGTTGTAAATTTGTTCATTTTGCGGCGAATTGCACAATACATCCCTGATTTCTGTTGGATTTATTCTCGATTTAGCTAAAGCGAGGGTTTTATTTTGACAGTATTTATATACCCAAAAATTTACCAGCTTTAATTAAATCCACTATAAAGCGAGTCAAATGCGGATTTAGCTGCAGTGAGAACATAGTATTAGCTACTAAGAAGATGCCAGAAGAGTTAAAAAAGATGAAGCAGTTAAGATAGTCAATTTTATTAAAGCTATTTGAGCAGCTCTGCCAGTTTATGGATAGTCATCATCAACAGCTTTTACTTCACATAGAAGTTCGCTGGCTCTCTCGAGGAAAAGTGTTTGCAAGGCTTCTTGAACTAAGAGAAGAAGTTAGTATATTTTTTAATAATTTGGCATCACCATTTCCAATTGGTAAAAATTTATGTGACTATTTCTGGATAGCTATTTTAGCATATAGAGCTGACATATTTGCATACATAAATGCACTTAATTTGGGTTTGCAAGGATTTGATGTCAAAATATTTGAAGTCGAAGACAAAATTGCGGCAATAATTTTATAATTAAAATTATGGGAATAACGTTTATCGCAACGAAATTTTGACGCCTTTGAAAATTTAAAACGTTTTATTAATACCTCTAATAAAAACTTACCAGTTGAAATTTATAATTATTTTTTCCAACATCTGACACATATGCAATGCTTTTTTCGCGAATATTTTTCACTGCCTGATGAAACAATATCCATGGATTAAATATCCATTAAGTGTGAATTTTGATACAATATATGGTTTAACATCAGTACAAGAAAATTCGTTAGCAGAAATTTCTACTGACAGTTCATTGAAAATTCGATTCAACGAAAATACTACAGCAAACTTTTGCCTCTCTTTAAGTAGAGATCATCCTGAGATAGCAAAAAGTGCTTTACAAGTTTTAATTCCATTTCCCACCACATATTTATGTGAAAAAGCATTTTGAGCACTTGTATATTTAAAAAATAAATATAGAAATCGATTAATGAATGTGGAAACTGAACTACGAATTCAAATCTCAAGCATACTCCCTGATATCAATAAATTAACGGCAGAAATGCAACACCATCCTTCACATTAAATGTATCGCATCTGTTACAAATTTTCAGTAGAGGCAAAAAACGTTTTTTTTTTTTTTAATATTTACTATAAAATTTAAAAACAGTTGTTTCGTTGTAAAGAATTGTGAATTGTTTTTGCGATTTTTTCAGTCACCATCAAAAATAACAAGTTTTTTGGGTGGAACTCAAAATATGTCTTTTTAGTGGATTCTAATGAAGCTACTCTTATAACACAAAGAGGGTTACAACTGTATTTTTTTTTTTTGCGAATGACTAGAAAAATCGATGTAAGATTTTAACAGTGGATAGATATGACCACTGTGTATCGTTTTCTTGCAAAAAGTGAAAATTGAGAAATTTTGAGTTGACTTACTTTAGAGGTACAGGTGCGATATATTAACAAACTTACTATTGATTTTTGCAATTAATTTTTTTTTTATATTTAAACTTATTTTTGTTTAAGAATTTACTTTTATTTCTAATTAAGGAATTTGTGAATAAAATTTAGTTGAAAAAATATTTGAATTTCTCTTTTATTTCATTATGAAAAGCCTAATTTTATTTAGTGGTCCGAAAATTTCAGATTTTTTAGTTGGTGGTCCGCGCAGAAAAAGGTTTAAGAACCGCTGTTAATCTGTTAAAATCAAAAATTTCGTCGGCTATTGGCATTCTTTATAAGTTTAAAAACAAACTTATTTGTGATGTTAAGAGGCTGATTTATAAATCACTTATACATTCACATTTAACATATCTTCCAATTATATATGGCTGTAAAGAAAGTTAAAATCCAGTTTGCTCAAAACAAAGCTTTAAAGCTACTGTTCAATCCGATTCGATATAATACAGTTGATCTATTCAAAATTCGTGCTAAAATTATTTTGACGGTTTGAGGCCTATCAGTCAATATAATTTTCCAAAATATTTTACGTACACAAAGAAATACTAGACAATCAGAAAACGAAGCAGCGCATTACATTTGCTGGATCACATGACTGTAATAGTTTGCCTGATGAATTACGAAATATTCCAGTTCTACCAATATTTAATAATCGTGTTAAGAATTACTTATTGTGGAATTTAGAAACACTTCTTATGTAAAAGTCATTATGTTATCACTTGTAAATAATGTATATACATATATCAATAATATTAATAGGCTAGGCGATTTCTTGTGACCAATGTTTTGTTCTACCGTTTTATCCCGATTTTTACCAAACGTATATTACTTGAAAGGTATTTCTTTATAGGCGATTTGCAGATTTACAGATTTTTAATTTATTTTGAGTAAATTGCATTTAAAGTTGCAACTAACACATACATAAAATTATACATATGCTATGTGGGTTTATTAAATTTGTTAATGTGTTTTTTAATGAGATTGTTATCTTCAATCACAATAATAATGAACACAACAAGTGTTGGTTTGTGAATTGGCTAAGTTGAAAGCTGCCTAGAAATTGCACGCAAATTTCGAGCGCTGGAGTCTGCTGGTACAATTTAATAGTAAATTTTTTATTTCTTTTTTATTATCTTCTTAATAAGTAAAAAATGTTGCCGTATAGCTTCTCTAACCCCTTTAAGGCGCTGAGGCGATAACTAAATTAAATTGTATACAATTTTTGATTAATAAAAAAAATAAAAACAAAAAAAAATTCATTATACCCTGACCATATATGTGTGTGACAATGCTATGTGTGTGTTTATTAAATTTGTTAGTGTGTTTGTAATAAAAATGAGTTTGTTTTTTGTGTTGATTTGTGAATTGGCTATAATTGATTAGCATACTTTTATGGTCTTTATTTAATGAAAAAATAAAATTTCTTAGAATTTAATTTTTTTAATTTTTTTCCTTTATTTTGAGTAAATTGCATTTAAAGTTGCCACTAACACATACATAAAATTATACAATGCTATGTATGTGTTTATTAAATTTGTTAATGTGTTTGTAATAAAAATGAGTTTGTTTTTTGTGTTGATTTGTGAATTGGCTATAATTAGCATACCTTTAGGGTCTTTATTTAATGAAAAAATATAATTTCCTAGAATTCGCCGAATTTGCACTCGAATTTCGAGGGCTGGAATCTGCTAGTATGAATTAACAGTCAAAAACTGGTATTTATTGTTTGTATATTATAATTCCATGCCACTATAACAAAATATCAAAAATGTGAAATTTCTACAAAAAAAAAAAAAAAAAAAAAAAAATACCAAAAATTTTTCATTTAGGAAGAATAATTTTTAAATCGCTATTTTATTAAAAAATAAAAAAAAATCATGAAAATAAATCCTCAAAGCGGGTGCCTATGAATGTTTCGGCATCTTTTTCTTCTTTATTTATTTAATATTTTTATTGAATTTAAGTTTTGCTGTTTATTAATATCTTGAAACATGTATATTTTGAGCATCACTCATGTTGCAGACCGTTTTCCTATAAACAAGTGTTTTTTATAAACAAAAATGTTTATGAGCAACATAAACTGTTGTTTGCTTGATTCCACCAAAATCCATGTGACAAAACCCCTGACTATTATTTAGCCACACTTTACTTTTCTCATTTTTCTGATTGAGCATTTAGTTGATTCATTAACTGTTCAATTGACCCTCGTATGTGTTACTGAAAAGTACAATACATAACGGTTTCTTGTTTTTTTTTTTAATGCAAATATACTTCACACATGTGTGGTGCTTGCCTTCCTATTCAACATGTTTTGAAAACAAAATAATGATACTAAAAACAATAGAGTGTATAAAATGCTGACAAAAGTTAACTTTAAAAAGGCAAAAAGTCAAAAGAAAGAATAAATTATACATAAATAAACACATTTGTTTTAATTAAAAAAAAAATCTTGGTAGAGAATTTAATGAGATTTTTTTGAACTAAGACTTTCACATCCAGAATAAACATATATCAATAGCCCTCACAGATTTGGTATAGACCGTAATTGATTTGTTTGTTTTTTATTTATCTCTTTAAAAACAGTAGAAACGTTTTTAAATATTGGTTTATAAAAATGTCAGCTTGTACACATTTTTATTTCCTTATTGTTATCGTTAATACATAAAATATCGTATATAGACAATTTATGTGTTGATTTAAGGTAGGCTCGAAACTCCTATGCCAATATAGATGACACATTTAAGGCTGACTAGCGTGTATGTTCTTAGACAGTTTGTCAAATTATGTTAATGTTTATTTTTGGATTTAATATACACATACATATGTACTAATGTGATTTTCAGGCTATCTTTTTTCTTTTTTTTTTATCAGTGGCGGGTTGTTATGTGAGTGAATATGAAATCTCATGTGTTACTTAAATTTATTAGTTTTTGTTTTTTTTTTAGAGAAATGTCAAAGCAAAGTGTTAGCAGGGTGGTTTATGATAAAAAAGGTTACATTAGTTTTTTCTTCAAAGTTTGCTATTTAATTTTACATTGATCCAAAGTCATAAGAGGAAAATCTAAAAATAAATCTCCATCTTAAAGACGTTGAACACAAAATGTTGAAGAAAGATAAGGGATATTAAATAAAATACTTCTTTGAACATCTGTTTGGTATATCTGAATAATTGAAAATCACAAAGTTATATTTATATACTGTGTTAGGCCTGCTATAAATATATAAAACACTGGTTCAGCTTGTGTTCTGCAATATTGAAACGTGTATTTTTAAACATCAGTTTGCAGATCACAGTTACAGACCAAAATTTGTATATGTTTAACCATCCTAGGTGACAACACAAGCCCTAACATACATAATTGAGCAACACAAGCTGCCTTTGCACTGATTTAAATAATGTTCTAAAATAAAAACTCTTTCAGATATTATTTTTGATAACCCTTTTTCTGAGTCACATTATTATTATCTATAAGTCTGCTTAAAACGGAAATAACTATAATAAGCAACAAAATAAAAAAACCCCAAAAGTTTCCTACCTTTTTACACATATTTCTCACCCCAAAAGTATGCTTTCCTTTTTTTTTTATAATATTAAAGCAATGATATATACATACTACAATGTCTTTTATCGTAGCATCTATTCTATTTTCCTGCAGTTCATTGTTCTCTATTTATTTTAAACACAGATTTTCACCTGTTTCTTTTTATTATTATAATGCGGTAAGTGGTCTGGTGTGTGTGCATAGAACAATAAAATATTTTAATTAATATTAAAATTTTGTTTAAGTAACGCGTCTTTTGAATTTATTTATTTAAAACTGTAACAGGAACTGTGGTCGAGACGGTGGATTTTTTCGCAAGAAAAATGGAAAAAAAATCATGTGAGTCCGATCACAAGGGAGATGTGTAAACATATAATAATTAAAGAAAACATCAACATCATATTTTCCAGTGCATAAAAAATAAGTCGATTATGCTGCTTTCTGAAATTCAATTGATGTTTTCTGAAATGCAATTGATGTTTTCTGAAATACAATTAATGTTCTCAGCAATTCAAATAATGCTTTTTGAAATTCAATTGATGTTTTCTGAAATTCTAATTATGTTTTCTGAAATTCAAATGATGTTTTCTGAAATACAATTGATGTTTTCTGAAATTCTATTGATGTTTTCTGAAATTCAATTGATGTTTTCTGAAACTCGAATGATGTTTTCTGAAATTATATTGATGTTTTCTGAAATTCTATTTATGTTTTCTGAAATTCAAATGATGTTTTCTGAAACTCGAATGATGTTTTCTGAAATTATATTGATGTTTTCTGAAATTCTATTTATGTTTTCTGAAATTCAATTGATGTTTTCTGAAATACAATTGATGTTTTCTGAAATTCTATTAATGTTTTCTGAAATTCTATTTATATTTTCTGAAATTCAAATGATATTTTCTGAAATACAATTGATATTTTCTGAAATACAATTGATGTTTTCTGAAATTCTATTGATGTTTTCTGAAATTCAATTGATGTTTTCTGAAACTCGAATGATGGTTTCTGAAATTATATTGATGTTTTCTGAAATTCTATTTATGTTTTCTGAAATTCAAATGATGTTTTCTGAAACTCGAATGATGTTTTCTGAAATTATATTGATGTTTTCTGAAATTCTATTGATGTTTTCTGAAATTCAATTGATGTTTTCTGAAACTCGAATGATGTTTTCTGAAATTATATTGTGTTTTCTGAAATTCTATTTATGTTTTCTGAAATTCAGATGATGTTTTCTGAAACTCGAATGATGTTTTCTGAAATTATATTGAAGTTTTCTGGAATTCTATTGATGTTTTCTGAAATTCAATTGATGTTTTCTGAAACTCGAATGATGTTTTCTGAAATTATATTGATGTTTTCTGAAATTCTATTTATGTTTTCTGAAATTCAAATGATGTTTTCTGAAACTCGAATGATGTTTTCTGAAATTATATTGATGTTTTCTGAAATTCTATTTATGTTTTCTGAAATTCAAATGATGTTTTCTGAAATTATATTGATGGTTTCTGAAATACAATTGATGTTTTCTGAAATTCTATTGATGCTTTCTGAAATTCAATTGATGTTTTCTGAAACTCGAATGATGTTTTCTGAAATTATATTGATGTTTTCTGAAATTCTATTTATGTTTTCTGAAATTCAAATGATGTTTTCTGAAATTATATTGATGGTTTCTGAAATACAATTGATGTTTTCTGAATTTATATTGATGTTTTCTGAAATTCTATTTATGTTTTCTGAAATTCAATTGATGTTTTCTGAATCTCGAATGATGTTTTCTAAAATTATATTGATGTTTTCTGAAATTCTATTGATGCTTTCTGAAATTCAATTGATGTTTTCTGAAACTCGAATGATGTTTTCTGAAATTATATTGATGTTTTCTGAAATTCTATTTATGTTTTCTGAAATTCAAATGATGTTTTCTGAAATTCTATTTATGTTTTCTGAAATTCTATTTACCACGCCTAACCGCCATCTGGGGCCTTATGGGACCCTTAGAAGCCACTGCCTGTGCGCCAGCCACTTTACCGCCCTCGTACACCTCCAATCGCCCCTTCAGCCGTTCGTTCTCGGCGATTAAATTAAAGAGCAGTTGCTCATATACGCCAGCATGCCCCATAACCGCCTTGGCCAACCGCGCATCAACGCCATCAGCCATTACCAGCTCCAACAAATCGGCGCTTACCTCCTTCATTCTACCAACCATGCCAGCTTCACGTACTGGCCGGGCCCTAATACGGTCACGCGTCTTTCTACTGGTGGCAGCAGACGCCTTGTCGCTGATTACAGCTTCAGCAGCCCCATCCACCAACTCCTCAGCACCAGCAACAGCAACAGCAACACCAGCAGCAGCACCAGCAGCAACAACAGCACCAGGACGCATAAATCTAGGCGAAGCCGGCTTCTTCGGAGAACCAAATTTGACCCTCTTAATTTCTTCATCCATCTCCGTGCTCGACAACTCGCTCTCCGTGTGACGGAGCAGACAACCACCAGCCGGGGGTGCACCACTACCACACCCATCGGTAGTCGCCATGTCCGAAGCGTCACCTTTCGGCTTCACGGCCCGCTTTCTGGGCGGCGGCGGCATCTCACAACTTAACTACTAAGTACTAACCTTGAGAAACTGCTACAGAAGGACGGACGTTGACGGAAGGACGGACACGTCAACGGAAGTACGGAAACTTCAGTGGAAGGACGGACACATCAACGGAAGGACGGAACGTCGACGAAAGTACTGACTCCTTACCGGAAGGACAGACACGTCCACGGAAGGACAGACACGTCCGCGGAAGGACGGACACACCGACGGAAGGACGGACAAAAATTCTTTTAATAAATCGAACGAACAATCAGTACTGTTGCGTATACTTAATAGTTTATAAAAGTTGTTATGTATACGCAACCCGCTCACCACAGTACTACTACTAACTATGACGGAAGTTAGCAGTCTCACACCGGTTACACCCGAGACACCAACCGGAAACGGACTTAGCCGAGACACAAACCGGAAATGGACGACCCGAAACCGGAAGTTGGAAACAGGAACTAGACTTTAGTTTCACTACTCGCCGCTAGAGTCAATATTGGCGCTAGTGTATATCTTCTATACGTCACCGTCTCTAACCACACTTTTGGCCGGAGATTTTTGAGACACCGATTTTACAAATGTTCAGCGGAGCACCCAAACAAATAAATCTCAAGGTTAATTTAAAGTCACTGTATTAATTATTTTCACAATATTCACTCTATCACTATCGATCAACCGCACTTGTTAAAAACACAACCGTTCTATTCAACTGCTAAACACCGAATGAAAGACAGTTGGAAAATGTTTAGAAAAGAACATATCATAATTTTTCACCAATACAATCATAAGTCACACAGCGTTATCTGCTTCAGCTCACACCGATATGAGTTACGCTGTTTTTGTGATTGTATTGTCAAATAGAAATTTACCCCCCTGCGCGTATAGATGTTTACACATCAAAAAAATTTTAACAAAATGCTTAAGAGCAATAATCAAAGTGTAATTTTTGGCTTGGCTAACGTATTAAGCGGGCATGACGTATGGTCTGGTGATTTTAAGGCTTTTACTTCTGATGTTCATTTATGTCTACCAGCAGATTCCAGCCCTCGATATTCGAGTGCGAATTCTAGGAAATTTTATGTTTTCATTTAATAAGGATCCTAAAGGTATGCTAATTTGTCTTAGCCAATCCACAATTCAACACTTTAAATATTATTATTACTATGGGTTTATGCCCAAGATTATTTTTTAATTCAATACAACTATTACCAAAGGAAAAGCACACTTAGACTCTGGGGTCCATTGTGATACCACGGGACGAAAAGGTGTTCCCCTCAGTCCCCACCGTAGATCTAGTTTGAGCTCCTGATATACGAAATGTTCACATTTGTGAGATCAGAGAGATCGTGAAGAAACGGCGATCCCAATGTTCGAAGTCTCGTTCTGGAGAGTCTCGTTCTGAAGACTCCGAAACCAACTTGAGCTCTCAATTTCGATCCGTCGGTATAGAAATTCATGGAACGCCTGCTACCTGGAATCCTCCCTGACCAGGATTCCCTGGTCGGTATCAGAGTTTTGTAGTGTCGTTCGAATACACTCCTCGGAGTAGTGTAGTGTGTGATCCTGTTAGTCAGGATCACTCCATGGCCACAATTATGACCACGCCATTGTATTGTGCTTCTTAGTCGAAAGGCCGATGAGGCCGCCGACTGCTTTCCTAATATGTCCAACGGTATTAGGTGTAAGAGGATGTTCAAAGCATCCGTAGGTGTAGTACGAAGGGCACCAGTGATACACATGGAAGCCATTCTCTGTACCCTTGCAAGAAGGTTGGTATTACAGGCCTTCTCTAGAGCAGGTCACCATACGATGACCCCGTACAGCAGTATTGGGCGAACCACCGCTGTATCGATCCAGTAAGCAATTTTCGGGCTTGCCAATGGCCTTTTTGCAGGCGCTTTCCTCCAATTTCCGTCTGAAGTTCAGCTTCCTGTCCAGGAATACGCCAAGACACATGGCTCCATCAGAGAAGGCGATATCAGTACCGTAAAGAGAAATATGATCGTGAAAAGAACAAGTTCCGTTTTGGTCGGATTTACGCCCAGACCGCAACTACTTGCCTAGCTAGATAGCATATTGAGAGCCATCTGTAGAATATCTCTAAGTGTGGATAGAAACTTCTCATTTACTGCTATGGCCACGTCATCAGCATAGGCGATCACGTTGCAGCCTTGTCTCTCCAACGCAACTAGCATTGAGTTCAGCGCTAAGTTCCATAGAAGTGGTGACAGAACGCATCCTTGTGGCGTTCCCCTGTTCACAAATCGGGATATTAGATCGTTCCCAATTTAGACGTTAGTGAGATGATCACGGAGTTCACTCCTAGACTATATAGTGCCGCTAATATCGAGTACGGTGCGACATTGTTAAAAGCACCTTCTATATCGAAAAAGGCTGTCATGGTGTATTAAAGTTTAAAAAGAAATCCTTTCAAATAATATACGTTTGATCTAAATCGCGATAAAACTGCTTAAGAAAATATCGGTCACAAGAAATCGCCTTACCTATTAATATTATACTAGACAACTTTGTGTCTGTTCGTTTGTCTATAGGTCCGTGCAAACTTCCTAATCATAAGTATGAGGCTTAAACCACTTGACTCTCAATATATATTTTTTATCTCTTTCTCCATATAACTCAACTTCTGTTATCATGTACACTAAATTCCATTAAGAAAACTAAGGAGAGGTCTAAGAGTAACCCGATCTGACGTATAGATGGCGACAGCAGTATGAAAAATATTACTTTTGTGAAATGTTGCAACTTTTATACTCTATACCACTATGTGGTTTGGGTATTTGTGCTGCTATTTATAACTACCAAAAATATTTGACCTAGACCCATCTTTTATTATACCGATCGACTCAGAATCACTTACTGAGTCGTTTTAGCGATGTCCGTCCGTCCGTCCTTCTGTGTGTCCATGTAAAACTTGTAATCAAACTACAGGTCGCAAATATGAATACATTTTGATGAAATTAGGTATGTAAATCTATCAAAAAACAAAAATATTGAACAGATTTTTCTCAAATTTGGTTTGTGTATAGTGTTACAATATATAAGTGACTTTACCATATATGGTCAGGATCGGTCCATTTTACGACCTAGTCCCCTTATATATAGCACCCGATATGAACTTCTTCATACAGCCAAAAAAATTAATAACAATGTCACTCAAATTTGGTCTCTGCTCATTTTCTATATCTAATTAGTTGGACCGAAGAGATAGGGTCTCTAAACCATGGTATAGGGTATCGGATAGTCGGTCTAGACCGACTATAATTTCTTACTTGTTTTTTTTAAGCCATTAAAAGTAAACGATCTAAGTGAATTTGTAAACACGAAAACATGAAAATAATACTTTCAATACTTTCATTTGAGTCTGCTTCTTCGTCTACAACTACAAGATATTGGGTCGCAGAGTTAAAACGAGGCCCTACGAGCAGCCAAGACGAATACCATAGTGATATACAAATCAAAGTGGCCTAGCCAGAAGCTGTTAAGAAAATGCACAAAATGGTGTCGTATGATCGTCGCCTGAAGGTGAAATTAGAAGATGAGGAAGCTGGCGCTGTATGGTATGAAAGTAATAATTTCGTCAAATCAATAGTATTAACTCTCGAAAATCCTACGCCAAATGGAAAAACTGTCAATTTTGCAACTTTTTATAGATCCCAAAGATGTGATCCAAATACATTTTTATCATTCTTGGAAAATCTCCTTCTTATGGTCGTCAGCCATGTATTTTTGCTGGTGATAAGAACATAGATTGTTTAGACTTTGTTTTGTCAGAAGAAGTTTGAAATTTGTTTACAAATTAGAAATTGCCATTCATTGATAACACGTCCTGCAAGTGGAACATCCATCGATAAAATTTACAGCAACATTTATATGGCATATAATTAAACTAATTTAATTTTTTTTACTCAAATATGCTTCAGAAGTTTATATTATTATTATCATCGAAAAATATTCACATAAACGATTGTTTATTTGCATAATTTTTCCTTCATATTTTGAAAATTGTTTTTTGTTCAAAAACATAGTATTGTTAAGTGAATTAGAACAATAGGCAAGGCCGAGCAACATGAATTTATACTTAACATAATTACGTTAATCATAAAGTCACTGATTTACTGATTCTGTAACGCTATATACATGTCTGTAATTATTGATATACGATACGTTGGTGAAAGCATCTTATAAAATAGCACGAATGGTTTTTGAATTCGATAAAATGAAATAAATGGTTTATGAACTCGATCAATCGCCTCATAGCTCTTTTTATACCCAATACACCACTGTGCAGGGGTATATATCAGTTTGTCATTCCATTTGCAACGCATCGGAAAATGCATTTGCGACTCCATATATTCTTGATCGTTATAACAACTCGAGTTGATATAACGATCTCCGTTTGTCCGTCCGTCCGTCTGTCTGTTGAATCACGCTCATTCTTAGAAAAACCCATTTACTTGCGTAAAGTTTTAATTATATAGCTTGGCATAATTTCGGTCACGTTGTTATTGAAAATGGGGTAAATCGGGCATCCGTGTGCCAAGATATAACTAAAAATATGAGGACACCTCTAAAAAAAATAGAAAAAAATTCAGTGTGTTTGTTGCAATAATTTGGTGTTAAGTTTATCAAATTGTATAGTTTTTTATATATTTCGTTTATATATGTTATAAATAGTGCAATAAATGCAAATATTAATGTAAACGTAAAATCCATGTGGAAGGTATCGAATTTTCGGCACAGCCAAATATAACGCTCTTACTTGTTAAATACAATTTCTAATGAGTTATTTTAAAGTCTTTATTTTCTACTGTATCATCTACAGTATCATTCTACACAAATTTTGTACCTGCCTCGAACAGTAAGTAATTAATGTACATTATTTTTTCAGATTTCCAGTGCGCATAATTAAAAATAATTCTTTTTTTTTGCCAACATAGTAAAGGAAGACAAACCACAACCTTAGCTGGTAGAAAATGAAATGAACAAATTATAGCAACTAAAGTATACTTTTAGGACAATTCTATATAAAAAGTAATAAATATTAATTTATACACACAGTAGTAGTCGTTATTTTGAGCTGTCTTTTCAAGGAATTTAATAACAAAATAAATTTATTGACCCTTTAATGGGGCTATTTTAAAAATTCTTTAATACTTTGCGACATAATTTTTGTTGCAAATTCCAACGAAATTGTTGTTGGTTAGTCACTTTAGTATTATTTGCTATTGTGGGATATTTATTGTCATTATTTTTGTCTCACTTAAGTGTTACACCGAATGCCCTATTTCTGGCTGATTCAAATTCTTGCTATACTTTTTTGTAGTATACAAGTTTTTAACCTTTTTTTTTTTCTACAATGAGCATGATTATCAAAATTATTAAATTATAATTACTCAAACTGTTGATCGGTTACCTTGTGTACACATAATTGAAAAAAAAAACTTTTTCTCTACTTTTTAATGATATTTTTGTTTGTTGTTGCGTACCTGAATAATATTAAAAAGTACATTGAAAGTTCAGACATAAGTTCTTCTGCTTCTATACCACAACTCATTCATCTGTTTTAAATATAATTTTATCAATAACAAATTGCTTTATAAAAAAAAGTTTATAATCATAAAATTGGTTTCTTTTTTTTTAGTGAAGAGAAAAGACAAATACACACTTCTTCAAGAAAGAAAAAAAAAAAAAACAAACTCATCAAGAATAAACAACAAAAAATTTCCAGAAAAGTTTTCTCATTATTGTGGCTGCACTATGGCCCAGTACTGAAGTTAAACTAAACTCAGACTAAGTTTCCATATTTTCTTAAGAAATGTGGTGTTTCTTCTAGAAAACTCATAATAATTATATGTTTTTTAATAGCAAAACTAATAAAGACCATTAAATAAATGGTCGAAACAAAAACACCTGCTGCATGATGTGTTGACATGAGAATATTTAATATTTTCTTTCTACTTGGAATCTCTCATGATATGCTACACTCCATTACGGTTTTAGTCTTTTCTTATCTTTTCGTCATTACATTTAACGTGCAATAGTGTTGCAATTTTAAGCTGTTCTTGTTGTTGTATTTTATATATAAGATTATAAAGTTCTTAATCTAAGTGCTTTCACTATATTATAAACTCAATAACAAGACTTTTATAGGAATACACACACCCACACACAATATGTAGGTTTGTAGCGAAGTGTTTGCATCTGCTTGTAAGTAGTTTAGTATTTTAAAGCTTGTTATTGTTTCGCTTTGTATAGTATACTTCACGTGTTAAGTTGTTTAAGTTTTCCATGGCACACTTTTAGGTGTTATTTTGTTTTGTTAATATTTCGATGTTATTTAGTGGTAACGAAAAGTTTTTTTTTCTTACTAAAATCTTCTATGGTATATTATAGTCTTAAAAGTTGTTTTGATTTTTAATTAAACGCGTTAAGGTAAACACCTTATGATATCATGAGGTAGCCAACCCAAAATTTTTGGTTTCTTAAAAAAAGTTGTAATATTCTTAGGAATAAGTTTAATTTTGCCACAAAGAATTATCTCGTTAATCATGTGCATAATATTGCACGTTATGTCTTTAGATTCGGTGAAAAATGTTTTTATTTAAGGAATTGTTCAAATAATTTTTTTTGGTGAGCTCAAATTAAAGAGTATTGAGTTTAGTTTTCGAGAAAAATGCATTTATAAGATTTTTGGAATTTTTCATATAAAATTTAAATTTTTGGCGAAATGTGCAGGTAATACCAAACAAAAGCCCTTTTTGTTGTATCTAACTTAGTTTTTGATGAGACGTGTTAAGTATCGAAACAATAATAATATTTTGGAACATTTTTGGAATCATTGTCTGGGGGTAAAATATTCCAATACAGGTTGGAAGTACGAGGCCAGTAGAGTAAAATCTCCACTGTTTGCTTAGATTTTCAGCTACACCTCAAGCACCATTGATGATTTGTCATTTCATGCTTCATTAAAATTGTGGCTTAGCCTTAAATAAAAAATAATCATGTGAGCTTTATTACAGGGCAGATGAGTAAACATTTTGTAATTAAATCAAACAGAGCGCATCATCTATGTATGACTTATAACAAACAACTGCCGTGGCTCTGCTAATATAAAAATATTAATAATTATTTATTATTTCAACTGGTTAATTTATCATTTTTCATTTTTAATTTTTCTTTTTTATTTTTTTTTTTATTTTTAATTTTTCACTTTTCATTTTTCATTTCCATTTATCATTTTTCGTTTTTCATTTTTAATTTTTCATTTTTCATATATAATTTTTCATAATTATTTTTCGTTTTTCGTTATTAATTTTTTCATTTTTCATTTTTAATTTTTAATTTTTCATTTTTAATTTTTCATTTTTCATTTTTAATTTTTCATTTTTCATTTTTCATTTTTCATTTTTCATTTTTCATTTTTCATTTTTCATTTTTCATTTTTCATTTTTCATTTTTCATTTTTAATTTTTCATTTTTCATTTTTCATTTTTCATTTTTCATTTTTCACTTTTATTTTTCATTTTTCATTTTTCATATCTCATTTTTAATTTTTCATATTTCATTTTTCTTTTTATTTTTAATTTTTCATTTTTAATTTTTCTTATTTCATATTTCATTTTTCATTTTTCATTTTTCAATTTTCATTTATAATTTTTCATATTTCATTTTGAATATTTCATTTTTAATTTTTCGTTATTCATTTTTTCATTTTTCATTTTTCATTTTCATTTTCCATTTTCCATTTTTCATTTTTCATTTTTCATTTTTCATTTTTCATTTTTCATTTTCCATTTTTCATTTTTCATTTTTCATTTTTCGTTATTCATTTTTTCATTTTTCATTTTTCATTTTTAATTTTTTATTTTTCATACTTCATATTTCATATTTCATATTTCATATTTCATATTTCATATTTCATATTTCATATTTCATATTTCATATTTCATATTTCATATTTCATATTTCATATTTCATATTTCATATTTCATATTTCATATTTCATATTTCATATTTCATATTTCATATTTCATATTTCATATTTCATATTTCATATTTCATATTTCATATTTCATATTTCATATTTCATATTTCATATTTCATATTTCATATTTCATATTTCATATTTCATATTTCATATTTCATATTTCATATTTCATATTTCATATTTCATATTTCATATTTCATATTTCATATTTCATATTTCATATTTCATATTTCATATTTCATATTTCATATTTCATATTTCATATTTCATATTTCATATTTCATATTTCATATTTCATATTTCATATTTCATATTTCATATTTCATATTTCATATTTCATATTTCATATTTCATATTTCATATTTCATATTTCATATTTCATATTTCATATTTCATATTTCATATTTCATATTTCATATTTCATATTTCATATTTCATATTTCATATTTCATATTTCATATTTCATATTTCATATTTCATATTTCATATTTCATATTTCATATTTCATATTTCATATTTAATATTTCATATTTCATATTTCATATTTCATATTTCATATTTCATATTTCATATTTCATATTTCATATTTCATATTTCATATTTCATATTTCATATTTCATATTTCATATTTCATATTTCGTTTTTCATTTTTCATTTTTAATTTTTCCTATTTCATATTCCATTTAAAATTTTTAATTTTTCATTTTTAAATTTCATTTTTAATTTTTCATTTTATTTTTAATTTTTCATTTTTCCTTTTTCATTTTTCATTTTTCATTTTGATGTTTGCACATCAATAATTTTTATTAATACTAGCAGATTCCAGCGCTCGAAATTCGAGTGCAATTTCTAGAAAACTTTATTTTTCAACTTAGCCAATTCACAAGCAACACTTTTTTGGTTTATTATTAATGTGAATAAAGATAACAAGCTCATTCACAAGCACATTAACAAATTAAATATAACACACATAGCTTATGTATAAATTTATATATGTGTTAGTAGCAACTTTAAATGCAATCTACTCAAAATAAGGGAAAAAATTTAAAATTCTGTAAATCTGGAAAACAGCTAAAAAGAAATACCTTTCAAATAATATACGTCTGGTCAAAATCGGATAAAACAGTAGAACAAAACATCGGTCACAATGTCTTCCATTAATTAATCCCAAATTAATTGTTCTAGTAAACTAGATGAAACTCTTGCTATGGGTTGGGAAATAAAATTGTGCTATATATAACGAAAACTTACCCTTATGTGCTCCAGAGTTATAATGATCCAAAATTCAGCAGTATTTGCAAAATATTTGAGTTTTTGATTTAATCGTCCTATACTAGCTTGGGGTCACTGGTGGCACCAAGTCCAAATGGGTTAATGACGTCAAATTATAAAATCATTATAATCATCAAATCATAAAAATCGGGTTTCATCTAGTTTATTAGAACAATTAATTTTTTTACATGTGCTGAAATTCAAAGTTTGGCCTCGGCAGGGAATGGGTTAACGTTGTTCGATTTAAATTATTTCATGCCCCATGCCGGGGCATAATGACCTTGTGCTGATGTTTGTAACTACAAAAATATTTGATCTAGACCCGTCTTTTATTATACCGATGGACTCAGAATCACTATCGGAGTCGATTTAGCGATGTCCGTCCGTCCGTCCATCTATCTGTGTGCCCTTTAAAACACTGTAATAAAACTACGGGACGAAAATGTAAATATGTTTTAATAGAATTTGGTACATAGAACCTTATATATTAAAATTGGTCAAAATCGGTTCATATTCAGACCTAGTCGCCATACAAATGACACCTACGAGATCGACTTAAATTACCATAAGTTCCAAATTATCATTTAGGACTCGGTCAAATTGGGTTTGTGTACGTTTATTACTTCCGTTTATCATTAGTCCAAAAATAAACTCTATAGGGAAATTCTTAGTCATAGCCCCCATATGAAGTTGATTCCCGATCTTCCCTAAAATCCATCAAAAAACAAAAATATTGCACAGATTTTTTTCAAATTTGGTTTGTATATGTATTTGGAAAAAATAAGTGACCTTACCGAATATGGTCGGGATCGGTCCACTTTTCGATCTAGTCCCCATATAAGCATCCGTCCGATAAGTACTTTTTAATATCCGAAGGAAAAAAAAATAATAACAATGCCACTCAAATTTGGTTTAGGCTTATTTTCTATATCTAATTAGTTGGACCTAAGAGATAGATTCTTTAAACGCATATACTATCGTATCGTATAGTCGGCTAGACCGACTATTATTTTCTTACTTGTGTTTTATGCTGAGCTATTACTAAATTTTAGCGGAAATAAATAAAATTAAATTTTGATTATTTCTACCTTGAACTTTGATGGTTTTTATAGAAATAACTTTTTAAATTTTCTTTAATATATTTTTAAAATTTTCCTAAAACACGTAATCAGAATATTACCATTTTTTTGGAAATCTCTGGGATCGTCATAATCAATTTTTTTTCCAGAAACCGTTCGAATTGACTTTTAATAAGTCAAAAATATATATTTCGTGGTAACTAGTTACCGGAAAGTCTAAGAGATCATATAAAAATTTTGGGAAAATTGTGCTTTTATTTCTCGAAACAGTCTCCATTCGGCGCGATATGTTTTCCCCAGCGATATTGCTTACCTTCCATTCTGTTTATAAGAAAAGCCGTCAATTTAGTTGAAACAACCTTAGAGTCCAACTCTTCAAATCTTTTATTAATGAGCCATTTTTGAAGTTTTTTAAAGAGGAAATCCATTCAAATTTTAACTTATAGAGTTTGACCATCGAAATAGTGGACATTTGAAATGCTGCATTATCTTGATGAAACAAATCTTTATTTTTTTTTTTTTGCCAAATGCGGCCATTTTTTCATGATTTTATCACTCAAACACTACAATAAATTTCCATAATACTTTCTGTTATTCCTTTTTGTAGATAATTAATGAAAATTGTTGCACGTGCTTCCAAATAAAATAACGCTATGACCTTGCCGTATAAGAAGCTGTCTTCAGTCCAATATTATGACTGTTCTTTGATCTCAGAAATACAGTGATGGGGTCATCGTGATTGGGAATCGTTTTATTTTGGCTTTATTGCTATGGAACACTGTCAAATACTCGATTGAAACATTTTCACGTTGCTTGTTTTTGTTCCGTTGTTCATTATGTGCACAGCTCTTTCATGTCCAAACTTCTAGTCAATAGGTGATGCACATCTATTTTGTGGTTTCTATGGCCAATCTTGCGATGCAGGTCGATGGCCTCATTTAAACTGGGCCTACCTATTTTTCTATTGTAAACAATGCATTGAACTCCTTCTGAGTAGAATATGGCTTGGATGTCGTTTTAAATTATATTATTAAAATAGTGATAAATTGCTTTCCTGATTCCAAAATTCAAAGATCAAATAAATAAAAGTTCAATTTTGGTCGCTAATATATCTAGTCGGGTAGTTCCGATACCATTCTCGTACTTATGCTGTTAACAGGATTTATTTAAGTGCTGGTTGCAAAGAACTCTGACCGTGAATATTTTTTTTTTTGTCTGTTAATTAATTTTTTTTCTGTTCTAATTTTCTAATTAATTATGTGTGAACGGTATCATCGTAGCCCAATCAAAATTACTTTAAAGAATTAAAGTCAATTTTCAATTTAATGATAACTTTCATTCACAGATACTTTCAAGCACTTGACATGTCAATACCAGTATTTGTAGTGTTTACAAAACTAAGACCAATGAACAGTGAAAACAGAATCCACTTAAAAATCCATGTTCAAAAATATTAAAGGAGGGTGGATTTTGTAACGAATAACATTCAATAAAACAATGAACTCAAAAAATAAATAAATGAACAAATGAAAGGCAAACAAAAAAAAAACACCCAATCAAGACCAAAAGTAATAAATAAAATATTGCCTAAGAAATTAATATTGACTCAAACAAGTGAAATTTGTATTTTGTTCCCAATTTATTTATTTCGTTATTTTTTATTTTTAAAGTATGTCATGTTGTGTTTAACAAAAAAAAAAAAGTAATAAATTTTCATAAAAAACAAATGAAATATTACAGTATTACAAGTACTTTACAATACAAGACAACTTGTAATACAACAAGAACAAAAAAAAAAAAATGTAATTCACAACTTGAGTAACAACATTGCAGATTTTCATAACGAAAAAAAAAAAAAAATATAAAAAAATTACTAACTTCCCAACTAGGCAGGCCTTTAAATGGAAAAAGTTTGGGTTTTTTGTTTTAGCATTATTCGTATTTTGGCATTAGGGAGATGTAAAATTACATGAAATATATAAAAAAAAGGAAATCATGTAAAATAGCCTTAAATTATGTTACAAAAAAAAGACATGGAAAAACAAAGCCTGAAAGTATCCCTTAACTTTTCAAATAAAGCAAAATGTTATGTGATGCAAAAGGAAAAGATTTTTAGGACATATTTTTTTTAGCAACCAAAAAAAAAAATATTTCCTTGTTAAACTAGAAACCCAGTAGTGATAAAATGAAGTCATTATTTCATAATTCTAGAATAAATATATTTAAATCAATATAATCAATTAATGGAAGTTTGATAAGCTATATAAAATGCTTAGAAAGGAATATAAACAATCGTGGAATATAAGTATTAAAAAGTTTTTGATTATATTAAAGATAATGTCTTTAAGAATATCGCATATTAAATCCAACGCAGAGAAAACATATTTTTTTACAAAAATAAACAAATATAAATTTTATTCAGAGGACAATAATTGGAGCAGATTCCAGCGTTAAAGTTCAAGTGCAAATTCTAGGTAACTTTTTCTCATAACTTTTTTGGTTTATTATTATTGTGAATGAAGAAAATGAACTTATAAACACATTTACAAATTTAATAAACACACACACATGGCATTGTATAATTTTATGTTTACTCAAAATAAAGGCAAAAATTTAAAAATTAGTAAGCCTGGTGAGCAGCTAAATGGAAATACCTTTCAAAAAATATATGTTTTGTCAAAATCGGGACAAAGCGGTAGAACAAAACATCGGTCACAAGAAATCGCCTAGCCTATTTATATTATAGATATGGTGATAGAAGTTCGGCTATTATAACCAAATAATTCCGTTGCCTCAACACTTGATAACAATTTCGCTTGTTCTAATAAACTAATTTCCTTCGTAAAGGCAGCGTCTCTAAATACTATTAAGATTACGATAAAGTCTAGACATGTTCCAAAAATTTCCACTAAGAACATATTAGAGAAAGCTAGGCCTACGAAGAGTATAAAGCATTTTCTTATATCGACTATAAGAACATCTGCGATTAAGCCGAGCATAAGAAGATTATTAATGAAGTCCAGCTTTTGATTGTAGGAAAATCTTTGATTAAGGCTTGACTGAAGAAAGCTTTGTCTAAATTTAGACTTTAATTCTATCTACATATAAATATATATATATAGCAAAGTCGGGTTAGTTACACCATTTATAACTTAAGAGCGGATGAACCGATTTTAATGATTTTGAATTTGTTGGATTTATCTGCAACCCATATGGCAGAATGGCTATTAAAATACTTGAAAACGTCACTTAAAAAATAAGTGGGCGTGGCACCTCCTATACAAAGTTCATTTTCAATAGCCTATATCCTGAGTAACATCAAGGGAGAGTAACGATATTTAATGTCCTACTGATCAAGCATACACAGGCATGTGTGTGTAGAAAGTCTTCTAGAAGGTCTAGAAGGTGTTGTATACATACGAACTCATCCACAGGGTGGATGTGTGGGTATGGGACTGAGCCTTTCTATGACCACCAGTGCAAGCTGTTTGGAGCTAAACTGGTAGTAGCTTTGCTTCGAATTCCGACCGGAGGCTCGAAAGTGTTGAAAGAGGCTTGAAAGTGTGAACGTCTCAGAAACTTGAACAAATTTATTTTTCTACAGACTACTCTAAAACGTGAACAAAATCTGAAAGCTCTAAAACGTGAACACTTTTTATTTATTGTTTTTTAATCTCTTTTTAAATTGGGAAATCCCCGAATTACAAGTTATTGCATTTATGTATGCGTTGACCTGTTGGTTGCTCTCTGACATTGCTACGTAGATGTTGCAAGTGATTAAAAAATTTTAATTCGTGAAAGTGAAAAATGTCATTTAAAAAACTTATGCCGGTTTTCTCAATGTATCGTCAAACTGCCTGTTACTTAACCAGGACATAAATTTATTGGACCGATAAACTGCCGGTTAACAATTTTGGTTTTCTCAATGTACCGACAGAAACATTATTATCAGTTGGCAATGCCTCTCAAAATACGTATAAAAGTTGGGAGAATTATTTTCAGTTGGCAATGCCTCTCAAAATTGATATGAAAGTTGGGAGAATAATTTATCTGTACGATAAATAAATAATTGGCAGATGAGTGCTGGTTAGCTTTGCGACAAAATAGAAGCAAACCAGACATTGAGAAAACCAGAATGGAAAAAAGTCTTTATAAATGGTTCCTTCACATGCGGAATAAAAAAATACCGGTAAGTGGACTGATGTTAAAAGCCAAAGCTTTAGAAATTCACGATCAAATTAAGAAAATGGTTTTAACGCTAGTGAGGGATGGCGCCCTAAAAGTAAACAAAGGTTCGGTGTTCGCCTTCTTAAAATTTCCGGAGAAAAGCTCTCTGTGCAGCCACAACTTGTTGACCCATTTAAGGAAAAGTTAAGAGCAAAAATGGAAGAACTCTCTCTATGTGAAGATCAGCTTTGTAATGCTGACGAATCCGGGTTATATTGGAAGCAGTTGTCAGATAAAATATATGTGTCATCATTGGAGAAAAGTGCTCCAGGCGCAAAGATGGAGAAACAACGATTAACTTTCATGGGCTATTCAAATGCGTCGGGAGCCCACAAACTTAAACTATTGGTAATCGAAAAATCTAAAAATCCACGAAGCTTCAAAAACTTTACTTTCCAGTGAATTACAAATTTTCCAAGTCAGCATGGATTACATGTACAATTTTTTATGACTGGTTTCATCAATGTTTTGTTAAAGAGGTAGATTGCAAATGAGAAATTAAAAACTGAAAACTTTGTAATCATTTTTTGCTTTAGGTTACTGAGTTCTTGCCTAAAAAGGGGCTACCAGTTAAATCCCTTCTGTTAATAGACAATGCTCCTTCACATCCACTTGAATCCCAATTGATTTCTGATGACGGATCCATTTGTGCAATGTTTTTGCCTCCCAACGTCACATCGTTAATACAGCCCATGGACCAGAATGTTTTTAAAATAACTAAACTGTATTATAGAAACAGTCTCTTGACATTAATGGCTGGAAAACAAACAGAATTGTTAGATTCTATTAAGATGTTAACTATAAAAGATGCAATTAATCTTTTGGACTCAGCATGGAGTAGAATTTCGCAACAAATTTTAAACAAATGCTGGAAAAATATTTTGAACTTAGTTTCGGAAAAAGATGGCCCCGATGATAATATTCCTTTAAGTATTTTAAGAGAGAGGATATCTCCTCCAGAAATAAGACAGCTGGAAAATAGTGCGGTTCTACTTCTTCAGGCGCTGAATTCTCAGGTTTATTTTATTATAGGTTTAATTACAGATCGATATTACTCTTTCCACGGTCAAAAATTGGAACAACAATCCTGAAGAAAATTGCACAGAAGTAGGAAATAGTATTGAAATTCAGGATGATACCGACGATGATGACGACTCGATTATATTCCAGCCAGAAGTTACAATTAAATCCAAGGAAGCTGTAGAAGCTTTTGATAAGGCTTTGATATGGGCTGAAAACGAAATGGTAGACCAAAGTGACATTAGAGTGCTGAGAAACCTTAAAGAAAAAGCTCTTTTAAAGATAGCAAAACAAAAAACTTAAAAAAAAAATGACTGATTTTTTCCTTTAAACTTTATTTAACTGATTCTTAATTATCCAACCAAAAAAATGTTCCTATTAGCTTTAGTTAATTTTTTTTTTTGTTTTTGTTAATTAAATATGAATTTCTTGTATCCTTTATTTTATATTATTTTTTTTTTTTGTTGTTTATCGAATGCAAAGTGAACTGGAATTCAGTTGACTTTTTGGGTATGGCCCTTAGGGGAATATCGTGGTGGTTGTGGTTTAAGCCCAAAATCGCGGAAAGAGCACAGCTCGATGTGGAGTTGCATTCGTGCGCTGTGCCCCATAGAACCGCAGAGGGGTTTAGATATGCCTCGAATCCTCACTAAGGAGTGGGATTTGTTGCGCAATTCTTGAATTGGTACCTAATTGTAGTCTTCCTACACAAGAGGGCGGAGGTCGGCGCATATACCGATCCAGTGTTCAGAGCACCGTGAGGTTATGTATACGATCCCGTTATGGGATCAGTAGGCGTGGCAACTTTCATACAATGTAATTATTCAATAACACCTACATCGAATACTATAATATAATATAATATATTTATAAATGTGTATAATTTTTAATTTACTTTTGAAAGTTGCATCACCAATTACACTGCTTTGCAATGTAAATGCATCGAAGTTATATAATGGAACGCGGTTCATTATAAGGGAAAATAGTGGGTAACATAATTGAATCGACAATTAGCAATGACAAGTTCAAAGGAGAGCATATTATTTTGGCAAGAATCGTGGTGATTCCAACAGATTCTCCAATTGAATTTACAGTCTTGCAATTCCCAATTCATCTGGCGTATGCAATTGTCAATCAACAAATCCCAATGCCAGCCAATGCAAGTCTGTGCCTTGGATTTGGAAAATTCAGAGCTTGCAAGCCTAACAATTTATTTGTACATGCCGAAAAAAAAAATGTAGTCTACTTGTTGGCTTTACAATTAATTTAATAAGATCAGATGAATATAGTATTATGTGAAATAAAATTAAGTTTATTAAACCAATAATTAAATCTGCACTTAAAATAACATATTTGAGTTTCATTTCATTTTTATTTAAAAAAAAATAATGTGAGTCCGATCACAGGGGAGATGTTTACACAACTAGTAATTGAAGATTTTTTTATGGCACTTTTTCTAAATCAAACAGAAAGCGTCATCTATGTATCACTTATAGCAAACAACTGCAGGAGCTCTGCATAATATAAAAGTATTTATTATTCTTTATTATTTCAAGTGATTAATTTTTTCTTTTTCGTTTTTCATTACTCATTTTTAATTTTTCATTTTTGATTTTTAATTTTTAATTTTTTATTTTTCATTTTTCTTTTGTCGTTTTTCAGTTTTCATTTTTCATTTTTCATTTCTCCTTTTTAGTTTTCTATTTTTCGTTTTTCATTTTTCAGTTTTCATTTTTTATTTTTCATTTTTCATTTTTCATTTTTCATTTTTTATTTTTCATTTTTCATTTTTCATTTTTCATTTTTCATTTTTCATTTTTCATTTTTCATTTTTCATTTTTCATTTTTCATTTTTCATTTTTCATTTTTCATTTTTCATTTTTCATTTTTCATTTTTCATTTTTCATTTTTCATTTTTAATTTTTCATTTTTCATTTTTCATTTTTCATTTTTTATTTTTTATTTTTCATTTTTCAGTTTTCATTTTTCATTTTTTATTTTGAAGTTTTTATTTTTTATTTTTCATTTTTCATTTGTTATTTTTCATTTTTCGTTTTTCATTTTTCATTTTTAATTTTTTTTTCATTTTTCGTTTTTCATTATTTCCTATACAACTATGTGGTCTGGGTATAATGACTTTGTGCTGCTGTTTGTAACTACCAAAAATATGTGAACTAGACCCATCTTTTATTATACCGATCAACTCAGAATCACTTTCTGAATCGATTTAGCGATGTCCGTCCGTCCGTCCGTCTATCCGTCTGTGTGTCCCTGTAAACCTTGTAATCAAACTACAGGTCGCAAATATGGGATGAACGCTATTGAAATTGGTGAAATTCGGTCCATGTTCAGACCTAGTCCCCATACAAATGGCCCCTATGAAATCGACATAAACTGCCATAAGATCCAAGTTATCATATAGATCTCAGTCAAATTGGATTTGTGTGTTTATTATATCCGTTTATCAGTAGTCCCCGATCTTCTCTTAAATCTATCAAAAAACAAAAATATTGCACAGATTTTTCTCAAATTTGGTTTGTATATATTTTTTCAAAATATAAGTGACTTTACTAAGTATAGTCAAGATCGGTCCACATTTCGACCTAGTCCCCATATAAATTTAGCATCCGATATTAACTTTTTCATATCTGCAGCCAAAAAAAATAATAACAATGCCACTCAAATTTGGTTTATGCTTATTTTCGATATCGAATTAGTTGGACCGAAGACATAGGGTCTCTAAACCATGGTATAGGGTATCGTATAATCGGTCTAGACCGACTGTAATTTCTTACTTGTTTTTCATTGTTAATTTTTCATTTTTCATTTTTCATTTCTCAGTTTTCAAAACGTTTTTATAACGCTATTCGCTCCCTCATTTTATCTCCACACACTTCATAATGAAATCGTGCCTTCATTTTATCTCCGAACACTTCCGAATCTTTTCACCAATACAAAAGTAGCTCACACAGTTTTGTCTTACTCTGTTGTTATGATTATATTGTGAAATATATTTTTACTCACCCCTCTGAGCGCATAGGCATTTACACCTCAAAAATATGCATATATTTACAAAGCGTGAAATTGGTTTAAAATCTCGTGACTTTGCTCAAAATCTTTTTAAACTCTAGTACCGGTTACATGTGTTTATTATTTCATTTATTTATTAAAAGCAATATTAAATGCAGTGATAATTGTTTAATATACATATATGGCATAAATTGTAATGTTATTAATATTTTTAAATGATTGAGAGAATTAATTATAAATGTTTAAACATTAAAAGAAATTTTTAATAAAATAGCATCATTCTATATGGAATACCAAAATTAGGTCCCTGTTTTAGAACAAAATAACGCTATTCGCTCCCTCATGTTATCTCCAAACACTTCCTAATGAAATCGTGTCTTCATTTTATCTCCAAACACTTCCCAATGAATTGTGCCTTCATTTTATAACCAAACACTTCCTTTTTACTGGCATTCGTTTATTTTTTTTATGTTTGATTAACATCTATAATATAAATAGGCAAGGCGATTTCTTGTGACTGATGTTTTGTTCTACCATTTTATCCCGATTTTGACCAAACGTATATTATTTGAAAGGTATTTCTTTTTAGCCGTTTTGCAAATCAGATTTTTAAATTTTTTCATTTATTTTGAGTAAATTGCATTTAAAGTTGCTACTAACACATACATAAAATTATACAATGCTATGTTTGTGTTTATTAAATTTGTTAATGTGTTTGTAATAAAAATGAGTTTGTTTTTGTGTTGATTTGCGAATTGGCTATAATTGCTTAGCATACTTTTAGGGTCCTTATTTAATGAAAAAATAAAATTTCCTAGAATTTGCGCTCGAACTTCGAGAGCTGGAGTCTGCTAGTTAATATAAAGTGCAGTGATAATTGTGTTATTTATATGGAATAAATTATAACATTAAGAATACTTTTAAATGATTGAGGGAATAATTATAAATGTGTATAAGAAGTGAAGAAATATAATGCAGAAAATAGCGACAAAATGGTTATTACATATCATTATTTTTTCACCAATACAATGATAAGTCACACCGATTTTGTCTTACGTCTTACATCTTATGCTGTTTTTGTGATTGTGCTGTGAAATAGATTTTTCGCCCCTTGAGCGCATAGATGTTTACACATCAAAAATTTCTTCAAAACTTGGGGATAAAATAATTAGTTTACCCTAAATTATCATTTTATATAAAAGGGCATATTTTTAGTTTATAAATATTTAATGCCGTTTTCTTTTCTGACAAAATATGTCGCATTTAATTAGCACTTTTTTCGTATATTCTTTTTTTATATATTCTAAATTAAGAGCAACCTTATTTTATACATCAGTCGAAAGGTGTCAAAGTCGAGAGCTCGTCAATCGCCACTGACTTCTTTCAGTTCATCGTGCGAGAATATTTCCCCATTGTTCCCCTTTTTTGAATGTTTTCACCCTATGACTTCAAAAAGGACAATAATAAAAATTTTTTTTTGCATTTTATGAAGACATCACTTTGATACCTTTCGATTGGAGTATAAAATAAGGTTGCTCTTAATTCAGAATATGTAAAAAAATAAATTTTTGGAAAAAGTGCAAATAAAATGCGACATTTTTTATCAGAAAAGAAAACGACGTAAGTGTTCACATTTTGATCATGAGAACATCTACGATCAAATTATTAAATTTCGACTACTCCACGAACTTTGACTAATTTCTGACTATAATATACTATTCTTAGATATGAATTACAAGCAATTATAATTTGTTTAACTTCACTAATATACGTACTGTCGGACCTACGAAACATCTCACTGAATCAGGCTTTTTATTTGGGTTTTACCCGATTTTTTCTGAAGCATCCTCTGTGATAAAACATAACTAAATTTTGTATCAATATTGATGTTAGGATAAGTAAATTATTTGTTATACCTTCCACACCAGTGTGCGTAAGATACATATACATATAAGTTTTTCACTCCATTTCTAATAGTGGGAAAAAATATGAACCCTGTTTACGTGAGCATTAAATAGTTCACACTGCTAGAATGGAATTGGGATGGAATTTAAAATCCAGAGGGCGTTTCAGTTCTTAAGCTTTTTTTTATTGACATCTATTTGAATTTTTGTGAAATGTAATATGTTTAAACCATGAATTTGTCACTCGTTAACATATCTTCAACGACTGAAGATCGTCTGGGAAGCAGCTGAAAAATATATTGAAAATTTTAATTTGTAAAGCCGCCAAATTTTGGTGCTTGAAAGAAATAAAAATAAAAGGAAAGTAAAAATTGACTTTACTTTATAAATTTTATAGAAAACGCAAATTTTTGTGTGTTTTTTTTTCGATATTTCGTTAATCGCTGTAGTTTGGGTTCTACTTCAAATCTAAGAACCAACCCTTATTTATTGGTCCTTCGAACCGGATAATTTAGTTGGTGCAACAAGCTGCGTTAAGTAAAAACAACAAGAATTTTAAGGTAAAGCGCATTATATTTTATTAATTTTTTTGGTGCGTTTAATTTAATCGTCTGGAAGAAAAATACCAATAATATTTTGAAAAGATAACTTTAAAATTTATTGGATTTCTAAGAGATAATAAAGTAAAAAATATAATAATACCTTTTTGATATTTGTATAGCCTCATAAAATATATATACATTCTTGATCTTTATAACAACCGGAGTTAATAAAGCGGTGTCCATCTATCCGTTTGTGAAAATCATGATCACGCCCTCAATAGATCAGCAGGTTCGCTCATTCATGAAAATAAATGAAGGAAAATTACATATTCTTAAAAAAGTACCTACTTTTTATAAAAAACTAGATGTAACCCGGTGTGCTTTGCTACCCTACGCAAAGTCACAAGGCTGTCACTATTACAGTACTCCAGATATATGATATCTAATACTTACATTGTATGGAAGGGGGGGGGGGTGCGACGCCCCTTTGTCCCATCCCGCCCATTTTTTGTCTGACTACTCACGTTAAATATTGATGACCTAAGACAAAGCTCGAGATATATGATATTGTGTAATTACTTTGTATGGGAGGTACCACGCCCACTTATCTGATGCCGCCCATATCCGGCATAGCTACTTCCCCCTCGCCTTTGCAAGTGTATAAAAATGGTAACCGTACGAAATAGCGGCTATAATTTTGAGTTTCGATACAGGTGGATGGTATCAAAAATTTTGCGCAGCAGAATTTAATACTTTTTTCAAAATTTAATTCTTCCATTTAATATATGGAGCCATGACCACAAAATACCTTAAGTGACATGATATTCGATTTTTGGTTTTTGATGAAAAATATTAACATCACCTATGAAAATTTCATAATTTACAAAATTTCGAATTTACAACAAAAGCAATATTGGCTTAATTGTACATACCCGTAAAATTTTTATTTTGGCATTTAAGCTATGTTTGCGCTCATGGCTCAATATATTCATAAGAATTTGGTTAGAATTTAAACAGAGGTTAGGTTAAGTTAACTTAAAATTGGGATTTTTAAAAGAAATTAACCTGAATATTGATTTGATGGTGGTTTCTATTATGTTTAAAGAAATTTATGCTCTTTAATATGTCCCTTCCTTTCCTTGGTTGGTTAGCAGCTACGAGTATTTCCTGTTGAAAACTAAAAATTTACCCAAAAAAAAAAAAAAAAAAGAAAAACGTTGCATTGTTTTAATATCATATGACGAATAACCAAAAAAAAGAAAAGAGATATTCAGAAAATCTGTCGCATAATTTTTGCAGAACTCACACATTTAAGCAAATATCTATGTAAGCTCGCATATAAATTTCCATGTATACAAACATGCATTCATCTACGAGTAGCGATGGTATAAATGAAGAATGATTGTGGATTATTTTCTGAATGTTTTCATTACGTTTCATTTACTTGTTTTTGTTACATTTTAGTGAAAAATTTTCTTTGTCGCAAACACTCAACATCTTTCGAATAAAGTTAAATAAAAATTTAAAGTATGGGATATTGCAAGCAAGCCTTGAATTAAGGCTTAATAATTTCTCGAATATTTCTGAGTGTATTATAGTTCCACCTAAGTAAATCATACTCTCGCTTTACGTGTTTTTTTTTATTATTTTTTTGGTTAAACAAACTATAAAAAAAGGATATTTAAGAACAGTAACGGATCTGCAAATACAACCACTGCAGCATCCTCATGAACCGTATTTTATTCATCGTCATCATCACCATCATCATCCTGGCAAGAGAGTAAATCTTTTGCTAACATAAACATTTAGTGAAACTGGTTATAGCCATATGAGTATTCATACTGAACGTATGCACCTAAAACGGATGTATTCTGGTGAAAAAAAAAGTTGAGGTTGTTTTCTTTCTTTCTTTCTTTTTTTTTTTTTTGCAAGATGAAATAAAAGTTATTTATTTTCTGTTTTATGAAGGAAAAAAAAAAACAATAAAAATGAATGAAAATATTAAAATATTTTTTTGTGCGAGTGGGCATATTAAATGTGAAAATCCTTTTTCATTTTCACATTTATTTGTTGTTTTTTCTTGGCCGCAATTTTTTTTCAAGCTTATTTTATATCCTGCACTTTTTCTCGTTACGTTTTTAACACAGGAAATGCGCCTATGCCTATGCTACTAACCTAGATAGCAAAAAAGGGAAAATATGTAACGCCCTTTAAAGTATTGCAAACATAAAACAAAAAATAAAAAAATGACAGTATTAAAAAGTCGTTGTAATTAAAGGCATATTGTTTGCCTCTAAAAAGTGAAATGAAGTGAATATTTAGTCAGTGCAAAATTTGCTGGATGCTTCTTAAAGAGATGTTTTAGAAGTTTTAGAAGTGAAATTAATTAAGGGTCTTTATTGGATCAACGAGAGATAAATATCAAAACAATCAGGATGATATGGAAATAAAATTGGAAGTACGCTTTGTAGAGAAAGTATCCGTACACTTTAGGGTGAAAATTTTAAATATTAATTAAAAATTTAATAAAACTAGCAGAGCCCAGCCTCGAAATTCGAGTGTAAATTCTAGGTAATTTTATTTTTTCATTTAATAATAATAATTAATAATAATTCAGAATTCAACGCTTTTGAAATAAAATTCATTAAATTTCTTTATATATATTTGTTGAACACACGGAATCTGTAATATTAATAGGCAAGGCGATTTCTTGTGACCGATGTAAGTTTCACAGTTTTACCCTGGTGTTTGACATAAATTTTATCATTCGAAACGTATTTCTTTTTAGCTGTTTTCCAGATTTACAAATTTTCATCGTCTGGAACATTTTTTTGGAGTTATGATCGTTTAAAGTTGTTATTAACACACACATAAAATTATACAGTGTTTATTAAATTTGTTAATGTGTTTGTGTTAATGTGTTGAGTTTGTTTTCTTCATTTAAAATGAGTTGAATTGTGAAGCATAACTTTAGAGTTTTTCTAAAATAAAAAAATAAAATTTCCTAGAATTTGCACTCGAATTTCGAGCGCTGGAATCTGCTAATATATATAAATGGGTTTCTTAATAAATACTTTTCAAGGAGCCTAAAGGTATGCTAATCAGTTTTAGTCAATTCACAATTCAACATACAGTATGTGTTTTATGTATGTGTTAGTAGCAACTTGAAATGAGCATTACTCAAAAAATATGTTGCAGACGGAGCAAATCTGTAAATCTGGTGGACGGCTTAAAAGAAATATCTTTCAAATGAGGTATATTTGGTCACAATCGGTTATTAACTATAGTTTTTATATCGCTCACACGAAATCGCCTTGTCTATTAATACTATAGATATTTTGAAGTACGAACTTTTTGCGCTGGGCATTTTAATTGCTTTTCAAGAAACTTACGAAACGTTTATACTTCATTTTTTTTGTTTATGCTGCCGAAGATGGATTTATAAATAGGGGAATTCCACTGGTCAGTTATAGCGTTTTTACTTTAGTAGAATGCAAACTTGTTTGTATAAAGTTGTTTTGACTTAATTATATTTCTTTTGGAAACTATATATTTTGAGTTGAGTACTGACGAGAGAAAAATTAACCTAAAAGTTAAGGCGATTTTTTGCTTAAGAGCCCCGGTAGGTGAGTAGGTAGCATGCTCGCCCATCATGCGAGAGTTCGATTCCCACCAGAGGCTTTGGTCTGTCGCTGCAAAAAAAAAAAAATTAAAAAAAAAACTAGCCAAAATTAGAATCTGCAGACAAGCCACTCGGCTTCGCGGAACTGGGCCTAAAAAAAAAAATAATGGTAAATTTTTTCATCAAATAGCTGAGATCGTAGGCAGAGCAGTACGTCATACTGTGGCTGAAATTTTGAGTTCATTGGCTAAATTAAAATTTATTTTGACAAAGATTATTTAAGTTTTAACCCCATTTTATAGCTAATGTATCCAAATTAAGGTAGCCAAAAAATTAGATTAAACTATTGCGTAACATGATGGTGATTTTGTTTTTATCAAAAATAAATAGTTACTACTCGCAAGTTATCTTCGATAATGATCTGCTGTCCTTTTTAAAAGGTTGGTAGGATTGTAGTCTTTAGTTGTTGTAAGCGGTCACAGCCCTACCGTTTAAAATTAGGGGCGTTATGAAATCTATAATATTAATAGGCTAGGCGATTTTTTGTTACCGATGTTTTGTTCTACCGTTTCATCCCGATTTTGACCAAACGCATATTATTTGAAAGGTATTTCTTTTTAACCGATTTGCAGATTTACAGATTTTTTAAATTTTTTCCTTTATTTTGAGTAAATTGCATTTAAAGCTGCTACTAACGCATACTTAAAATTTTACATATGCTATGTGTGTTTCATTAAATTTGTTAATGTGTTTGTTAATGAGTTCGTTATCTTCATTCACAATAATAATAAACCATAAAAGTGTTGGTTTGTGAATTGGCTAAGTTGAAAAATAATGCTGCTTAGAAATTGCACTCGAATTTCGGGTGCTGGAATCTGCTAGTATTTATTAAACCACTATATTTTTGTCAAATTTCAACTTTGGTGGAATAGAACTTCTAGGGAACAAAAGGGAACAAGGAACATACATCACCTTGGGAAAGGTGAAAGTGTCCTCTTTAACACTTTTGAACCCACCACGACCCGCCGGTAGAACACTTTTTTTAATTTTAATGAAATTACTCAAAAAAATTCATATTATGGTAACTTAAACAAACCTATAAGTATGCCATGGTGTGCTAAATTTGTGCTTTAGGTATATTTTATAACTTATTATAACTACCGTTATTTGTTCTATTACCAGTAATGGTATCTGCTTACAAAATACATTACCCTTTTTATATATTTGTAAGTAAGAATTTCAATGGAAACATAAAGTTAATTCTTTTTTGCAAATGGGGATATGATGGTTCTTCCGGACAAAAACAATACAAATAAGTAGTGTGTGAAAATATTTCATGGTATCATTTAAACCGCTGCGATTAAAAACGAATTTGGAAGATTTAGAGAATTCGACTAATACAACGTAAACAAAGGATATTTGGAAAAATGAAATACCATCTTCTACGAAATACTTCAGGCTAATCAAATTTGAATTCAAAGAAAAAACTAATGATGCCATTAACAGAGAAGTTGCTGATATCAGGGCCCAAATTGCAATACTACAGTTGGCCAGCAAATTGAAGTAAGTTCGAATTAATGCTGATAATAATAGATGGAAAAGTGGGCCAGGCTTTAACTAACACGAAGGCTGCATCCAGCTACATAAATAAATAAATAAAATAAATAAATAAACCAAGTCCCAACAAAATTATTAGGTCCAGAAACAGCATCTGAAATAACAGGAGTAGATTAAAAATAATCCTAGAATTACTTGCGTGCAATGAAGTAATTAACTCTAGAAAACTTGGAGCTTGTGCTAAGGAAAGTGCAAAAATATATACAACCAACTACCCATGTAGAAATATCATAGAGAAGATGTCATTAAATATCATTTGGTGCCACTTGGAGATCTATCAGAGGAGGCTCAGGAAAAAAGGAACAAGGATTATAGAGAGCACAATACTAGAAAAATTTCACGAAATTCCACAAATGAAGATCTATTTAATATATTATTGGCAACGTCAGATCCGTTCATCTCCAATATTGTTACAAATGCAATTAAAATCTATTGCACTGTTTATTTTTAAAATGTTTTTTAAAATTATCAAATTTTACAGCAGAAAATAAAACAATTTTCTGTAGCAATAGCAAGATTTTTAGATAATATAATTAACGTTTTTTTTTAAGTGCAAATATTCTTTGAGTGTAAACAAATTTGCAAATTTGACAACAAAAAATTTTTAGTTTTTCAGTAATAACAGCATAATCTCCAGTTGATTTTACTATTTTTTTTTTGAGTGTAAACATTTTTTTGAGTGTAACATTAAAAAATCCCATTATTACAAAAAATGTTTATAATTATTATTAAAATCCAAATATTAAATTTTTTAATAAATAAAAAAATAATAAACACATATTTCACTCTAAAAGTTGAAAAAAAATCAAAATTACAACTTTGACCTAGAATTCCTTAAAAAGTCCTCCATCAATTTTAATGTAATTAAAACTCAGTCAAGCTGAACTAAATATCTATACATACATTAAAAAAATTACTTAAATGTTTTGATCGGTTCAAAAGTTACAGAATTTTGGCCAATGAAAACGCACACAGAAAACAGATTCATTGTGGCTACCGAATTTATTGCCAACCGAATTGCGATAATGCTAATAAACGAATTTCGGGTTCACTATGATTATAATTCTATTGCCTTAACAGAAAATATTTTATCATAATAGAAAACTTGCAGATGCTATTAAATTTCTGTTGATACAATCGAAAATACGGTTGTTCCACTTTAGAGCAATTCGGTTGGCGAATATTTTTTTCTGTGTGCGATTTTCAGCCACTGTGCGTCGGTCAAAACTACAAATCCACCAATTAAATTTTTATCAAAACCTCGTTCTGGTCGCCCTTTCAAACTATCGAACTTTCAGTAAAATAGAGTCATAGAACTGTAGTTCTAAAATCCTTCGGCAAAGATATCCATGACAATGCCGTTCGCAAAATTTAAAATAAAATCTGGCTATAATTGTGTGCAACACAATAGAAAAAATGCGTTTTGTAAATGAGTATGCATACAAGGCTCTGGAATTTGGAGAATATGTTTTTTTTCAGATGAAAGCGAGTTTTGCATTTCCGGCATTACAGAAAAGAAGACACCCTCCACCTGGGCTTTAAGTTTATATTAATATTTGGACTTTTTGCACTACTTATAACAAATGCAAACAAAATATTTGAAATATTAAAGGATATGATATTTTTCCATATTTTAGGACACATCTTCGCACTGTGATGCCAGCTTCATACCATTTTAAATATCAACCTGCTCGAAAAAATCGTAAATAATATTAAACTAAGTTGTATTAGGTTAGTGGTTCATTTTTTGAATGAGTGTGATTTCAACCGGCAGACGGACGGAGAAACGGACAAACGGACAGACGGACATCGCTATATCGGCTCAAGTTGTTATAAGGGTCACGAATATATATGCTTTATGTGATTGCAAATGTATAGTTATACAAACGGTATGGCAAACTGATATGTACCCCCAGCATAGTGGTGTGGCTCAACCAATTTAAAATTTTCATAAACAAATATCTTCAAATATCTCCATGCAAGTCTCTGCCGAAGCAGTAATTTGGCAAAATTGAATCGGTAGATTTGTAGTTTTTATAAAGAGGAAAGGCTTCTGCCTATAATCCGAGCTATTGCATGAAAATATTTATCCTCACTTCTGAACTTTAGAACAATTTTCCTCCCCTTAGCTCCGATTTCTTTGAATTCCCAAAATATATAACACACGAATAAGATTTCCCTGCGCACAGAACAAAAATTCGTCAACCAAATTGTTCTAAAGTACAACTCAACATTCGGTTATTAACATCATCGCAATTCTGTTGGCAATAAATGTGGTAGCCACAACGAATCTGTTTTCTGTATGTACTCAAATAAAATCAATGTAAGAGACCTGCACGCCGTCGTACAAAATACTTTTTTTTGGCTTTTATAGCGTTGTCAAAATGAAGTAGAAAAGTTCCGTAAGGTTTATGAGAAGCAACTAAAATTCTTAGTACGTTAATAGGTAAACAGGTCGTAATTCAAAATATTTTATTAATATTAAAAATTGTTATCTTCAGGTGTACGGATACCTTTTCTAGCAAGTGCATCTGAAAAATGTAACGATTTTAATACTTAAATTTTTTTTAATTTAGTTGTAAAACGTATGTAGCTTACGTAGTTATTTTCACACTAACATAGCAAACAACATGTTGCTGCAACATTCTCTATAACCTATACAACATTTTGTAAAATATGAGTACGCAAATACTTTCGTAGTTATCTTCTGTACCAAATTTATACCCAACACTACAACGTGGTGAGGGTGTATTAAGTTTGTAATGATGTTTATAAGTACTTATAATAATTGGCCTAGATCCACCTTTTATTATACCGACTGACTCAGAATTATTTTCTGTCTCGATTTAAGCGCCCCGGTAGGTGAGTAGGTAGCGTGCTCGCCTATCATGCGGGGGTCGTGGGTTCGATTCCCACCAGAGGCTTTGGTCTGTCGCTGCAAAAAAAAAAAAAAAAAAAAAAAAAAAAACTAGCCAAATTAGAATCTGCAGACAAGCCACTCGGCTTCGCGGAACTAGGCTTAAAAAAAAAAAAAAAAAAAAAAAAAAAAAAAAAAAAATTACCACAGATCGCCAATATAAATGTATTTTAATGAAAACTAGTATATGTGACCCTGCTTAAGAAAACCGACCTAGTATTTCAAGTTTCATAAATTCACTTTTTTTTTGGGACTTGTATGTAAAATACCTTCAATTTTCATATGAAACTACTCGCAAGTCTCAAAAACATCGTAAAGTAATGTAAAAATTCCATTATATAGGAAACATTTTCACAATATTTAAAACAGACTCGGAGTTCCAGCACTAAATGATAAAATAAACATTAAAATCAATTAAAACAAAGAAATCAAAACAAACTTTCAACAATTAAATGAGAAAACGCACACTATGAAAATGCAACACAGAGGGTGGAACTTTAATTTCTTTTTGCCCTGAAACTTGTTTTGACACACTAGGTGGGCGTTCATATGCAGGGTCGCATATACGTATTTATCGACCTTTGAGCGAACTTAGAAGAAATGAGGTTGCAAAAATCAAAAATTTCATGTGCGCTTCCGATATTTGTATTAAACTCATCTTATAAGATATTATTTCAAGTTTTCAGATTTTTAGTTTAGAAGACCGACTTTCAGTTTTCAAAAAACACACAATTTTTAGGTCCAGTTACAGGTAGAATTTAAAAATATAAGGTAAATAATCGCATTTTTTTTGTTTCTATAGATTTAAGTATTTATTCAGTATATTATAGAAAAAAAAATTACTGTTTTAAACTCGGATGGAAAATAAAAAACCTATAATTTTTTATATCTTCCACATTTTTAAAATATGTTATTTGATTATTCCTTTTCTTAATTCAACAAAATCCAGCTGATTATATATTGAAAAATAAGGATAATCCCAGGATTATTCTATGATTGAAAGATGGCGCGATAAGTGCTTTGTATCTAGTATGAAAAATCATATAAAACACTCTAAGAAGCTGACTGGACAGAGCATTTATAAGCGAAGGAAGCTACAATATCAGATGGGAATATGTTTATGGCATCTGTTGTTCCTTTCTGGCTTAAATCTGATGTTTCCGTACACTGTAAAAATCCGTGGCATTATTGCCGCCCAATAATGTTTCAGTTTGCAAGGCAATTCATACGGAAGACGGTGGAGAACATTCAACAACAAATTGACAAGATTAAGCCCGCAGTGTTGAAAATTAGAGAAGGAAAATTTCTTGAATGTAATTACGAGTTCTACTTGACCATGGTTGATGGAAAGTCGTAAACGAACTGACAAATACACATTCAACCAATATTGTCACGCCCGATTTGCAAAAAGACGTAAAAGAACTTCGGAAATTTGAACGATTCTATAAACGAGGAGAGCAATTATGAATATGGAATCTCACCATTGCACACAAGGATAAGGTGAATGGAGTTTTTGTTAAAATTGGCGTAGACCCTTCGACAAATGGAGGAACATTTCGATGCAAATAAATTAGAGAAGGATAATCAAGTGATCAGAAAGAACCGAATACAGGATGCATTTTTCGAAGAATTTGGACTAAAAGTAGACTACCCCAAGTGCGGATACGGGAACTGAAGCGATGGAAACACTTCACGCAGATTTTTTGAAAATGATGAGGCAGCAAGTCGTATAAATCAAATTAGTAAAACATTGGCTACGATCTTGCGTCTTGTAAATTGCAAAGAAAAGGTTAATCCTACAAAATATGGAAAATATGCTTCGAAAACTGCATCATTCTTGGCGGAAGTGGTCCATAAAATATTGGCACATGGCAAAGATATAATTAAATATTATCAGTCTTTGCCAATTGCAGAGCTTTCTGAAGAAGCTCAGGACTCCCTTAACAAATTTTTATAAAAAAATATAGATTGGAGTAGTCCTACGTTATATGGTCCTCCGATTTATCCCAAATATTTAGCATGGAACACTTGGTTATTGTGATTTGAATTCAACATCACTTACAAAATATAAAATTTTTTTTAATAAATTGTCATATGTGACCCCAAGTAAAAAGGGATTTTCCGAAACCGTAGGCTATTAAGATAAAATGTAGTATTTAAAAGTAGAGAACTGATAAATTTTTGATATAAAGAACTTAGAAAGCTTACATATACTGAATATTTCACAAAAATCCCATTTTTCTTGAAATCCACAAAAATAAAATCCTTGCCAAAAAAAATTCGGGCACAGGGATTTACCTAGAAATTTACACAGTTAATCTTAGATATGTATTTAACAAAACCTTAAAGTGCCAGATCCATTTCTTTAAATTTTGTTTAAGAAAATTTTTTAAAAACTTTAAAAAGGAGTTTTCAAAATTTTATCAAAAAATTTTTCCATCATTGGTCTCATTGCGCAATAGGTTAACAACATGGTAATAAAACAATACCTCACATTTGAGTGCTTAGAGGTATAGAAATCAAAAAAAAAAAAATGTTGGCTTTAATCAATTTCTTAAAGCTGAAAAAATGCCATCAAATTTCATGACCTAGTTTTTTTTTTGGCACAAAAGTGGTCTGGGGCATTTACTATTTCTTGGCGAGTTTTAATTCGATTTAGAAGCTATAGGGCTATTTGAAAAAATAATTTAGCAGTGATATCGATTCATATAACAACTTACCGAAAAAAATTAATCTATAGAACGAAATTTTTGTAAAATCTGAAAAAAAGTCTTATTTTCCCCATATAAACACGCTTGAAATTCTCAATCGATTTCTGGCCTGACCTTTCTTTATCCGAATGTCCCCAAACTTCAAATTTCTTAGTTTTATATGGGAAGGTAAGAAACTGGACTTCCCAAAATCGCAATTTCATTTTTCAAGGGTGAGCCAAAATGATCACCTCTTCAACTTGTTGGCAGCATCTTCCGATCTGCTTATTTCATCTCAGTGGCATGTGTAGTCACGAAAAGAGAATCTAATAATTATAGTTCAGAAATGATTATGAATTGTGATAATAATTTTGAAGCAATTTGAAAAAATAAATTCGAAAAATCTTAATTTTTCTTTTATTTTTTATTTTATTTTATATTAATTACAATACAAAGTAAATTTGTATTCTAATTTGGGTCCAGGGATAAGCCAAGTGACAAAGACCATTTGGCTGGTTTTTGCAGCGATAGACCAAAGCCTCTGGTGGGAATCGAACCCACGACCCCCGCATGATAGGCGAGCACGCTACATACTCACCTACTGGGGCGCTTTATTTTTTTTTTTTTTTTATTCATCGACAATAATTTTGAAATATAGAAACTTTGCAAAAGAAACATAAAAATATAAAATTGTAAAAAATCATGTTTTTTTCGTTAACAAAAACATGATTTTTTCATGCCGTTACCAAATTTTAACTTTGATAACCCATAAGTAAGCATCTATCGTAGAAGGCGCAGCATCTTGCCCAAATATTTATTTCACAGGTTTGACAATTGTCTATCATCTGCTTTTTAACAAATTTGATTATCTTAATTATTTCAAAAGTTATGATGTTTGCAACAAAAAAACTCAAATGGCGCCACTGAGCGCTGTTGAAATTGGTTTATGTATGTCTATTCTACCCACTAATCAGTGTTCTAAAATAAACCCTGTATGTATCAATTTGTAGTAATAGCCCCCAGCTTCCCCATAGTACCCATCCCCATCCCCATCTTCCCTTAAGTCTATCGAAAAGCATTAATATGGCATATATTTTTTTTTTTCAAATTTGGTATATATATGTGCTAGAGAAAAGTAAAATCCTTTACTAAATATGGTTATGATCGGTCCATTCTTTGATGTAGTCCCCATATAAAAATAACATGCACGCCACAAATTAATACCAATAGCTCCAAAATTTGGTTTATGCTTATATACTATATCCAATTATTGCCTTAGCAAAGATGGATCAACGACCTTCTCTCGAAACGCATGGTATAGGTTATTATATAGCCTATCTCGGCCTACTATAACTTTCTTGCCTGTTCAAAAAATTATTTAGCTTTGTCACTAATTTCACACCTTTGCAGACAGTAGAGAGTTGTAATGCAAAGGGCAATAATTAATTATTACAAAAGTTTTACAGGCACGTTGTTGTACTGTTTATTTGAAATGCTTATCTGATGGAGAATGTCAATATTATCAACATAATAATATTATACTAGTATAGCCCAGCACTCGAAATTCGAGTGCAAATTCTAGGAAATATTTTTCATTATTTTTTTTTAAATCTAAAGGTATGTTAATCAATTTTAGCAATTCACAATTCAACACAGAGCATCTGGTATATAATTTAAATCATTCGCATTAACAGGGTGAAACGAATTATTATAAATATTTTATTTTATTTTATTTAATATATTTTTAAGCCATATTAAAAATAAATTTTATCATTCCCAGCCTCTCCTCCATATCAACTATAACTATGCCAAATTTCACACTCCTCCGTGACCGCATATTGCTTAAAAAGGGAACTAAAAATTTACCTTCACGTATTAATATATAGGTTAATGGCATTTTTAAAATACCATTAGGTATTCATTTTATTTAAATCTATTTTCCTAGGAATGTGTTTGTGTCAAAATGTTCTTTGTAAACTGTTTTTAATTTAGTACGCTCAAAATCCTAATTAAAATCATAAAAAATCATAAAAACAAAATTTTGTGTAAATTAATGATAATTAACTTTGTGCAAACCTTGGAAATGACAAAGGATTATGCCCTTTTAACAGTTCATCGTTTACTAAATAGAAATTATGACAACAAAAAAAAAAAAAAAAACTCATCTTCCTTTTAACAATCGTCAAATGTCAAAAACTCATTACAAATATTATTGCATTATGTCGTGCGTCAAGCATCATCGGTGACAAAGTGAACAGAATATAATCTGACAACTTTCTAAAAATAACGTTTGGCTGCTACTCGAACAAGTCTCTTATCATAGTGTTCTATATCTTCATTTGACCGTAGTTTAAAATGTAAATACTCGTATCGGCTGTTGCCAAATAAATGATTGACATTGCAACACAAATCACGACAAAAAAAGCAACAACAACAACCATTTTTAATGTAATATAACACGTTCGCTAAGCAGCAGCAGCAGCACCATCGCCAGCCGTTGTTAAAACGACAAAAGAGTTTGTCAAATTGTTATGGAACGGTATTTAGGTGGATGGCAGCATCAGTTTAGGCTTTAACATTAAAGTAACAAAAGAATGACAACAAAATCCGTAGTAATTAAAATGTTAAAGGATACAAACGGTTGTTCAGCTATTTGTCAATGGCATATGAGTATGATGATGTGTTTGACGATGGAATGGGCGTTGATGTCTAAATTTGTCATAATGATAATTAACAAAGAAATATTTCAAAGAATCTAATGTTGTTTTTCTGTAATTAATTGTTTTAACCGGCATCTTTTTAAAATATGAGTCTAGAAGTATGTGACGGTATTGTTTTAATCATCTCAGTGAAGGCGTTAATATTACAGCCAGTTGTTAGTTCAAAAGTATGCTACATTTCCTGTCCTTTACTAAGAAATTTCTCATAATTTATACATTTTCGACGAAGTTGTAGCGGGGAGGAATGAAGGATATCTTCTAAAATTCATAACTACTCTTTGAATATTTAAATCATACCGTTTTGTGGCATTAAGCCGTCAGCAGTAATTAATGATAAATTCTTATACATAAATGATTTTCGAAACAATTGTTTAGACAGTTTCTAATAAATTGGATGTAACAGTCGGCAGCGGAATATTATGATATTATCGCATTGTATTTATATGTAAGTAAAATTCTTTAGCTACAAGTAAGTACCAAGAACTTTAAAGGTTTTTTATTTAACTTCTAATGGATTTTCTTAAGGTTGTGTTTTTTTTTTTTTTGTTTAGGAAATAGTCATAAATGTTTTCGGATGCTAATGGCTTTTCACAAAATGCTCAAAATATAAATCAAGGACAACTGTATGCTTTATTGGAAGGGAAAAATAGCAAATAGCTGTTAGTTTCAAAAATGCTCAGATTTCAGCCATATAGTGAGCAAGATTCTCATGTATTTGAAGCATGGAGATGTGTTTAAATTTATGTAAAATGTGCTAAGTATATCGAGCCATGACCGCGAAAACAGCTTAAGTACTAAAATCATAATTTTAAAGGAGATTATTTTTTTCAATTAAACTGTGCAACATTTTCGGGGTCATTGTCTGGGGGGTGGGAAGTTCCAAGTTAGGGTGATAGTACTAGGCCAGTATAAAAAAAACCTTCAATGGTTTGCTCTTTGCTTAATTTTTCAGCTATAACTCAAAAGCCATTGATGATTTCTCATTTAATTTTTCAGCAAAATTGTAGCTAAAGCTTAAATAATTGTCAGGGTATAAGGACTTTGTGCTAATGTTTGTATATAACATAACTATTTGACCTAGATCCATCTGTCCGTTTGTCCGTCCGTCTGTGTGTCCATGTAAACCTTGTAATCAAACTGTAGGTAGCAAATATATACTGGAATTACGACCAAGCCCCATACAAATGGCGCCCATGAGTTTTACTTGAATTGCCTTAAAACCCAACATATCAATTAATCAGTAGTGCAGAGGTAAACCTAGTAGGACCATTCTTAGATATAGTGTGCATAAAAAGCTGCTTCCCGAATTTCACTTATACCTATCGAAAACGAAAACACTGGACAGATTTTTCGGCAAAATTGCACTTTACGGGGCGCACAACCAAAAAAAAAATGGAAAATGACCCCCTCCTGGAATTAATCCGGAGATTACGAAAATCGGTACCAGAAGGGGGGAAAATGCCCCTGGGCGGGCCCAGGAGTCTCCAAAAAGGGACCCAAGGTTGCGAAAAAATCATGTGGGTACTCAAACTTCCGGAAATTTTATGGAGATAAAAAAAAGAAAAAAAATTTGGGGCGTGGTCCCAAGTGTCCCCAGCCCCCCTAACATTGGGGGCCTGATCCATTTTATAAGTGTGGGTGTTAAAATGAAAGAGAAATGCGAGAGCATTAAGAACTCGATACCAGAAGGGGGAAAATGCCTCTGGGGGCCCAGGGGCCCCCAAAATTGCGAAAAAATCATATGGGTACGCAAACTTCCGGGAATTTTATAGAGATAAAAAAGAAAAAAAATTGGGGCGTGGTCCCCAGTGTCCCCAGGCCCCCCTAACAATGGGGGCCTGATCCATTTTATAAGTGTGGGTATTCAAATGAAAGGGGAATCGGATACTGTTGTTGTATTTTTGTAATTTTTTCGAAAATGAAAAAAATGCTCTCGGATTTCCCTTTCATTTGAATACCCACACTTATAAAACGGATCAGGCCCCCAATGTTAGGGGGGGGGGGGGGGCTGGGGACACTTGGGACCATGCCCATAACATCCAGTATGAACTATTTCATATCTACAGAAAAAAAAATTAATGAAAATGCCACCCAAATTTGGTTGATGCTTATATTTTATATCCAATTAGTTGCACCTGAGACCCCCTCTCCAAACGTATGGTATAGGGTATCGTATAGTTGGTATAGAGCGACTATAATTTTTTTAATTGTTATTAATATATCAATGGAGAAAATAGAATAAAAGAACTGATGTATGTTTAATTTAACTAGATAGCCCAGCACTTGAAATTCGAGTGCAAATTCTAGGAAATATTATTTATTCATTTAATTTTTGTCTTCCAATGTTGTTTTAATCTATATATATAAAAAATTTATGAATATTTAAATGAGCCTAAAGGTATGTTAATCAATTTTTGCAATTCACAATTCAACATAGAGCGTCTGATATTTAATATAAATCATTCGCATTAACAGGGTGTAACGAATTATTATAAATATTTTATTTTATTTAATCTAATTTATTTTTAAGACAGGTTAAACATAAACTTTATCATTCTCAGCTTCTTCTCCATATGAACTATAACTATGCAAATTTTCTTACTCCTCCGAGCCCGCATATTGTTTAAAAAGGGAACTAAAAATTTACCTTCACGTATTAATATATAGATACTAAAAAATATCACTTATACGTCTCTCATACTCAACTCATAAATAATAATCATACGCCGTAAAGATTTTACGTCAAAAAAATTTTATTAAAATGGCATTTTTTTTAACATCTCATTTTACAGACTTGATTTATATTAGCAGTATTTTTAATTTCAATGCTTTAATTTGAATACATTTTCGTTTGATGCCGGCGGCGGTGCAAGGGCAGATCTAAGCCGTTAGACTTGGAGCTTTAGACACGTGAAGTATAACCAAACATACACACTAATGAAGCAAATGTTAGAAAGACAACGACCACAACAACAAGAACAATTATAGCTATCACACAAGAAACCAAATTTAGAATAACAACAATAACAAAAACAACATAAAAAAAACCAATTTTTTTCCCAAGACAATATTTATATTTTGATTGAAATACCCGATTAAATATACGGTTCTTGATGATTTTAAACAAAAAACTGCTCAGTATATAAGTGAATAATTTTCACTAAAAACGAGGAACCAGATTTATTGAGGGCGTGATCATGATTTCCACAGACGGACAGACGGACATCGCTATATCAGCCCCACTTATTATAAGGATCAAGAATATATATTTTTTTATATCGTCTAGATTTCTCTTCTTATTTTCACAAATGGAATGCCAGAATTATGTGTATCCTCTACACACTGGTGTGGAGGATGCAAACAAATTCATACCTCATAATGATAATTTAATATTTTCATTACCATTGTTGCATCTAATGCTAATGTAATTTCAATGCCATTAAAAAAATCCCAGGTATGTTCGAAATACTATTCTATTTGTTCTATTTTCTTTTGATATGTAAACACGCAGGGGGGTAAAAATCTATTTCACAATACAATCACAAAAACAGAGTAAGATGTAAGACGTAAGACTATATCGGTGTGACTTAAGAAAATATTATGACATGTAATAACTTTTTGTCCCTGTTTTCTGCAGTATATTTCTTCACTTTTTATAAACATTTATAATTAATTTCCTCAATCAGTTAGAAGTATTCTTAACGTTTTAGTTTATTCCATATAAATAACACAATTAGCACTGCATTTAATATTAATGGTAATCAAACATAAATAAAAAATAAATAAAAATAAAAAATAAACGAATTAAGTAAAAAGGAAGTATTTGGAGACAAAATGGAGGGACAATCATTGGAAAGTATTTGGAGAAAAAATGAAGGCACGATTTCATTAGGAAGTGTTTGGAGATAAAATGAGGGAGCGAATAGCGTTATAAAAACGTTCTGAAAATTGAAAAATTAAAAATGAAAAATAAAAAATTGAAAAATAAAAAATGAAAAATGAAAAATGAAAAATAAAAAATGAAAAATCAAAAATGAAAAATCAAAAATCAAAATTGAAAAATGGAAAATAAAAAATTAAAAATAAAAAAATGAAAAATTAAAAATAAAAAATGGAAAATAAAAAATTAAAAACGAAAAATAAAAAATTAAAAATAAAAAAAATAAAAAATTAAAATTTAAAAATTAAATATTTTAAATGAAAAACAAAAAATTAAAAATAAAAAATGGAAAATGAAAAATAAAAAATGAAAATGAAAAATAAAAAAATGAAAATTGAAAAATAAAAAAATTAAAAATTAAAAATAAAAAATGGAAAATAAAAAATGAAAAACGAAAAATAAAAAATTAAAAATTAACCAGTTGAAATAATAATAAATAATTTTATATTAGCAGAGCCCCTGCAGCTGATACATAGATGACGCTTTCTGTTTGATGTTAAAAAAGAGCCACAAAAGCATTTTTAATCACAATTTTTTTTTTTCATATTGAGATATTTTTTCTTATAAATTCTAAGAAAAAAATTCAGAATCTCGTCACTAAAATTAAGATCTCCTTACTAACATTCATTTCCAAAAAACAGGGTATAATTATGAAGTTATTCGCAATCCCAAATTTAAAGATTTTGCATTAGCGTGGTCCTTCGCTATGTAGACATTTCTTAAATGGCGATTTTGGAGAGTATTGGGGTCCAGTTTCTTGCCCTTCTATACAAAACTAATAAATGGAAGTTTGGGGACAATCGGATAAAGATAAAGGCGCCGGAAATCGATTCGAAATTTCAAATGTGTTTATATGGGGAAAATATGACCTATTTTCAGATTTTACGAAAATTTCATTCTTAATTGCATTATAGGGATGCGCTTTAATAATTCAACAGTATTTGCAAAATATTGGAATTTTTAACTTTATCGCCCTAAACTAGCTTGGGGTCAGTTGTGGCGCCAAGACCAAATGGGTTAATGACGTCAATTTATCTTTTCCCTAACCTATAATTATAACGATGAAATAAAGTCGTTAAGTTTAAAACTGTGATTTTTTTTTTATATTTATTTCGATTATTTATTTTTATTAATTTATTTAATTTTATTAAAATTGTGTCGTGATGTCCAGTTTTTTATCTTTAAATTTATTAAATAATAATAACCTGACAATGTAAGTTTGGATTAATCATAAGTTAAACTATTGTGACTAATATAACATTATGTTGATATATTGTTTTATTTTTAATTTTTTGTCGCCAGAAATTAATAATAAAAAAATTTTTATACACTCCTGATGAAGTTGAAAAACCGTCAACGAAACGTAGAGTGGAGATGAAATAAATTTTGTTTTAATTTATTTTATTTAAAACTTATAAGCTGACCATCATAGCCCAAAAGAAGTAACATAAAACATTTTAAATTAGAAAAAATATTAATTTTTTCTACAACGTATTTAGAAAGATTACATTTACTGAATATTTCACAAAAATATAATTTTTCTCTAAGTCCACGAAAACAAAACCTTGTCAAAAAAATGCTGGCATAGGGATTTACCAAAAATTCTAACAGTAAATTCCTAATATGTACTCAACAGGGTGCCCGTTCCATTGTTTAAAATTTTGTTTAAGAATATTTTTTAAGACTTAAGAAAGGAGTTTTCAAAATTTAATCAAACAAATTTTCCATTTTTGGGCTCATTGCGCAATAGATTAAAAACGTGATAATAAATTAATACTTCATATCTTAGTAACTATAGGTATAGAGACAAAAAAAAAAAAAAAATCATGTGAGTCTGATCGCAGGGTAGATGTGTAAACACCTAGTAATTAAAGATGCTTTTGTGGCACGTTTTTAAAGTCAAACAGAAAGCGTCATCTATGTATCAGCTGCAGGGGCTCTGCTAATATAAAAATATTTATTATTATTTCAACTGGTTAATTTTTTATTTTTCGTTTTTCATTTTCCATTTTTTATTTTTAATTTTTCATTTTTCATTTTTTTATTCTTCAATTTTCATTTTTTTGTTTTTCATTTTCATTTTTCATTCTTCATTTTTTATTTTTCATTTCTCATTTTTCATTTTTTATTTCTCATTTTTTATTTTTAATTTTTTGTTTTTCATTAAAAATTTTTCATTTTTAATTTTTCATTTTATATTTTTAATTTGTTATTTTTCATTTTCTATTTACCGTTTTTTTTTCAATTTTCATTTTCATTTCTCATTTTCATTTTCATTTTTTAATTTTCATTTTTCATTTTTGATTTTTCATTTTTGATTTTTAATTCTCATTTTTCATTTTTTATTTTTCATTTCTAATTTTTCATATTTCAAAACGTCTTTATAACGCTATTCGCTTCCTCATTTTATCTCCATACACTTCCTAATGAAATCGTGCCTTAATTTTTTCTCCAAACACTTTCCAATGAATTGTCCGTCCATTTTATCTCCAAACACTTCGTTTTTACTGTAATTCGTTTATTTTTTATTTTTATTTATTTTTTATTTATGTTTGATTAGCATTAATATTAAATGCAGTGATAATTGTGTTATTTATATGGAATAAACTAAAACGTTAAGAATACTTCTAAATGATTGAGGAAATTAATTATAAATGTTTATAAAAAGTGAAGAAATATACTGCAGAAAACAGGGACAAAAAGTTATTACATGTCATAATATTTTCACCAATGCAATCTTAAGTCACACCGATATAGTCTTACGTCTTACATCTTACATCTTACGCTGTTTTTGTGATTGTATTGTGAAATAGATTTTTACACCCTGCGTGTATAGATGTTTACACATAAAAAAAAACAGTGATGGCTTTAATCAATTTCTGAAAGTTAAAACAAGTGCCATCAAATTTCATGACCTAGTTTTTTTTGGCGCATAAGTGGCCTGGGGCATTTTTATTTCTTGGCGAGTTTTTATTCGATTTTGAAGTTATGTAGCTTTTGAAAATCTAATTTCGACTTGTGGAAAAATTAAACTGTTGTAAAATCTTAAAAAAAATCATATTTTCATTAAATTTTTTCTTCCCAAAATACATGGTATGATTTTATATATTTTGAAGTCAGTTGTATTGGTAGATTACTCTCCTGAAATATTGAAAGATTCTGGTAAAAACTATGGCGTGGGCTAACTAATACTCGAAAAAGATCATCCACTTTCCACTCAAAATGTAATGTATGCATAACGAATAACGTATAACGAATGTAAGCAACTAACGTTATGCATACATATAAAATGTGTTTTTGGGGTATCGCTCAATCCAATGGCACGAGTCATACGTACATTCTGTGTTGTTTCACGTACTTATTGGAATTCAGTTACGCTTGCATTTTATTTTGATAACAGCAGAAATGAGAGCGAATTTGAACGCCACTAGTTAATAGACGATAGTGAAAAAACATATGGAGACCGAAGCCGAGCCAAAATGAACAATGTATTAATTCATAGTTATCGATTTATCGAGAGTATGTTAGTGCGTCTCTTTTAGTTTACCAAATTATTAAGAGAACTTTAGTAAGTACTCTCTAGACTAGAAGTCTAGAATTTCTCATAAGTTATTTATGAGCAGGGCCATTTGAAATATAAAGGAATCTTGTTTGGTTATAAAACCTAAAACATGAAAAAATTTTTTATTTATTAACGACCACCATGGTATGAAAATATATTCTTCGTATATGGTTGATGTCTATTTTCAAACAAAAATATGCAGAGAATATTTTATTTAAATTTCAAAGCAGTCCGACGAAAATGTTGGCGTATGGATGCAACTGCTCGAAAATGATCGGAAATTTTGCAAAAATTAAAAAAAAAAATATTTTTTTAAATTCTTTTACTGTCCGTAATAGATACTTATAAAAATTTCAAACCATTCCAACCAAAATTGTAGCGTCGGTATATCACTACTCGACTGATATTTACCACTTTCTATACAAATGTGCTCTAATTTGAAGTTCGATGATATTTTCCAAAAATTTTCCACAATGACTTGACAAAAATGTTGAATTTGTTAGAGCTGTATATATAAAGAGACCGCTTCCGAGAAAAACAGAAAAAAAATATTATTTCTTTGACTGTCCGAAATTGATCTTATTCACAGATGACTCATTTAAAAAAGTCATTCCGATCAAAATTGAGCTCTGGGCAGACAACTACTCGAAAAAATCACACACTTTCTATACAAATGTAGTTTGATGTTATTTTACATAAAAATTTCCATCACGACTCGCTAAATTTTTTTACTGTTTGTAGTTACAAATATATCGACATAATCTTCTGAAAATTTTAAGGCATGCCGGCAATAATTGTGCTGTTGCCGAGCTACTACTTTGTTGTTATATGCTTTATTAGAAATACTGTTTACAACTTTCTTATTTTTGTATTGTTAAATAGGAAACATATTGTTCATTGCTTTTTGTAGTTATAAATATTTTTAATTTTTTCCTTACTTTAATTTGAACTGTTAATAAAACAACATCAATTTATATACACATTCTTAAATAGATTGTTTCATTTTAATATTAATACAACAATATACTTGAAGAAACTCGACCACTTTCCATACAAATGAATGAAAAAAAATTTTTTTGAAAGAAAACATGGTACAAATTTACACTTTTTAAAGTTGAATGTATGATTGTATTATGTACTTCAAATTAAAAAGTTTTCTGGACCTAATTGTGGCTCGGGATGACTACTACCCGAAAAAGATCAGACACTTTCCATACAACAGTGTGAAAATGTTCTCCTATTTCATGTTTGAGATAAATGCTCAAGATCGAAAATAAGATTTTTTATTTTTATAAAAAAAAAATTTAAAAAAAAATAAATAACAAGTTAGAAAATTATAGTCGGTCTAGACTGACTATACGATACCCTATACCATGCGTTTAGAGACCCTATCTCTTAAGCCCAACTAATTGGATATAGAAAATAAGCATAAACCAAATTTGAGTGGTATTTTAATTATTTTTTTTGGAAAGTCATATCGGATGCTACATCTATATGGGGACTAGATCGCAAAATGGACCGGTCCTGACAAAGTCGGTAAAGTCTCTTGTATTTTGCGAAAATATATACAAACAAAATTTGAGATGAATCAGTGCAATATTTTAGTTTTTTGATAGATTTAGGTGAAGATCGGGAAGCAGCTCTATATGGGGCCTATGACTAAGAGTTGTCCCATAGGTATCGTTTTTGGACTACTCATTAATGGATGTAATAAACACATACAAACCTAATTTTACTAAGACCTATACGACAATTTGAATCTTATGGCAATTTATGTGGATTTCATAGGGGTGATTTGTATGGAGGCTAGGTCTGAACATGGACCGATTCTCAATAGCGTTCATTCCATGGCCGATATAAGCTTATATACCAAATTTCATCAAAATATATTTTTATTTGCGACCTGCAGTTTGATTACAAAGTTTACACGGACAGACAGACGAATGGGCGGGCATTGCTAAATCGACTCAAAAAGTGATTCTGAGTGGATCGGTATAACAAAATATAGGTATTGGTCAAACATTTTTGGTAGTTGCAAATATCAGCACAAAGTTATTACACCCTGACCACATAGTGGTTGGTATAGGGTGTAATTGCCCTTTCTTTAAAAAAGTACCTGTTTTAAAAGAAGTATCCTTCCTTTAAAAAAGTATCCCTCTTTATTAAAATTAACCTTTTTAAAAAGTTATCTCTTTTTAGAAAAGTACCCTTTTTGAAAATATCTTTTTTTAATATACTTTTTAAAAAATGACGCTTTTTTAAAGTACCATTTTTAAAATATTACCATTTTTTCAAAAATTAACCTTTTTTGAAAAAAATAGCCATTTTTTAAAAAAGTAAACCTTTTAATTAAAATGAACCCTTTTTTGAAAAAGTACCGTTTTTAGAAAAAGTACCGTTTTTAGAAAAAGTACCCTTTTTGAAAAAGTACACTTTTTTGAAAAAGTACACTTTTTTTTGGTAAGTACACTTTTTTGAATAAGTACACCTTTTTCAAAAACTACCCTTTTTTAAAATATTACTCTTTTAAATAAATACCCCTTTTGAAAAAAGTGCCCCTTTCTTAAAAAATAACCTCTCCTAAAAAGTACATTTTTTTTCGAAGCACATTGCTTAAATAAGTACATTTCTTAAAAAAGCATATTTTCTTACAAAATTGCTCTTCTTAAAAAAGTACCTTTAATTAAAAAATATTCTTTCCTAATAAAGTGTAACTACCAAAAGAATTATACCGATCAATTCAGAATCACTTTCTGAGTCGATTTAGCAAAGTCCGTACGTTTGTCCGTCCGTCCATCTGTGTGTTCATGTACAGGTCGCAAATGTGAACATATTTTGATGAAAATTGGTGTGTGGGCTTCTATCAGCCATACCATGAACGCTATTAAAATTGGCTAAAATCGGTGCATGTTCAGACATAGTCCCCATACAAATGACACCTATGAAATCGACTTAAATTGCCAAATGATCCAAATATTATCATTTAGATCTCGGTCAAATTTGGTTTGTGTGTGTTTAGTCTAAGAATAAACCCTATAGGACAATTTTTTAGTCATAACCTCCATATTAAGCTGCTTCCCGATCTTCACTTAAATACCAAAAAACGAAAACATTGCACAGATTTTTGCTCAAATTTGGTTTGTATACGTTTTTGCAAAAAAGTAAGTGGCTTTACCAAATATGGTCAGGATCGGTCCGTTTTTCGACTTAGTTCCCATATAAATATAGCATCCGATATAAACCTTTTCATATTCAAAGAAAAAAAAATTAATAACAGTGCCACTCAAATTTAGTTTATGCTTATTTTCTATATCCAATTAGTTGGGCCTAAGAGATAGGGTCACAAAACGCATCGTATAGGGTGTCGTATAATCGGTCTAGACCGACTATTATTTCTTATATGTTTTAAATTGCCTTTCTTTAAAAAAGTGCCTTTTCTTACAAATTTCGTTTTTTTAGAAAAATAACTTATTTAAAAATGAACCCTTTTCAAAAAAACTAGCTTTAAAAAAGTTTTAAAAATAATCGAATAATTTTTCTATAGAAGACGCGATTATTGTTTTTCATAACAGGAAATGATAATAGAAACTAGCCAAAAAGAAAAGTAATTAATTTAATATTTAAACGGTATTCGTATTTAAAGTTTCAGTATCGGCAACAGTTTTAATATTGAGTTTAAGACGCAGATGAAGGGTACCAAAGATTCGGCACAGCCGAATTACTTGTTTATTGTATTTTCTACATGGATTCATTGATAAAATTATTTATTTAAGCCTTTGCTACAATTTTGGGGAAGAATGAATTCTTAAGTTCTTGCTGAAAAGCTGAGCCAACAAACGTCAAGATAAGGAAAGTATATTAAACGTCAAGTTTGGCCTGAGAACGCCAAGCCCTTATGAGGTTTTATTATACTGGCCTAGTACTTTCACCTTGGCTTGGAATTTCTCACTCTCCACATAAAGAACTCGAAAATGTTCCATAAATATGATAATGTTATCAAAATATCAGAGTTCAGAAAAAAACACACACTGAATAAAATACTCGTACATATATGTAAACAAACATAACTTAGACCAACACACACATACCAATTATGTTTGTTTTTAAATTTTCTTCGGTGCCCAACACAACCATGACTGTGTTCGTTTTAATATTTCGTTATTTACACGAACATTTTTGTATCACATACTTTTTGTTTCAATCACACATAAAGCACACATTTTTGAGTGTTGCTTTATTTGAAGTTCATGTTCTGGTACGTGTAGTGAAAAAAAACACAGAACATATACAATAAACAGGTTCGAGTTCAGTTATATTTTAAGTCGTGTTGTGGCTCGTGTAGTAAGAAAAAACACAACATGTACAATAAACAGGTTAGAGTTCAGTTATATTTTAAGTCGTGTCGTGTATATTTTAAGTCGTGTGAAAAAAAACACAGAACATGTACAATAAACAGCTTCGAGTTCAGTTATATTTTAAGTCGTGTTTAAAATATAACTGAACTCGAACCTGTTTATTGTACATGTTCTGTTTTTTCTCACTACACGAACCACAACACGACTTAAAATATAACTGAACTCGAACCTGTTTATTGTACATGTTCTGTGTTTTTTTTTTCAGTACACGTACCAGAACATGAACTTCAAATAAAGCAACACTCAAAAATGTGTGCTTTATGTGAGATTGAAACAAAAAGTATATGATACAAAAATGTTCGTGTAAATAACGAAATATTAAAACGAACACAGTCATGGTTGTGTTGGGCACCGTAGAAAATTTAGAAACGCACATAATTGATATGAAAATAAAGATATGTGTTGGCTGCTTTTGAACAGAACATTGTGTGTTTCATGTGTGTATTTTCTGAACCATGCAAAATATATAAAATTAAATTTTGAGTTTGTCAAATGGTTTGTCTTTTTTAGCAAATAAATCATTTCAAGATTCTTAATTTAAATTTCACATAATTTGTATCAATTTCAACAAACAGTTTACTTCAGCTTTTATTTTTCCCAAAAGCCTACTTAACGAATATTTGGGCAAAAGTCTACACAACTCACTCTGTAACAAAAGATAAATGTTTTTAACTTTTTATATTAATGGAAATATTGAAATAATACGAGTAATAACCAGTGGTGATATTCAGCCGGTACGGTTGTTAACATTTTTAAAATTTTCCGTACCGGTTGTTGTATATTAAAAAAAAAGTATGTTTTTAAGTAAAAGTATGTAACCACTAAGCTTGAAAGGGTTAACGGAAAATTCTGTAAAAAAAAATATTTTTCTTTTAATAAAAAGGGAATTTCCCTTTTTGAATACATTTTTATTTTGATATATTTACTCTAAATAAAAAGTTTAGTAGTATAAATATTTTTATGGTGAATGGTTATCCCTTACTTTTAATCTCTATTAAATTCAGTTTTAACGTGCAAGTATGAAGTTTTTAAATTAATTTAAATTTCTAATTAATTATTAATTAATTATTAAATATTTTCTTTGTTTCAACCTAAGAATGAAAAGGCAAGGTAATTTGGATGACTTTTTTTTAGCAAATCTGTAAAAATAACCAAAAACCCTGAACAGCAAGCTGAGAATATTACTAATTCTAATCAAACAAAACAGATAAAAGAAAAAAATGATACTTCTGAATTTCAACACCAATCGGAAAAAGTTGGAACGTCTCGTGATGCTGCGTTATTACATTTTTGGAATGATAAACAACTAAATTATTTTAAAACTAAATACGAGTGGCTTATTGTTGTTAGCGATGAAAATGTGGGATGTCAGTGGTGTTCGAAAGTAGAATCGGTAAATTTAGAAACTGCTAAACATTTACACATTTCTGTGGAGTGGAAATCATGTTCTGTCAAAGCTCATGGCTCGAACAAAGAAAATTTACAATCATCAATGAGAAAAAAATTGAAGGAACACAATGAATCAGCTTCACATAAAAAAGCTGGGGAAATAATAAAAATTGTTGAAACAAATATAATTTCCAAATCTTTCGATGTGGCTAATGAAAAGTATTTAACAGCACAGTAAACATTTTTAATACTATCTATTTCATAATTAAAAACAATTACCCATTCAGTGATTTTAAAAAATTAATTGATTTACAGAAAAAAAATAATGTAGATTTTGGATTTTCATTACATTCCAGATTTATAGTTCCACTTGTCGCAAAGCTTATATCTACAGAAATAAGAAGAATTATTTTTGGAAAACTGATAAATACAGGTTGTAAAATTTCAATTATTATTGATGAAGCCTCAACTGTTTCACACAAAAGCGTTTTAGTAGTTTATTTGAAATCTGAAATTCAAGATTCCGATGATAGTGTAACAGTTTTTATTGATCTTGTCGAATTAGAAGGAACAACATCAGAAATAATTTTTAAAACCTTAATATCAGTTCTTGAAAAACATGGTTTTAATGAAAAATATTTACATGAAAATCTTATTGGATTTTGCTCAGACGGTGCTAGTGTAATGTTAGGAAAAAAAGGCTGGAGTTTCTGCAAGAATTTTAGAACATTTTCCAGGTATTAGCATCTGTCACTGTTTAGCTCATCGTATTCAGTTAACTCTAGATGATGTTATCAAAGAAGTAAATGAAGTAAATAACTTTAGATATTTTCTCGATAAACTTTATTCGTATTATCATACTTCAAATAAACATCAACGAGAATTAAATAATGTTTCTAAAGAACTTGGCACTGAAGTACACAAAATAGGTAGAATATTTGGTCCTCGATGGGCAGCCTGTAGCGCTAGGACCGCCAAAGCAGTTTGGAAATCATATCAGGCCTTATATATTCACTTTAGTCAAAATAAAGAAATTAGAATAATGTCATATTTCAAAAATGAAAACTTTTTAAAAGATTTAGGTTTAATAAACGACATATTAGAAGAAATTTCTGTACTGTCTACAGCTTTACAAGAAAGAGATATTTTATTAATTTTAAACAAATTTTAAAAACAATTTTATTAAAAACGAAAATTCAAGTAAAAGCGAAAACAATTCAAACACAATCTAAAGTTTCTACCAACAACAAACGTAAGAACACTCTTTTCTTATTTTACATCAAGAGCTAAAACCAAAAAACAAAACAAAACTTAACAAAACAAACACGGTGTCCAAAGTCCAATGCCTTTTTCTAATATGAAAAAATCATCAGTGAGAAGAAGCAAACGTAATAATAAAAACCACAACAATAACAATAAATCAACTTTAAACAAACTTAACAGCACACAAGAAATGAGTTCAACAGAAGAAATAAATGTAACACAGGAAGAAATATTTAATAACGAAGAGTTTAATGATCTTGAATTTAATCCTATACCGACTACAACTATTTCAAATAATCCCACGCAAAAACGATTAAGAGATAAATTTCAAAACTCTTTCGTTGGTAATACAAGTAAGAGTCCGCGGTTAACGAACATAGATTCGCCTTTTAAATCTTTAAATGTAATTGATAAACGCTTCGACAAATTAACTACAGAAATAGAGACAATGATAAACAATAAACTAACTGAGTGCAAAACAGAGCTCTTAAATATGTTTGATAAGAGTTTTAACATCACTAAAACTGAACTAAAAAATGTTACTGAAAGAGTGCAGCAATTAGAAATAGTCGCGGATAACATAAAAAGTATGCAAACTGAAATAAATAGCTTAAAAACAAAATTAAAGCTGCAAGATAATAAAAACGTTGCCTGCGAATTACGTTTAAATGAAATTCCTTATAAAGAAAATGAAAATCTCTTTTTAATATTTGAAAAAATTTGCAATACAATAAATATAACTGTCCCTGCTGTCAAAACTATTTATCGGTTACAAAACGCAAATAACAAAAATAAAAACAACTGTAAAGATGCGGTTATAATTGTTAAGATGTGGTCTCCATATGACAAAAACTACTTTTTAAAATCATTTGCTAATTACCGTAAAATTAATAAAGGCTTTAATTTCTGTTTAAAACACCTTGGAGAATCTTCAAACAATAAATTTTTTGTCAATGAAAATCTTACTCAGTATAATTTTACCATTCTACGTGCGGCAATAAAACTAAAAAAGGAAAATCGTCTTCACAGTGCCTTTAGTATGCGTGGTCTAGTATATATTAAAAAGACTGCGGAAAGCAACATAATAAGAATTGATGATATAGAATATCTGGATGATTTATTTCGAGAAACAGAACCCGCACCTAATGCTAATGAACGTTTTCATACAACTTCTTATTAAAATCTTATTTTCTAACTATTTTGTTTTATTTTTTACACTTTATACCATTTTAAATACATTATTATATACGTTTATACAAATTTTAAATTCTTTTCAAATTAATATTTCAACAAACAATGTTAACTATAAATTTTTTATCAAACTAATTACTTCGTGCGTTACTAGATCATTATTTTTAAAACTTAAAAATGAACAATACTTATAGAATAAATTCCAGGGATAATGTTGCGAATATGGTTAGAGTCCTTGCCAATCAGAGGAAAGGTATTAAAATATGTCATATCAATGCTCAAAGCTTAAGGAAAAAGATTGACGAATTTAGATTGATTTTTGAAAACTCAGGTGTCGATTTTATATGTGTTTCGGAAACGTGGTTTGATTCCGAAATTACAGACTTTTCTGTTTCCTTAAATGGATATAATTTACGTAGAGTTGATAGAGAAGATGGATATGGCGGCGTTGCTATGTACATAAAAAAGGGGATTTCTTTTAGCATCAAATGTACATCTAAGGAAAATTGTGATTTTGAGGACATAGATAATACAGATCCTCTAAATCTAATTGAGTATCTATTTATCGAGGTAAATAATGAAGGTAGGAAATTGCTTTTAGGGAGTGTTTACAGGCCTAATAAGAATCTTTGTACCAGGCGATTTTTTCGAACTTTGGAAACGCAAACAGCTTTGTACGATGATGTTATCATAGCAGGAGATTTTAATTCAAACCTTCTGGTAGATTGTAGTTTCTCTGATGAATGTGCCTCGATTGGTTTAATATCACCTAATATCTTACATCCTACACACTTCACTGCAACTATTAATACGCTTTTGGATTTGTTTCTTGTGAGTAATGAAATTAATATACTACTCTACGATCAACCGTCTGCATCATGTTTTTCCAAGCATGATCTTATTTTCTATTTTGCTATTAGACGATAAAAATGAAAACTATAATAATCTCTTAAATTGCTTTAATTTATTAAATCCAGAAACATGCCGGGTGATATTTTTGAAGCACCATGGATTGAAGGTGAAAATAGGTTAGAGCAGTTAAATAAAATAATCAAATACATCATTCCAGTAAATGATTTTCGAGATTTTGTTGATGTGCGAGATAGAGAATCTAAAAATATTAATACTATTTTGAGAGCAAAAAGAATTTTAAATGTAATTGCTGTTAATTCCGCAGAAGCTGAAAGAGGATTCAGCACAATGAACAATATCATTTATGATAAGAGAAATTCGTTGTTAATTGAAACAACAAGTCATTTAATGACAATAAATGTAATGGGAAAATCGATTGAGGATTTTGATGCAACACCATATGTTAAATTATGGTTGCGAGAAGGGCATCATATGGCAAGTGACAAACGTGTCAAAGCAGCCGCACCTAATTTGCCTTCCCAAAACCAAAATTTAATTTGGAAATTATTTAATTAATTTTATATACTATTTTTTATACTATTATATATAATATATGTATTTCTTATGTAAATATGTAAATAAATAACTATTATGAAGTAAATATAACCTACAATAGATTTTTTTCCATGCGTACCGGTTGTTAAAAAATTCGAATATCACCACTGGTAATAACCAATTTATTTTGGTCAACTTTTAACAACTATAAAGTAATTAAGTACAGATACGAAACCCTTTTACCCAATTTCCATTTGTTAATTGCAAAAACTATGTAAGCTTTATTAACACATATCATTTTGTTAGTCTCTTTGAACTCTTCTTAATATGAGTGTGAAACTTTATAAAGTTTGTCTATTAAGGATAGATAATTAAAATATATTATATAAAAAAGGTTTCAACTCTCAATTTTATTTCATTGGGTTTCTGGAATCTGTGCAATGTCAGCTTATGTTGCTTAATTTTGTTGCTAGAAAATGTATGTAAAAATTGTCAATGAATGTTGCAGATCATTAAGCTGAAACATGTTCTAGAGATTAATGGAGGCATATTGATTGAATATTCATATTTTTTAATTACTTGCATTTACATTTTGTTTTAATACAAAAATAGGATTTATTAAATCCAACAAGAAAGAAAATTATAGTCGGTCTAGACCGACTATACGATACCCTATACCATGCGTTTAGAGATCCTATCTCTCAGGCCCAACTAACTGGATATAGAAAATAAGCATAAACCAAATTTGAGTGGGATTTTTAGTAATTTTTTTGGCTGCGGATATGAAAAAGTTCATATCGGATGCTATATATATATGGGGACTAGGCCCAAAAAAGGACCAATCCTGACCATGTTTGGTAAAGTCTCTTGTATTTTGCGAAAATATATACAAACAATATTTGAGAAAAGTCAGTGCAATATTTTTGTTTTTTGATGGATTTAAGTGAAGATCGGGAAGCAGCTCTCTATGTGGCCTATGACTAAGAGTTGTCCCATAGGGATCAGTTTTGGACTACTGATTAATGGATGTAAAAAAAAACATACAAACCCAATTTGACTAAGATTTATATGATAATTTCGATCTTATGGCAATTTAAATCGATTTCATAGGGGTCATTTGTATGGGGGCTAGGTCTGAACATGGACCGATTCTCACCAATTTCAATAGCGTTAATCATATGGTCGACAAAAACTTATATACCAAATTTCATCAAAATATATTCATATTTGCGACCTGCAGTTTGATTACAAGCTTTACATGGACACACAGACGGACGGACGGACATTGTTAAATCGACTCAAAAAGTGATTCTGATTCGATCAGTATAATAAGAAAAGGGTCTAGGGCAAATATTTTTGGTTGCTACAAACAGCAGCACAAAGTCATTATACCCAAACCATAAAAATGTTAGTTTTTACTACTCGTTGAGATCGAGTACTCATTAACTACCTGAGTAATGGTGAGCTCTGCTTAAGACCAGGAGTGGAACCATCTATTATTCTTTGGGTAAGTCGCTGCATTCGTTATCGAAATTTTCCCATCGAAATAATTTTTTTATTATGCAAAATAAAATACTAAGAATATTTTTTCCTTCTCATAGTTAAAGAATTATGGCCTCTGGTTAAGAAGAAAAGTGAATCGTAGTCGAGCGTTTGTCCGCCTTCTTTAAATAAGAAAACAAAATATGGAGTTTCGATTGATTTTACTAGATATCGAGTGCGGTGATTTGGCCTTTGCTTTTAATTATAATATTAAAACATTGAAAAATACATTCAATTGTATTTAAAAAAATAGTTTAAAGAAAAGTCAGAAATATTTGAATAACGGTTAATACTTTATACATTTTCTTTCATACCATCTGCTATTTTTGCTCTTTTAATCAATTCTGGTACAGAAGTAAATAAGTTTCCATTGTTTTGGCATCATTAAAAAAATATTTTTTCGTTAATCTATTTATTCTTCGTAATAAATTTGTTATCTGCCGATAGAGAACATCCCAGTTTAATTTCGCAAAAAATAAATAATTTAGGACTTTGCGAAATTATTGGAAATAAAATTGACAAATGCAAAATTTTCTAAAAGTTTCCAATGCATTGTCACTAACTGGATATACTTTATGGGGTCGCAAATTCATTTTCCGATGCATTTCAAACGGAATAACAAACTGATGTGGAGTATAAAAAAAAAAACAAAACAAAAAATTCTAAAGAAGTAAAGTACGGACTAAAAACCATTTTGGCCTGCTAATATGATATTAACCCTTTTATTCTTGTTATTTATTTGCAAATTTCGATCAAGGAATTGAAAAATTACTTTCAAATATTTCAACTTCAAACAAATCTGATTGACATTCCTTGAATTAAACAAGCCAGTGAATGTTTGGTGCGAAGCCTATCATAAAAATTCCAAATTAAAGGAATTCCGTAACAATATAAATAACAACAATAACAATAACAACGGAAACAAAAGAAATCCCAGTAAATAAATACTCCGACAAACCAAGTGTTAAGCATGAGTTCTTAACCAACTCCCAAGTAGTAGAAGAGTATGAATAGAAAAAAAACGACAACAATAACAATAAACACCGCATACCGAAAGTAAACTTTCTACCCAAGAATTGCGATACACATTTAACCAAACAAACAAAGAAACAAAAAAACAAACAAACACGTACAAACATAGACAACGATTTTGAATGAATCTCTTTACAACAACCCATAAACAATAACAAACATACAAAACACACATGGCTTGTGTGAGTGAAAGTGTGAATGGTCATTGTGTTTTAACAATTCAACAAAAACAATAACACACAGCCACATACTGACACAAGGAACAACAACAATGTTAAAGAGATGCTTAAAAGAGCTTAAATATGTTTTAAAAAGCTGTTTACACAACAATTAGTTAAAAACAGCCAGCAGCATAATTCACACTGTTCACAATTTTTTACTTTTTATTTTAACTAGATTAAATTATTAAAATCCAGTTAAATAAATTTTTTATAACTATTAATGACTTTCCGATTCCATAGAAAAATTATTTATTTTTTTTTTTCGTCACTGGCTGGATTAAATATTTAAGTCTTCGTTTTAAGAAATGAATAATTATTGCTAGTTCATAAAGTGAAGATCCAATAAATAAATAAAAAAAATAAATGATTTTCTAATGCAGTTGAATCTCTTTGAATCAAAGGATTTCTCTTCATATATAGATTTTGATTTGTAGCATTGCAATTATTGAAATTATTTCAAAAACTTTCGTTGCTGCTTTCCCCACAGAATTTTAGCAATTCCAGTAATTTATTTGAAATAATGATTTTTCTTAAAACTGCTGACTTGTTCTTATTCACACTTGAATGATTTGACTTTTGCTCACAAAAACGCATACATGCCATAAATTATGAACAACAATAAATAATTTCAAGAATGTAAAGGAAAACAAAATGCAAAAGCACTTAAATTACAATATTCCCACATGTACATACAGTGCGCTCCATAACAGTGGAATCTTGAAAATGTCATTGAAGTTTTAGTTGCAGCTGAAAAATATTTTAAAATAATTAATACATATTTGCTTGTATTGTTTAAATGAATTGCTATATACTTTTTTTTAAATAATATATTGTCGATGTGATAAACTAGTTTGTAATTACTTTCGTTATACCCTACACTAGCTACTCTGTTATTAGCTTCTTAGAGTTTCTACTGATATCTGTACTTGAGATTGACATAAATATTTTTTATCGCTCGATACGTCCTAATTTGTAAAAATCATGTTAAAAAATATAAAAAAAAATAAATATAATAATGTAGGATAATTTTTAGCATTATCAACATGGAGAATCCTGGTTATGTGATGTAAACGGAATCAAATAGCTTGATAATTGCACCAGAAATTCAGTTGACTCAACAAAAATTATGATACGAGTGTAGAAGTTGTGATTAAAAAAAAAAAAAACACAATTTCCCACCCAAAAATATGGGTGGCATAATATTGGGTGGAATTTACAAATCATCTTTCTATGCAGAGCATAGATGTCCGTCCGTCCGTCCTTCCGACCGTTCCTGTAAACCTTGTAAGCAAACTAAGTTCGCAAATATAAATGTATTTTTATACCCTTCACACCCGTATACAGAGAGTGTATATAACTTTATCACTTCTTTTTTAATAATTGTAAAAAAAATTTGCACCCCATAAAATATATATATGTTTGATTGTTATAACAAGCCGAGTTGATATAGCTATGTCCGTCTGTCCCTCAGTAGAAATAACGATCGCGTCCTCAATAGTTCATCTGGGTTTTTAATTTTTATTGAGAATAATTCATTGACACCCTGGGTAGGATGCTGTTTTAAGTCATCAAAATTGTTTCAATAGGTTCCGAGATTTCTAATAAAATGTAAGAAAACTCTTGAAAAAATATGAGTTTTCTATGTTGTTCGTGTTATTGTTGTTATTTTAAATTTTGTAATTTGTGTTTTTGCTGCTATGGCCGTTCTGCTTGTAAAATGTTATTATTTTAGGCTGGTATTGCCACACTTTTGGAACGTTATCGCAAAATTAATACAAAAAAAAAAAAAAAAATTGTTTTTAATTACCTAAATATTTATATCGAGGTGTGAGAGGGAATGTATCAGGTCCCTCGACCATATTCGGCAACACACTGTGAGGCTACTATAGGTTTCAGGACATAGTGGAATCAAAGGAAACGAGCTGGCTGTAGTGTGTGCGCGGAAGGGCTCTGAATATTTGAGCGGAACGAAATACACTGATATTAGAATCCCTCTATCTGAGCTTTCTTGTCTAATTGAAGCGGTAGCGGTTCTTGAATTAAAGACAAGGTGAACACAACTGACCTCTTGCAGAATATTCCAGATCCTATGGCCTTTGCATAATCCAAGGAGAACGAAATCACTCTTTGGGAAAGGGATAATCAGCCTATTTATAGAAGTACTCATTGGACACTGTGTAATAGGGAGCTGTGTGGATGTGTACGAGGAGGAGTTAGTGCAGCATTTGAGCGGTGCCTTAGGTATCTTGGGTACAGATTCTTCGATAACCTGGGCTGCTTAATAGATATTCTACTCGGTGACCTTGCGGACTTCTTGAGAGAATCTGGCTGGTTCAGGAGGGGCGCATATCGGACGAAAGAGCTCTTCTTCACTTTTCTTTTCATTTCCATGCTCCTTACTTTATCTGTCTGTACCTTTAAATCTCTTTTTCTATCTAACCTATATAAATTTAAAACACTATTTATAGATTTAAATAAAAATAAAAAATCTGATTTTTGAATTTTTTTTTTTGCAATATTTTAGGTGAAAACAATTCTTCTCTTAAGAACTCTAAATTTTCGTATCAAACAAAAAACTTATAATAAGTTTAGAAAAATTTACGTATTATAAGTTTTTTTGATACGAAAACATTTCCAATTTTCCTAATTAAAAATTTTTGTATAAAATTTATCATATTTTGAAGAATTCAAAAAAAAAAACTTTCTGACTTGAAACTTTATGTATTTAAAATATATTTGCAATTAAATACGTTTAAAGGTAGTTCTTTAATATCTGTCACTTGCTTTTAAGGTATCTCTAACTCTGATCTTGTTATATGATTTTTTACGGACAACTTGCTAATCGGATTATTTCAAGTTATTTTAGAAAAATAGAATAAAATAAATAGAAAAATTTATAATATTTGATTTGGAAAATAATAAATAATAAATAATAATAAATCATAAGTATATATATTCAGTTGGATTCTGATTTTCAAAGTGAACGGACATGTGTTTGATATAAGCGCTTACTACTTTCATGTCAACTACGAGGTTGTATTTTATTTGTTTTATAATTACATATTCTGCTCTTATTTCAACTCTTTCACGCGGTAGTCAAATTACACATAATATATATATATATATAAAAAAAAATAAAAAAACAGTCCTGTGATGGGGCCAACCAGAGGGGCCAAGACACCTCGGCCAAAAAAACCGAATTCGAAGACAAAATTAAAATTGTCTTCTTCCCTCGCGGTCAACTTTAACCCAAATATGCCATCAACCTCAAACAACAGATTTAGTCTGCTGGGTGAAATTAATGAAATGGATGTAGTTCCAGAAACCAATATTCCTGAAGTCAGGCAACATAAACCTCCGCCAATAGTTATAGAAGTGAATACTCCTTTTATGGAAATTCAAAATCTTCTTGGAAAAGAATACATTTAAAACGTACCTCTATTGGTACTAAAGTTTTCGCTACAAACAATGAAAAATTTGAACATTGTAAAAAAACTTAAAAGAAAAACAAATTGAGTTCCACACTTTTAACTCGAAAGACAATCGTTTATGCACGACATTTTTGTACGGGCTACCCAGAGTTAGCGCTGACGATATAATATTAGAATTAAAAAGTTATAATCCTTCATCTGTTATTGAAATTAACACCAAACTTAGTTTTGCCAACAATGCTGTGTACAAGGTACAGTTTACACGAAAAACTTTTAATCCTAATTCTCTTAAAAATGTAGGAACAATTTCAAACGTAATTATTACATTGAAAAAACACAAAACAAAAAACAACAAGTAAGAAAATTATAGTCGGTCTAGACCGACTATACGATACCCTATACCATGCGTTTAGAAACCCTATCTCTTAGGCCCAACTAACTGGACATAGAAAATAAGCAAAAACCAAATTTGAGTGGGATTTTTATTAATTTTTTTGGCTGCAGATATGAAAAAGTTCATATCGGATGCTATATCTATATGGGGACTAGGTCCAAAAATGGAACGATCCTGATCATGTTTGGTAAAGTCTCTTGTATTTTGCAAAAATATATACAAACAAAATTTGAGAAGAATCAGTGCAATATTTTTGTTTTTTAATAGATTTAAGTGAAAATCGGGAAGCAGCTCTATATGGGGCCACAGGCATAATTTTTGCACTACTCATTAATGGATGTAATGAACGCATATAAACCCAATTTGAGTAAGATCTATATGACAATTTGGATCTTATGACAATTTATGTCGATTTCATAGGGGTAATTTGTATGGGGGCTAGGTCTGAACATGGACCGATTCTCACCAATTTCAATAGCGTTCATCCCATGGCCGATAAAAGCTTATATACCAAATTTGATCAAAATATATTCATATTTGCGACCTGCAGTTTGATTACAAGGTTTACATGGACACACAGACGGACGGACGGACACACAGACGGACGGACGGACGGACGGACATTGTTAAATCAACTCAGAAAGTGATTCTGATTCGATCGGTATAATTAAAGATGGGTCTAGGTCAAATATTTTTGGTTGTTACAAACAGCAGCACAATGTCATTATACCCAAACCACATAGTGGTATAGGGTATAAAAATAAACCAACACAAAGCTGGAATTGTTTGATGTATGGTCATGGTGGTGATCATAGCAATCGACGTGCAGTCTGTATGATTTGTGCTAATCAAAATCATACTAATGACTGCCCATTTAACAAGCCAGATAAAAAACCTGCTGTGTTCTCATGCTATAATTGCAAAAAACACGGAAAAGAACGGATCGATCATTCTGCAAATGACATAAAGTGTCCATTAAGGTCTCTTTATCTTGAAACAAGAGCAAGAGCTACATCCAAAAATTCTCAGAGAAATATGAAACAACAACAACATAATACATTCCAATTAAACACTGGTGAATTTCCAAATGTTAGCAATAGCTTTAAAAACAACAATAATAATAGCAATACCATGAATAGATTTAACAACAATGTTACATACGCTAGTCAAGTGATAACAAATAATGAACCATTTAGCGTTGATGAGCTCTTTGATATTTTTACTAAGCAATGGATGATTTGCATAGATGCACATCAAAAATTCAACAAATAAAAGTTGTTATGTCTACGGTAAAATGCTCTCATGGATAACATTAATGCACACAACTTCAAAATGCTTCATTGGAATGCTAATGGTATTTCAATCATTTCTAAATTAACTCAATTTGAATTACTTCTCGAAAGAGAAAATATTAATATCGCTTCCCTAAACGAAACTTTTTTCACTAATGAACACAGACCATATTTCAAAAATTATTTTATATATCGTAATGACAGAACCGATTCAAAAGGAGGAGGAGTGGCTCTGTTAGTTCATAAATCGATCGAACATAAAACTCTTTCAATATATAAAACTCAAGCGATTGAAAATATATCTATTGAAGTACGAATAAACAACCGGCCTATTGTGATTACTTCAGCATACTTCCCATGTTATAAAACCAGTTTTTTAAATGATACTTTGGAATTAACACCCACTAGAAAAGAATACATTATATTAGAAGATTCTAATGCCAAACATTCTTCATGGAATTGCTCTACGGATAATCTTGCAGGTAACACACTTAACAATTTACAGCATTGCTCCAATTTTTTTTGTCTATTATCCGGCTACTCCAACATTGTACCCTCATCAACGCAGTCGTGAATCATGCACAATTGACATTGTTCTTAGCAATACTACACTCAATATGAGATTGAGCACATTGGGTTACGAAATACCATCTGATCATCGCCCTATCATCTACTCACTTAATCGATCCAAAGTTTCATTAATAGCTTTCAGCTATTATGATTATAGGTTATCAAATTGGAATTGTTTCAAAAATTTCGTTGACAGCAAAATTGTTTTTAACACAGTTATATATAATTCAAAGGTGTCAATTGATCAATAACTTAACAAATTCGTGAAAATGATATTAGATGCAAGAGATGCATCAATGCCAAAAGTATCCCAACGAAATAACTATGCCATGCCAGAAAATATTATCAAATATATAAAATTAAGGAGATATTTTAAAAAGAGAAATCAAAGATCATCAGATGTCCATGAAGCAAAGATTTATGATTAATTTACAAAGCTTCTAAGTAAATTTATAGATAGGTTAGGTTAGGTTAGGTTGATAAGAGGAGCTATGTATACACATAGTTCATATCCGTTATGTCTGGATATACACCTAAGCCAGTAGGTCGGCTTGTTGTGCGCTCTACATCTCTACTTTCCGGTTATCTACCCCTCTTACTAACTTAGAAATTCGGTCTCATCAGCAAATTTCCTGAGTATTTTCCAGCTTATCCCCCTTAGACCCGTCAGGCCTGGTAAGATGTCGCTGGATAGATATCTGACCCTTGTTCTCGCAAATGCAGGACAGTAACAGAGGTAGTGTTCTAGGGTTTCGTCATCCTCTCCGCAAGCTCTACAATCGTCCTATACGGTATAGGTGAGCCCTCAGCTCAGAGTGTCCAGTGAGGATGCCAATTACCCTACTAAGTTCTACCCTATTCAGATTCAGGATCTCCCTTGTTCTTGTTGCGTTGGGAGAACCCCATAATATTTTTGTAACCTTACCCACGTCATTCTCTTCCCAAATTGAAACATGTGAACTGGTCGCCCAGTCTGCCAGTTCCAATTTGAGAGACATGAAAGGTATTGGGTTTTCCAAATTTACTCTTTCCAGGAAAGATCCCTTCCTGGCCAGTTTGTTAGCAATCTCATTTCCCATTATACCACTGTGTCCTGGGATCCAAACGATTTCAAGTCTGCCTCTTCTGGTGAAGTTTGAAATCTCCTCCTTACACTCGAGGATAGTCCTTGATCTAGTTTTGTCTGCGGATATCGCTCTGATAGCCGCTAGACTGTCCGTAAATATTTTCACGTCTCCGGGACTTGGAGAATCCCGTGCATTAATATACCTAATACATTTCTTTATCGCCACCAATTCAGCCTGAAAGACGGAGTTGTGGTCGGGAACTCGGAGGTATACCCCTGTGGAACGGTCCTCATCGTAGAAACCTATCCCAGTCTTACCATGCAGACTAGAAGCGTCCGTATAGTAATGTGACCCTGGAAGGTTCTGTAGAATATTCCCGTTCATCCAACTTTCCCTGTCTGGTATCCGTATACTGCAGGGTATATCTGTTGACAATTCCGCGATTCTATCACAGCTAATGTTCACTGTGTTGAGTCCCGGAATTTGGTCTAAAATAGTCTGGTGTCTGGTCATGTGGTCGGTGATATATTTCCCTGTTACCCTTAGTCGTAACATGGCCAGAGCTGCCTCATATTTAATTCTAATCTCGATTGGGTGTATAGATATAATATTCTCTAAAGCCCTCGTAGATGTAGTCCTTATTGCACCACTGATTCCTATGCAACAGAGACGCTGTATCTTTTGGAGTGGTTTAATGTAACATTTCCTGTTCATTGATGTCCATATGACTATGGATGCGTAGGTTAGAATAGGTCTAACGACGCTTGTGTACAGCCAATATGTCATCTTCCAATACTTCATCTGGGCCTGCTGCCTTAAAAGGGGCAAAGCTTTGTATTGCCTTAATTACCATATTTTCGGTTATTTTATCATTTCTTTCCTCTCGATTTTGTTCCTCATTAGGCCCTTCATATTGTTCCCCATCGTTTATTTATAGATAAAAACAAAAATTGAACGTAATAACAAATGGTCTCAATTATTATCTAACTTAAAGACAGGTGATAAATCTTTTTGGAAACTTAGCAGAAGTTTGCGAGGTAAAAGTAAAAACCAAATTCCTTCGCTAAACGTTAACAATTCTAAAATAACTGCGAATAGTGAAAAAGCTGAATTACTCGCAAATGAGTTCATACGAGCTAATAATCTTACGTCTAATAACAAACATTCAATAGATAAGCCAATCAATGTAACAGTTAACAAATTTAAGAAAGAGAGCCCTAACTCTGAAGCTGCAAGTTTTACGACAATTAGAGAAATAACTAATCTTATCTCAACACTTAAAACTTCTAAATCACCAGGCTTCGATAATGTACCCAATCTTATTTTAAAGAAACTTCTCGATAGAGCTCTGAAGCTGTTGGTAATTATCTTCAATAGCTGCATTAAGCTCAATTATTTCCCTATTATGTTCAAAACTGCTTAGGTCATTGCTATACTGAAACCTAATAAACCAAAAAATTACGCTTCAAGTTACAGACCTATTAGTTTACTAAGCAATTTAGGTAAACTGTTCGAGAAGTTAATCTATACGCGTCTAAATGAATTTGCTACAGAAAATGAACAATTTGGATTCAAAAAACAACATAGCACTACTCATCAAATTAGCAGAATAAAAAATAAAATAATAACCAACAAATATAACAAACGATCTACAGGTCTGATACTATTAGATGTTGAGAAAGCGTTTGACACAGTTTGGCATAATGATCTATTATACAAACTTATACCTGCAAATATAATTAAATATCTCTGTAAACTTATTGCTGATTTTATGGAAAATAGAACTTTTATGGTCTCCGTCAATAATAAACTTTCTTCCCCCAAAACAATAACAACCGGGTTACCCCAAGGATCACTATTATCACCATTATTTTACTCAATATATACGTCCGATTTCTCAGTTCCGCCATACATGAATATAGCATATTATATAGACGATACTGCGCTAATCACATCAAGCAAACTCACCAGTGCACTGCTCAAAAAAATGGAAAAAGGTCTTTTAGCCTGCAATAAATATTTTCATAAGTGGAAAATCAAGATAAATCCTAATAAAACTCAAGCAATAATCTTTCCGTTTAATAAATCTCCTAAAAGAACTTCTAGACGTCAACTGGTCTTTGGAAGTGACTTTATAAATGTAAGCAACGAAGTTAAATATCTTGGTGCCATTTTAGACAAAAACCTAACTTTTAAAACAAATTTAGACGAGACGTGTAAAAAAGCTGTTAAAACTTTTAAAGCTCTTTGGCCAATGCTAAATAAACGTTCTTTTTTATACCCTATACCACTATGTGGTTTGGGTATAATGACTTTGTGCTGCTGTTTGTAACAACCAAAAATATTTGACCCAGACCCATCTTTAATTATACCGATCGAATCAGAATCACTTTTTGAATTGATTTAACAATGTCCGTCCGTCCGTCCGTCTGTGTGTCCATGTAAAGCTTGTAATAAAAGTGCAGGTCGCAAATATGAATATGTTTTGATGAAATGTGGTATTTAAGCTTTTATCGGCCATGGGATGAACGCTATTGAAATTGGTGAAATTCGGTCCATGTTCAGACCTAGCCCCCATACAAATTACCCCTATGAAATCGACATTAATTGCCATTAGATCCAAATTGTCATATAGATCTTACTCAAATTGGGTTTGTATGCGTTCATTACATCCATTAATGAGTAGTCCAAATATGATCCCTTTGGCCCCATACAGAGCTGCTTCCCGATATTCACTTAAATCTATTAAAAACCAAAAAATATTGCACTGATTCTTCTCAAATTTTGTTTGTATATGTTTTTGCAAAATACAATACGTTACCAACCATGGTCAGGATCGGTCCATTTTTGGACCTAGTCCCCATATAGATATAGCATCCGATATGAACTTTTTCATATCTGCAGCCAAAAAAATTAATAAAAATCCCACTCAAATTTGGTTTTTGCTTATTTTCTATGTCCAGTTAGTTGGGCCTAAGAGATAGGGTTTCCAAACGCATGGTATAGGGTATCGTATAGTCGGTCTAGACCGACTATAATTTTCTTACTTGTTAATCTTAAAAAACAAAAATCCATTCTACAAAAGTGTCATTAGACCAATTTTAACTTATGCATGTCCTATATGGTATTCAGCTGCAAAATGACATTTAAAAAAGTTGCAAATAATTCAAAACAAATGTCTAAAAATGACACACAACAAGCATTGGAGATATCCCACGTACATGCTTCATCACGAAACGGGATATGAGAAAATAATAGAATTTGTAACAAGACTAACTTATTTTAACAAAATTGAAAGTTCTTTATCCATTGATAAGAGAATATAGACAATTAACTTAAAATTATCAGAAATTATCAAATTGAAAATTATATTATTTATAATCAACTTTTATAAATATTGATTTTTCTAACAGTATTTGAATTGCCAAATATTTATAATTTTTTACCTTTAAAACTTTTATGTTTAATAACAAATCGTTAATTAATATCTTAAGATCCCATTATATTAATTGTTATAATATCTTGTTGATAAGATCTCAAAATATATGTATCATGTAAATATAATCTGCCAATAAAGGATGAATAAATAAATAAATAAAAAAAAATAATAAGTTATAATCCCCTTATAGCTACTCTCGATCTTCACTTGAATCTATGAAATTGAAATAATGTGCGTAGATTTTTCTAAAATTTACCTCGTTTATATTTTTGGAAAACATAAGTCAGTCAAATTATGTATGGTTATGTGCGGTCTATTTTTTCCATTAAGCACACAGATAAAATAGAAGCCGATATTATATTTTTCATATCTACAGGCCACAAATTAATAACATTGACACTCTTTTCTCGAAACACAGAGCATAAGGTAACATAAAGTCAATCTCTACCGAATATTACTTTCTTGCCTGTGTTTTAAATTGTTTTGTGGTCTTAAACAATACTTTTCATTCAGGGATTTCATTTGATCAACTAAAACTGGTAAGTGAATGCCAGATTAAAAACAATTGTAAAAAAAAATGAATTCAATTATAAAGAAATTTCATAAATTTTTTTTTATTCACCCTGGAAATTTCTAACAGACTGAAGTCTGTGTTAATTGATTAATATGTGGTTAAGTTCCTTGATATACTAGTACTACCAGTGGCTAGAATTTGGCTAGAGGATAGCTGAAGCTATTAGCCACCAAAACGGTTTATATTTTTTTTGGGCACCTATTTTTTAATTTCCATACAATTTTATAACCTTTAAAAATGGACTAATTTTTGCCCCCAAATCTGGTTCACATGGCCTGAACAGTATTATCGTTCTTCTAAAACTCAGTGAAAACAAGATGGAGTTATCTCTTTCCAAATACAAGTTAATTGCTCTATTTATAGATATTTTAATATCCATTTAACCAATGAGCTAAAGACCTTAAAATAGTTAATTTTCTATTGAAAGAGTTGTTTTTTTTATTCTTAAAAACTTAGTTTTTTTTTATTTTAGGCAGATCAGATGAAAATCAGTAAATTAGCAAATTACAGTTTTTTTTTTTTATAAAATTACATGAATACATTAAAGTGAAAACAATTGTTGTTTGGTTTGAAGTAGCTGCTGTTAATGAAACTCAATATTTGATAAACTTAATTAAAACCACATTGAGGTGTTAATCACTTCATAATTACATTGAATTAATAAACACTTGGAATGAAAACTAAAACTTATCAAATTTAAATTAATTATTTTACAAATCTAAAGCCAGCACTGCGTATGACGAACATAATAAATTTAAAATTAAAGTCTCACATACGCCTCATTGCACGTACAACAAAAGAAGACAAAAGAAAATTATTGATTAAATAAAAATTTCTGACAAATCATGTTTATATTATTATTGGAAATATGAATGTATTGTTCAGCAAAATAGAAAAAAAAAAATAATTTTTGCCTCAATTCAAATATATGCTAAAGCAGTAAAAATAACAATAAAATTTTATAATGATGTTGGTTGTCATTTTTTCACAATAATATATGAAATATTGATGACACTGCAAGTTAGAAGAATTTATATTAAGCTATTAATAGAATCTTAGCATCAAATACTATAAATAGCAAAAATCCATATTGAGGCGAAATAAATATGGTGTGGAATACCTCATATCTGTAATATAGAAACAATTATAAATGAAATATCTTTTATAATGACGTTGTTGGTTTTCTAAATATGGTTCAGTAATTTATTTTAGTAATTATTTTAATTATTTAATTAAATTTATTTTATGTTAGTTTTATTTTATAATTTTATTTTAATTAATTATAATTAATTAAATCTTTAATATAAATAAGCTAGGCAATTTCTTGTGACCGATGTTTTGTTCTACCATTTTATCCCGATTTTGATAAAACGTATTTTTTTTGCAAGGTATTTCTTTTTAGCTGCTAACCAGACTTATTGATTTTTAAATTTTTGCCCTTATTTTGAGTAAATTGCATTTAAACACATAAATAAAATTATACAACGCCATGTGTGTGTGTTTATTAAATTTGTTAATGTGTTTATAAGTTTGTTTTCTTCATTCACAATAATAGTAAACCAAAAATGTGTTGGTTTGTGAATTGGCTAAGGTGAAAGTTGTCTAGAAATTGCACTCGAATTTCGAGCGCTGGAATCTGCTAGTCTATACTAGTATAATAAAATGGTAATGTGTGCTTGTTTTTTGTAGGAGGTAATCTCCGTAACTACTCATCTGATTTTAAAAATATTGGTTCCAATATTTAGAAGTACCATTAAGGATGGGAGTGGCACCTCCCATATAATGTGAAGTTTTAATATCATATATATTGAGTACTATGATAAAGAGAGCTTTGCAAACTTGTGTGATGTCACCTCTTATTTATGTTAGTAGCCATTACCAAAATGGGCGGTATCAGACCAATAGGCATGTCACATCCCTTACAAAGTAAATATACAATGTCATATAACTGGATAACTGTAATAATGAGCGCCTTGGGACTTTGCGAGAGCCCTTAAATTATTCATGTGAATAGTCCAACAAAAAAAAAAAAAAAAAAAAATGGGCATGATCGGAGAAATAGGCGTGGCACCTCGACATTTTAAACGAGTCTATCAGATATTAATGCGAGTAGTCAGATATTAATTGGGCAGGATGGGATTAGTAGTCGTGGCACCTCCTACAAAAAAATGTGAAGTGCTACGAAAGCAACAGTCTTGAAACTTTTTACAAGTACATTAATTACACTGACCAAAAATTAAGACTTTTTAATTTGAACAGAATAGCGACCGTATAATTCTGAAAGGGCATGTTGAGTAGATTAAACTTATAGTCCAGCTGGTCTGAGTTTTTTTACAGTGGGTCAAAATTTTAATTTTTTGGTCAAAGGGAGCATTATACTAAATGAAAAAAATGTTGTAACCTAATGTCTGAGAGAATTCTTGTTGTCAGAGTTATATTGTCGAATTTTATGAAGATTATTTTTGTGGGTGATCTTAGCTGTCAAGCTCCTCTCTTTATGCGTCAATTTGACCCTTTTTTGGTGAAAATCAAAAAAAGTCCTTTCAAAAACGACATTAAAGGATTAAAATATTCTACGGAAATTTTTGCGGAAAATTTCAGTGGGGGTCTCTAAAGACACCAAAGATACTAAAATATGGGCGAAAACGCCAAATTCATAAATATTGAAATTAAAAAATAGCCAAATATAAAAATCGCCAAAAACAAAAGTCTTAAAAAATCAAATATTAAAAAAAAAAAAAAAATCAAAAATCGCTATAATCAAAAATCGCTAAAATTAAAAATCGCCAAAATCAAAAATCACAAATATGAAAAATTGTCAAATAATATTCTATACTCCAGATTTAATTTGGAAAAATCATGTTCATCATATAGTACTTTGCTCCAAAGTAATAAGGCCGAAATTCCATAGAAATTTAAGTAGAGTGTTTTCTTAAACCCAATAGAACTTGAAATTGTCAAAAATAACACAAAAAATTTAATTTTTATTCAAAAATAGTTCTTTATTCGAAAGATCAATGAATGGCTTTGACCACCGCCACCGCGCATTCTGGACTTCCACTTCTAAGCTACTTTTTCGAGCCGTATCTCACGAATAACACTAACAATGTTGACCTCATAGGCGTCAAGTGTTGCTGGTATATCAGCATAAACCAGTAACTTAATCGCACGATCTTGGAGGCCAATGAACAGGTCCATTTCTCGAAATGAATATTTTGATTTAAATAGGTCGAAGGCTGGGGTCGCCGATTGGCACCTAGCGCCATCCTGTTGAAACTGCATTTCACCCGGATCAATGGCAAAGAAAAAATAATTAATCATGGTGCAGTAATGATCTCCATTGACCGTACCAGCTTCATTTTTGAGGAAATAAGGTCCGGTGATGCCATTAGCGTGAAGACCGCACCAAACAATGCATTCTTCTGGATGCAATGGACTCAGTAAGGTCTATTGGGGATTGGTCTCACTCCATATGTGGCAATTTTGTTAATTAAGTGAACGTCATTGCTGAACACAATTTTGCGATAGAACATTGGCTCAGTTTCCAAATTCGATAAAAATGTCGTCATTGAACTGCACCGCAAACAGGCGAAACCTGAATGTGCCAAAAAACTAAGGCGCCAAAAGTGTATTTACGATCAGCGCCTTCGTGCTAAAGTTCTCTCTGCTCCTCAGGGAAGTAAGAGCTTTTGGTCATTTGTTAAAAGGGTGAGGAATAATGCTAGTTCTGCAATCCCAACTCTTATAATGAGTGATTAAATATTCACTGAACCGATTGATAAGGCTAACCTTTTATCTGAAGTTTTTGCAAAAAACTCGTTTTTGCCGGATAGTGATCAACCTCTGCCCGAACTTGAAAGTGTATCTTGTACTATGCCTAAAATATTCTTTCGAGTACGTGCAGTTGAAAAGGTTCTTTCGGGTCTCAACATAAATAAGTCTCCGGGACCGGATGGTATACCAGTACTGGTGCTGAAACAGTGCTCTTCGAGTCAATTGGCCAACCTTTTCAGCCTTTCGTACCGTGCGGGAGTCTTTCCCTCTAGCTGGAAGTTTGCTAATGTCCAACCAATACTTAAAAAGGGTGCGGCTAATAACCCTGAAAATTACCGCCCAATTGCAATCTGCTCTGCGCTCTCAAAGGTGATGGAGAGCATGATCAACTCACTCACTCACTCACTTCTTAATGATCGACAGTATGGCTTCCGTAGAAATCGTTCCACGGGAGACCTGTTAGCTCTATTTTCTGAATGCTGGAGTCCATCCATTCGCAATTTTGGGGAAAGTAAAGTGGTTGCTCTGGATATTTCCAAGACATTCCATCGTGTGTGGCACGGTGCATTGATATCAAAGCTTATCGCATTTGGGGTCGGTAATGACTTCTCTCGATTTATATCGGGCTTTCTCAGAGACCGAACAATACGTGGCGTTATTGTTGGGGTCTCATCTAATGAGTTTCAGCTTAATTAAGGGGTACCCCAAGGTTCCGTTCTTTCTCCTTCTCTTTTAATTCTAAAGGGTCCGCCATCTAACGTTTTTTTTTTTAAACTAGTGAATGGTAATACTTAGCTCATGTCTGATTTGACGGATAATTAATTTTATCCTTCCGCTGAACGAATATGTGTATACGCTTAAACAACGCTGGGAAATATTGCGACATTACTTTGAAAATCATGGTAATGTTGCAGAATGTGTGCGAAAATTGCGTACGGATTTTGGAAGAAGAGAAGCACCGTTAGCTCCGTATGTTCGTTATCTTGTGAAAAAGCTGAAAGAAACTGGCATCCTCATCGATAAACCAAAGCGCGAAAAGCCAAAAACAGTGCGTACACCCGAGAATATTGATGTTGTGGCAGAAAGTGTGCGTGAAGCGCCATCAACATCAATTCACCGTCGTTCTCAAGAATTGAACATTTCGGAGGCATCATTGAGACGAATTATGCATAAAGACCTTAGTATGATGCCATACAAAGTCCAATTGGTTCAGGAGTTGAAGCCAACTGACCATCCAATGCGTTTTCGCTTCGCTAAGAGGGCCTGCGATCGACTTACAGAAGATGCCGATTTGCCAAAAAAAAAAATCATCTTTTCAGATGAAGCTCATTTTGATCTTGGCGGGTATGTAAACAAGCAAAATTGTCGCACGCACGCATACACTGAAAAGCCGATACACCCAAAACGAGTCACAGTTTGGTGCGGATTTTGGTCTAGAGGCATAATTGGGCCATTTTTCTTCGAAAATGAGCAAGGAGAGGCCGTTACAGTCAATGGCGATCGTTATCGGGCCATGTTGAACGTATTTTTGTTCACAAAAATTGAAGAGGAGGATATTGGCAACATTTGGTTTCAACAGGACGGCGCTACGTGCCACACAGTCGAAGCTACACTCGATGTTTTGCGCCCTGTTTTTGAAGACCGCATTATCAGCCGCAGAGCTGATGTCGTTTGGCCACCTCGGAGCTGCGATTTGACACCGTTGGACTATTATTTGTGGGGTGCCCGCAAAGATAAGTGTTACGCCAACAAGCCAGAGACAATTAACGCTTTAAAGGGCAATATTCGTGAAGCCATTGGTGTAATACAGCTGCACACAATCGATAATGTGCTTAAAAATTGGATCGATCGTGTAGGCTACTGCATGGCCAGCCGAGGCAGCCATTTGAATGAAATTATTTTCCATTATTAACCGGAAGGATTGTGCTTTCAAATAAAGAAAGAAATTTGAGATAATATTCAGTAGTTTTTTTTATAGTATTTAAAAAAAAAAAAGTTATTTGGCGGACCCTTTATATACTCTTTCGCAGATGACGGCAGCATTTGTCATTCATTTTCCTTTAATTGTATGCCAAGCCTCTTGGAGGTTGGGGGCAGATGTGTTCAAGATTCACGTGAGTACCTGCCACGGTGGCCTGACCTCACGGTGCACTTAACACCGGGTGGAAACTATGCGTCCACCGGCGCCCTCGCAGTACGAGTACCAATTTGAGGCATGCATTTGGGCATGACCTCCCCCTTGGATGAGGAGCGGAGTACTATCTAAAACTCCTACCGATCTATGGGTCACGGCACCCGGTCGCAATGCAACTCCACACCGAGCTTACGCTCTACCCGCGATTTGGGTCTAAACCACAGCCACCACGATGCTCTCATACGGGGCCGCACCACTGCCAGGCTGGAATAAAATTCCAGGGGCTCCTGACACCCGTGGTACCAGAATAAAGCCTCCGGTCAGGCTTCGTAGCCGAAGCTACTACCAGTTGAACTCCAAACAGTTCGGGACTGGTGGCCCTGGACGACAAAACATATAGACATAAAAAGACAAAGGACACAACACTGAATAGCCGCACTCTGAGTCAGCATGTGCCCCCTCAGTAGCAGCACACAAAAGGACAACAATAACGTAGCAACACATAAAACAACAGAACAAACGCGCAGGAACAACACGTAGCAGCAACAACAGCAAACAGCAGGGAGAGAGCTGAAGACGGTGCACCGTTGTGGAGGGACAGATACCGATGTATCAGCCCCCGTCAACAGTCATACTCATATCTGAAATCCAGGCACGACGATGTGCACTACTGGAGCAACCACCCATTGGCAGTTAAGTACCACCACGGATGCCCGCCACCTATACTAAACGTCCAGTTCTCCTACGATTGAATACGCCCCTTGCGTATTCACCTAAATTCCTAACAGTCCGCCCGTCCTCTAATGCCCTACTCAAATCCCATCCTATCGCCGTCCGTAAAATCCCCATCCTATCCAAACTCCTAATATCACTATAAAGTGAACACCCGGTCAAAACATGTACGACGTCCTCCGGCCCTTCCCCACACCTACAGTCCGGCGTATCGAACAGGCCCCTCTTATGCAGAAAAGCATTCAAGGAGCCATGCCCAGTCAGTAAAAAGCCCAGACTAAGGCCGAAGCCAAAGTCCGGGCGGTCTCTAACGAAGGTCGCGTCCTTAATAAAATCGTACGTTGTTCGGCCCTTATCCGTCTCAGTCCAACGTGAACGCCATCTTGCAAGAAGATGCTCGTCCAGCAGGAGTTTCACCTGCCTCAAGTCTAAATCAGCGATTTCAGTGGAAGTTATCCAATCATGCCCTGATATTGGCAGTCCCTTCTTGACCTTGAAAATAATACCACGACGTACCACCTCCAAGTCAAGGGGAGGTGCACCTAACAAAACTTGAAGAGCATCAGTCGAAACTGTGTGACATACTGGCATGCAAGCCAGCATTGCCACTCTCTGACAAGACAAGATTCGTTTCTTGCCCATAGCAGACAGAGCGGTGCCGTACCATACAGACGAGCCGAATGTTGTACAAGCAACAAACAGATCACTATATATGATACGGACAGCTCTCCTGCTAAGACCCCAGTCATTCCTGAGGATGCGTCTGACTCCTCCCACAACTGTCGTCAACTTGTCCTTAAGTGTCGAAAGATGAACTAGGAAGTTCATTCTTTCGCCCATGGTTATGCCCAAATATCTAACGTGAGTCACGTATCGAATGCTGGCATTGCCAGATCGAACTACAGGTGGGCGAGCCTGCGATAAGCTGCCTTTAAGCAGCATGGAAACGGTCTTTTCCCTTGACACCTCAACACCGACACTGCTCCCCCACTCATTGATTTCACGCATGGCCCCCTCACCTTTTCTCTCCAGTTCAGCACGAGACTGACCTTCGATTAAGATGAGCAAGTCATCCGCGTAAGCACAAAGTTGGTGGGTTGTCCTTAGAGACCTTAACAAGGAGGTTGGGGGGCAGAAGGCAGACAATGAATGACACACTCAATCAAGACCTGTTAACAATCTCCTAGTGGGGTAAAGCGAGCAGGGTTGATTTTAATGCGCTGCAGACTCAATGTTGTATGTTGACCCATAGGGCCATGGAATCAACAATGTCATCTGTATATATGGGTGGTATAGGTATTGAGGAATCGGATACTCTTGATGTTCTAGGCATGAGAATTCAATGTGATATTCGTTCAAGTGTACAAATTACTTCACTCCTTCTGACCTCCTTAAAATCTATACCACTTACATCCGACCGGAAATAGAATACAACTCCCATATATGGGCAGGAGCTTCAAAGTCTATTTTGGAGCTATTGGACCGTGTGCAAAGGATGGCGTTGATGCTCATCAATGACAGTAGGGTATCCAATTCTATTGACTCATTGGAACATCGTCGGAATGTGGGTTGTGTATCACTGTTCTATAGATACTACCATGGGAAATCTTCTTCTGAGATTAGCGAACTTATTCCTAGTGCCCAAGTTTCGGTTCGCTCTAGCCGCTTCTCTAGTAGATCACATCCGTTTGTAGTTTATTGTCCAGTTGACCGCACAACGCATTACAGAGAGAATTCGTTTATCAGTCGAACTAGCCGTATGTGGAATAAAATCCCCGCAGAGGTCTTTCCTGACAGTTATAATCTAATAAAATTTAAGTCAAATATCCCCTCTCTTCTCCTGCCCTTAACATATTTTCCTGAAATCAACACAATGCACTGCATTTGTAGGGGCATCCCCTGAGTGTTGGTTAATTAAAAACAATATGATCTGCCTTTCGTAAGTTCTGTCTGGACAAAAAAAAAACATTAATTAAAATAAAAAAATAAATTTCAAAATGAAATTTATATATTTTTTTCCAAAATCCAAACTTTCTTAATATCTTTTGATAAGCTTTCAATATCAATTTGTTATGCGAAGTAGCTACACTTAACATATTTGCCATTGCCATTGTCTGCTGCGCATTATGGGTTTACATAACTATATAAATTTTATAATTATTTTGAAATAAAAGTTATTCTAAAAGTAAAAATTTTCCTGGTATATTTCTATAAATAAATTATCTAGCTTTATAAACTTTTAATGCTGGGTAAATAGTTGTTTTTGTTTTTAATCAAAAAAAAAAAAAAAAAAAAAAAAAATTAAATTATAAATAAATTTTTAGATACTCGTTTGTCCTTTATACGGGTACTCTCAAAAAACCATAAATATCTTTTCTAGTGTATAACTCATTTGGTCAAAAAGGACAGGAAAAAACTTGTTGGTTCTTGTTTAGGAAAAAAAAAGTTACAGCAAATAAATTAACTTCCACTATGAGAAACATAAATATATGTACACAGAAAAGATAAAAAAAACAAGTAAGAAAATTATAGTCGGTCTAGACCGACTATACGATACCCTATACCATGCGTTTCGAAACCCTATCTCTCAGGCCCAACTAACTGGACATTAAAAATAAGCAGAAACCAAATTTGAGTGCGATTTTTATTAATTTTTTTGGCTGCAGATATGAAAAAGTTCATATCGGATGCTATATCTATAAAGGGACTAGGTCCAAAAATGGACCGATCCTGATCATGTTTGGTAAAGTCTCTTGTATTTTGCAAAAATATGTACAAACAAAATTTGAGAAGAGTCAGTGCAATATTTTTGTTTTTTAATAGATTTAAGTGAAAATCGGGAAGCAGCTCTATATGGGGTCAAAGGGATCATTTTTGGACTACTCATTATTGGATGTAATGAACGCATACAAACACAATTTGAGAAAGATCTATATGACAATTTGGATCTTATGGCAATTTATGTCGATTTCATATGGGTAATTTGTATGGGGGCTAGGTCTGAACATGGACCGATTCTCACCAATTTCAATAGCGTTCATCCCATGGCCGGTAAAAGCTTATATACCAAATTTCATCAAAATATATTCATATTTGCGACCTGCAGTTTGATTACAAGCTTTACATGGACACACAGACGGACGGACGGACGGACGGACGGACATTGTTAAATCAACTCAGAAAGTGATTCTGATTCGATCGGTATAATTAAAGATGGGTCTAGGTCAAATATTTTTGGTTGTTACAAACAGCAGCACAAAGTCATTATACCCAAACCACATAGTGGTATAGGGTATAAAAATAGTTAATGTTTACTACTAAAAAATTTTTAAAAACAACCAACCCAACAATTTCTCTGCTAGCAAAGACTTTACTTTTGCTCAAGCCATTAAAAATATGATAAAAACAAATACAAACAGGCTACTGGCCAGCAATCAAACGAGTACAGATCTGATGTGTCATGGCAGTAACTGCAGCTAGTAAACACAAATACAAACAAACAATTGCTCTCGCAGTTATGGACAGAACAACATCAGACTACTGTGAAGATATAGACACTTTTACGCAGCTTCATGGGAAAGACGAATGCATTTGTAGATTTTCTTTTTTTTTTTTGTTGTTCCACCAAAACTAACTTACTTCATTATATGAGTCTAAAGTTTGTTTTGGCTTATTTTATGGTTTGGTTTTCGTTCATATATCTCGTTTTTTTTTTAAGGTAACGATTAATGGTTGTAGCGTTGACAAAAGTTTTTTTTTTTTATTTTCTGTTTTTTTTTTTGCTTGTTCAGTATTAATGATTAAGAATTTGAAGTTATGGCTTTAAATGGCAATTTCTGTTAAGCTCGTATTTTTTAATTTTGTTGTTGTTATTTTTGTATGCATTGAAAATTGCACAAAAATTGTTCATTTATGCAAGGCCAGTAATTTGAGTTTATGTTTTCATGCTAAAAATGAAAGTTTCTTTTATGGTTTTATCAAAATTTAAAACAATATCTCAATTTGGCTTTTGAAATATTAGCAAAGTGCTGTGTTTGTGATTAGTTTGTTACATTGTGCTTTTAATAGGATAATTTTTCTTCTTGTTTTGCTAAAATTTGATTAATCTTTCGATAATGCATTCGCTTTTGTGGAAATGTCTAATGCTGTTCTTTGCATGAACTATTTGTTGCTGCTTTTGTAGGTTTTGAAAAAAAGCTTTATCATTCCGTAAGTAATAAGTAGGGCAGAGAATTTCATATTTTGAGAAATATTGGCTTAAAAAAAAGAGAAAAAATTATTAAAATTTAAAAATGTTTTCATATAAGTCATTGTATTCTAAAGGGTCCGCCAAATAACTTTTTTTTTTTTTTGAAAATGCTATAAAAAAAACTACTGAATATTATCTCAAGTTTCTTTTTTTATTTGAAAGTACAATCCTTCCGGTTAATAATGGAAAATAGTTTCATTCAAATGGCTGCCTCGGCTGGCCATGCAGTAGCCTACACGATCGATCCAATTTTTAAGCACATTTTCGATTGTGTGCAGCTGTATTTCATCAATGGCTTCACGAATATTGTCCTTTAAAGCGTCAATTGTCTCTGGCTTGTTGGCGTAACACTTATCTTTGAGGGCACCCCACAAATAATAGTCCAACGGTGTCAAATCGCAGCTCCGAGGTGGCCAAACGACATCAGGTCTGCGGCTGATAATGCGATCTCCAAAACAGGGCGCAAAACATCGGGTGTAGTAGCTTTGGCTGTGTGGCACGTAGCGTCCTGTTGAAACCAAATGTTGCCAATATCCTCCTCTTCAATTTTTGTGAACAAAAATTCGTTCAACATGGCCCTATAACGATCGCCATTGACTGTAACGGCCACTCCTTCTCATTTTCGAAGAAAAATGGCCCAATTATGCCTCTGGACCAAAATCCGCACCAAACAGTGACTCGTTTTGGGTGTATCGGCTTTTCAATGTATGCGTGCGGGTTTTCTGTGCCCCAAATGCGACAATTTTGCTTGTTTACATACCCGCCAAGATCAAAATGAGCTTCATCTGAAAAGATGATTTTTTTTTGGCAAAATCGGCATCTTCTGTAAGTCGATCGCAGGCCCACTTAGCGAAGCGAAAACGCATAGGATGGTCAGTTGGCTTCAACTTCTAAACCAATTGGACTTTGTATGGCGTCATACCAAGGTATTTATGCAAAATTCGTCTCAATGATGCCTCCGAAATGTTCAATTCTTGAGAACGACGGTGAACTGACGTTGATGGCCCTTCACGCACACTTTCTGCCACAGCAGCAATATTCTCGGGTGTACGCACTGTTTTTGGCTTTCACGCTTTGGTTTATCGATGAGGATGCCAGTTTCTTTCACTTTTTTCACAAGATAACGAAAATACGGAGCTGACAGTGCTTCTCTTCTTCCAAAATCCGTACGCAATTTTCGCACACATTCTGCAACATTACCATGATTTTCAAAGTAATGTCACAATATTTCCTAGCGTTGTTCAAGCATATACACAACCATATTCGTTCAGCGGAAGGATAAAACTAATTATCTGTCAAATCAGACATGAGCTAAGTGTTACGATTCACGAAATAAGCACTAGTTGAAAAAAAAACGTTAGATGGCGGACCCTTTATAACATTAATGGCCTAGGCGATTTCTTGTGACCGATGTTTTGTTCTACTGTTTTATCCCGATTTTGATCAAACGTATATTATTTGAAAGGTATTCCTTTTTAGCCGTTTTGCAGATTTAGAGATTTTTAAATTGTTTCCTTTATTTTGAGTAAATTGCGTTTAAAATTGCTACTAACACATACATCAAATTTTACATATGCTATGTGTGTGTTTATTAAATTTTTTATCTTCATTCATAAAAATATTAAACCAAAAAAGTGTTGGTTTGTGATTTGGCTAAGTTGAGAAATAAAGTTGCCTAGAAATTGCACTCGAATTTCGAGCGCTGGAATCTGCTCGAAAATAAAAAAATAAAAAAAAGATGTATGTATAAGTATATAAACTTACAGATTCAATTTATTTATACTTCAGACCTTAACGCCCTAAGAAACCAAACAGCGGCCTTATACGCAGATTTCACCGCTTTAATAACGACTGGAAAACTTTCAAATACAAAAGTGAAGATATAAAAAAGCTTAAATCTATTTTGACAAATAGAAAATAAAAATAAATCACGAGTAAACTCAAGCAACTATTTTTCCTTTTAACAAGTTACCAAAAAAATTCCACAACTACTCTTTGTATGACAGGGACTGAAATTTCAATACCAGATTCAGTCAAATACCTGGGAATTGTTTTTGATAAAAAAAAAACTGACGTTCAAAAATCATGCTGCATTTGGAAATTTTATTTCTTCATTAAATATAGACCCTAAAAGTATGCTAATCAATTATAGCCAATTTGCAAATCAACACAAAAAACAAACTCATTTTTATTACAAACACATTAACAAATCTAATAAACACACACATAGCATTTTATAATTTTATGTGTGTGTTAGTAGCAACTTTAAGTGCTATTTACTCAAAATAAGGGAAAAAATTTCAATTTCAATTTCAATTTATTTTTATTGTTCACAATATTATAGTTAGGAATACAATAATTTTGATAGAGTTTAGCCAGTTTTGACTTTTCAACTTAAATATATAGTTTATATGAGGTATTATAATTATTATAAACGGTAGAACAAAACATCAGTCACAAGAAATCGCCTGGCCTATTAATATTATAGATTTTTAAAAGAAAAATATATGTTTTTTTTTTAATATGGCTTTCCTGAATTTTGACTATCATTCAACCCACTGTGCGTCGCTTTAATTCCTGCAGCAGTTGGAGCTTATACGGGTGCAGGCCAAGATCTTTGCAAAAAATTTTCACGGACCGACCTACGACCGGCGACGAATTGATAAATTTGCATTTTCTGTTAAAGCATTGAAATGCGAAAGAGCGCTTTTCCCCTTGCTTAATAATGACATGTGGCTCCCAGATATGGTCAACGAGATGTGCCTACACTTATCTGAAAAACTGCTCTTCTACATATTAATGCTAAGCAAGAATTGAAAAGAGTCATCAGTAAAGTAACAACAAGATTGAAGACAGGCACCGGTCCACGAGTTTTCATTTAATACGAAATTTGCAAAATCAACTTTTCCGTAATATCTGAATATCATCCTCTAATCAAATTTCTTAGAAACCCCAGAGGAATTTGCCTGCCTTCATACCATCCACCCCAAAGGGCATATATAAGTTTGTCATTCCGTTTGTAATTCCTTAGAACAAGCGGAGTTGATATAGACATATCCGTCTGTCCGTTTGTCCGTCTGTCCGTCTGTGGAAATCACGATGACGGATTCAATTGGGTAACTAGGGTTCTCGTTGGTATAAATAATCATTCACTAACATCCTGAGAAGTTTGCTATTTAAAATCGCCCAAATCGGTTAATTAGGTCCCGAGAATTGAATGAAGAAGTAAAAAAGTCTTGAAAAAATATGATTTGTCATGTTGTTCTTGTCAAGATCTGGCCCGCAGTAGGATAACTGGGGCGCTCAATTTTAGTGAGAATGATTGACTAATATCATGAAAAGGTTTCTGTTTGAAATATCATGAAAATCGGTTTAATAGAACACTATGTCATTAAATGCCATCGGGAAAAGTCGAATGAAGATATAATTCATAGGGTTGCTCTTAGTTCAGGCCCATTACTTACCGACAAAAGTAAAAGTTGTAAGAAAAAATTGCATCATATACCACAGATGGCACTAGATTTAATAATTTTGCCAAACACAACAGGTGAGGAAGAGGTTAATGATAATGAATATGAAGATGATGATTATGGAAATTATGGAGCATTATTAATAAAAATATAAATATTTATACAAATACTTGATATTAAATTTGGTATAATACGAGTATAAAAACATTTTTATTTGCTTATTTGTTTTTTATAGAGCATTGGGTAAACTATAGTTTGCAATTTGATCCGCTAATTTATCTCTTTAGAATCCGAAGTTACACCAAAAATTGTGAACCAAGGTAATTTTTTCCGAAAAACAAAAAAGCGCTTAACAGTTTAAAAAAAAAAAATTTTTTTTTTCCTCAAATGCTAGTTTTTAATGTAATAATAATATCTAGCAGATTCCAGCCCTCGAAATGCGAGCGCAAATTCTAGGAAATTTTATTTTTTCATTAAATAAAGACCCTAAAGGTATGCTAATCAATTACAGCCAATTCACAAATCAACACAAAAACAAACTCATTTTTATTACAAACACATTAACAAATTTAATAAACATACACATAGCATTGTATAATTTTATGTGTGTGTTAGTAGCAACTTTAAGTGCAATTTACTCAAAATAAAGGAAAAAATTAGAAAATCTGTAAAACTGCAAAACGGCTTAAAAGAAATACCTTAACAAAAAAAAATGTTTGGTGAAAATCGGGACAAAACGGTAGAACTAAACAGCAGTCACAAGAAATCTCCTAGCCTGTTAATATTATAGATTTTTAAAAGAAAAATATATTTGTTTTTTTTTTTTAATTACCGCTTCCCTGAATTTTGACTATCAGTCAACCCACTGTGCGTCGCTTTAATTCCTGCAGCAGTTAGAGCTTATACGGGTGCAGGCCAAGGTCTTTGCAAAAAACTTTCACGGACCGACCTACGACCGGCTACAAATTGATAAATTTGCATTTTCTTCCATACTTTCGTTCACGGTTTACTATCGTTGTATAAATTTTTGGTTTTCAGTAACCCATAGTGAAATTTTAGCTGAACATATTCACCGAATATATTAACCATATAAACGCTAGTTTTACGGGACTTTTTAGTATAGATTCAAAAATAGGTTTTAAATTACCCTTAAAACAGGATAACAGAAGGTCAAAATGTTCTATAAAAAAATCTCCATGACATCCGTACTCAGAATTAAGCTCAGAAGAATATTTATACTGGTATTTGCATCTTATATTGTACAGTGATGGCCAATAAAATGAAATCTTTAAACGGCCAAAAACTTGACTGTACCCACACAGCCTCAAATCCTTTGGGGGGTTTTACTATACGTACCTAGTACATTAGCCTGATCTAAGGATCATCGACGCCCAAGATCATAACCCCGCGTTTTGTTCCATAGTGTAATTTGATAGAGTTGTTGACAGTGATGCCATAATTTGAAATTTTAAAGATGCTAAATTGCAGAAAAAAAGATGCTTAAACTTACTGGAGTCAAAAAAACGATGCTAAATTTTTTTTTCAAATTTCATTACCTTTATATTGAAAAATTAAATACTTATTAATAAATTCTTTGGTTTTTAAATCGAAAAATTAATATAAAACATAAGTTTCGATTTATATCTTTTAAATCTATAATATTAATAGGCTAGGCGATTTCTTGTGACCGATGTTTTGTTCTACCGTTTTATACCAATTTTGACCAAACGTATATTATTTTAAAGGTATTTCATTTTAGCCATTTTGCAGATTTACAGATTTTTAAACTTTTTCCATTATTTTGAGTAAATTGCATTTAAAGTTGCTACTAACACATACTTAAAATTATACAATGCTATGTGTGTGTTTATTAAATTTGTAAATGTGTTTGTAATAAAAATGAGTTTGTTTTTTGTGTTGTTTTGTGAATTGGCTGTAATTGATTAGCATACCTTTAGGGTCTTTATTTAATGAAAAAATAAAATTTTTTCCTCTGTAATTTTTTTTAACATCAAATTGAGTTTTTTTTAATTTTAAATTAATAATTTTTAATTTTAGAGGGATTTTTTTTTTATTTCAAATATAACAGAATTTACATTATCAAAAGTTCCGATTATATTACGATAATTGATTTATGGAATCTAATATTTCTGTGATGTCTTCATTTTCAAGTTCTTCTTGGCTCTGACATTTTTCCAACGATCGACTTTTAACAGCACCCATTTTCAATTTCAAACCTTCATTTATACGTTTTACAGAACATAACAACTCGGATTTTATTCTGTTCAAAGTTTGCTTTTAACTAAAGCCATTAAACTGAACAAACGTTCAACTTCGGCTCTTGAGAAAGACAAAACTAATAAAGACAATACAAATATTGATAACTTTTTAAATGGATTTTCGCCAATAGAATTTTTGTTAACTTCAATCCATAAAGAGGTTGTATTCAGTGTTGTATCCCAATATTGTTCTGTGATATAACTCCATTGGATTTGCATTTTTTCTGCTTCAGATGATATCTTCTAAATATATTGGTTATCGGTTCTTTTACCCGGTTTAATGTGTTTGTATTGAAAATTTTGGCATTTTTTAATACAATATTCATTCTATTCTATTCTATTCTATTTCAAAATGTTTTGTTATATTTGTTGAAAGAAACGAGCAGAGTGGTAAAAAGAGTAGTACACAAAATTCGCGTATTACACTTTGAGAAATTAAAACATATCAATACCATAAAAGTTAAAAATATATATTCAAAAATAATGAAAAAAATAAAAAAAAAGATGCTAAAAGCAACTTTTTATTAATAAAAGATGCTAAGTTAGCATCTAGCATCTTTTCATAAATTTTGGATGCTAAACGACAAAAAAAATCTAGCATTTAAAATGCCAAAATGGCAACACTGGTTGTTGAAGCAGAATCTATTCATGATGATTTACCAGAATATACCGATTAGAATGGTCAAAAAGTGAATGCAGTATGACAATTCGTTCGACAGTAACCCTTTACGATTTTGCAAAAAATAAATATAGCCACTCGACATGAAAAAAACAAGTAAGAAAATTATAGTCGGTCTAGACTGACTATACGATACCATATACCATGCGTTTAGAAACCCTATCTCTTAGGCCCAACTAACTGGACATTGAAAATAAGCAAAAACCAAATTTGAGTGGGATTTTTATTAATTTTTTTGGCTGCAGATATGAAAAAGTTCATATCGGATGCTATATCTATATGGGGACTAGGCCCAAAAATGGACCGATCATGACCATGTTTGGTAAAGTCTCTTGTGTTTTGCAAAAATATATACAAACACAATTTGAAAAGAATCAGTGCAATATTTCTGTTTTTTGATAGATTTAAGTGAAGATCGGGAAGCAGCTCTATATGGGGCCTATAACTAAGAGTTGTCCCATAGGGATCGTTTTTGGACTATTCATTAATGGAAGTAATAAACACATACAAACCCAATTTGACTAAGATCTATACGACAATTTGGATCTTATGTTAATTTATGTCGATTTTATAGGGGTCATTTGTATGGGGGCTAGGTCTGAACATGGACCGATTCCCACCAATTTCAATAGCGTTCATCCCATGGCCGATAAAAGATCAAATACCAAATTTCGTCAAAATATATTCATATTTGCGACCTGCAGTTTGATTACAAGCTTTACATGGACACATAGACGGACGGACGGACGGACGGACATTGTTAAATCAACTCAAAAAGTGATTCTGATTCGATCGGTATAATTAAAGATGGGTGTAGGTCAAATATTTTTGGTTGTTACAAACAGCAGCACAAAGTCATTATACCCAAACCACATAGTGGTATAGGGTATAACCATGTTAGTCCGATCACAGGGGAAATGTGTAAACATCTAGTAATTAAAGATTTTTTTATATCATTTTTTAAAATCAAAAGAAAGCGTCATCTATGTATCACTTATAGCAAAAACTGTTTCAGCTAATTCAACAACCCTTTGCTGTCAACCGTTAGTAATATCCCAATATAAACGTATATAAGTGATACATAGATGACGCTTTTAAAAAAGTGGCATAAAAAACAATTTTATATCATAATTTTTTCACCAATGCAATCATAAGTCACACACCGATTTGTGTTACAGCTCTCACCGATTTGTGTTACGCTATTTTTGTGATTGTATCGTGAAATAGAAATTTACCCCCCTGCGCGTATAGAAGTTTACACATCAAAAAGATCCAATATGAACTTTATCAAAGTTCCATGCCACAATGTAACTACAATTTGGTTTATGCTTTTTTTCTATATCCAATTAGCGGACGTCAGACCCTTTCAACAAAGTCATGCTATGAAATCAGATAATCGATCTAGACTGACTATAATTTTATTATTATTTATTTAGATGAAATTTACCTAAAAAAATCTAAAATACAGAATTCAAAATTACTTTTTTATACTAAATTATAAACTTGACTTTAAATTTTTATATACAAATCAGGAACGAGTATTTTAAAAACACCAATTTATAAGATGGAATTAATTAATTTAATATAACTAAAGAAACTGACTAACTAAAAGAAAGGAAGCACAAAATCAATATCGACTGCTAGACAAACAGGTAAAACGGTCGGTCCGAGAAGATAAAATACGCGATATGACCATAGAATCGGAAAATGCAGCTAAGGCTCATAACATGAAAGACCTGTTTGTTATTACAAAGAAAATTGCCGGCACTGGTAACAAACGCGCATTACCAGTGAAGTCCTCTGATCGAACGCTAATAACCAATGTCGATGAACAGTTGAAGCGTTGGAGAGAACACTTCATGAATGTTTTAAATATTCAAAACGAAAATGTGACCGTTACAAGAAACAATAACGGTACCACTCTGCCCATTAGAACAGATCCTCCTTCAAGGGATGAAGTGATTGACGCCATTAGAACTCTAAAAAATGGCAAAGCAGCAGGAATAGATAACATAACAGCTGAAGTTCTTAAAACTGACACCGAACTATTTTCAAACATATTATAACCACTCTTCGTACATATATGGAATTCTGAAACGTTTCCGTCTGACTTGACAAGTGGCATAATTGTAAAACTGCGAAAGAAAGGTGATGCAACGGATTGCAACAATTGGCATGGTATTACGATTCTCTGCACGGTGATGAAAATCTTCATGAAAATAATTCTGGAATGAATGATTCATCAAGTAGACGTACTGTTGCGAAAAGAGCAAGCAGGTTTCAGAAGTGGCAGATCGTGCGTTGATCAGATAAATACGCTTCGAATCATTATAGAGCAATCTGTTGAAATGCGGTCATCCCTGTACCTTCTTTTTGTGGACTACGAAAAAGCATTTGACTCCATCCACAGATAGTGCATTTGGGCTGAAGTGGAGAACATAGGTGTGCCTAACAAAATCATTTCTATATTCAAAAATAGTTATGAGAATTTTAAATGCACGGTTCTAAATGAAGGAAAGATGTCCGAGCCTTTTCAGACAATTTCTGGGGTTAGACAAGGCTGTTTGTTATCGCCACTACAGTTTCTGATCGTTATAGATGCAGTAACTAATCGTGCGAATGAGAACAAAGCGCGTGGCATTGTGTGGAATCCTTTAGAACCTGGTTCGCGACTGGAGGGCCTAGATTGTGCTGACGACAAATGTGGAACTTGAATCCTCCTAAGTTGGGCTTAAGATAAATGTAGGAAAAACCAAAGAAATGTGGATTAATGTGGAAATTGAACGTGTTGAGGAGTTTACTTACCTTGGAAGTATAATATCTGAAAATGGTGGTACTCTAAAAGATGTGCAAAATATAATAAAAAAGGCGCTGGGCTCATACACTCAACTTCGCAAGGTATGGAGCTCAAAAGACTACAGCCTCAGCACGAAAATCCGTTTGTATAAAGCTTGTGTCCTTTCTGTCCTGCTCTACGGATGTGAAACATGGTTTGTAACCGAGTCAATACAAAACAAACTGCGCGCTTATGTCAATAGATGTCTTCGCAGAATCCTTAGGGTGTTCTGGCCCAATAGAATAACAAACGAAGAACTCTGGGCGAGGACGGATATGTACGACATAAATGTGGAAGTTCGGCGGAGGAAATTTGGATGGATAGGACATAAACTTCGTAAGCCATCGGACGAAGTATGTCACCAAGCTTTGGTATACAACCCCCAGGGAAGTAGAAGAGTAGGAAGACCAAGAACCTCCCGGCGAAGATCAACATTGAGTGAAATAAACAGGATTGAACAAAACGGTCTTGAAGCAGACGGTCCTGGACGAAGATACAACAACATTAGGGAACTCAAAGAAGTTGCTGAACGAAGAGATAGATGGACTAATCTTGTAGACAACCTATGCCCAGTATAGAGGCGGCTCGTAATCGAACGACGATGGGCGAGGTTATATTATTATTATTATAATTTATAAGATATATTTTCCTAAAATTAAAATCCTATGATTATGAACAATGACATTCAAGGTCATTATAATATTATCCTAAAGAAAATTTTGGACGTTTTAATGTTATCTCGTTCCAATAGACCATATACATACATATATGCCTCACTTGCTGAATCGATTAACTCTGTTTTTTTTTTTTTTTTTAATTTAATGATAAAGTGCTCGATTGCCCAGTTTCTGTTCAAAACAAATTTCTCCAATCTATAATATTAATAGCCTAGGCGATTTCTTGTGACCGATGTTTTGTTCTACCTTTTTATCCCGATTTGGACAAAACGTATATTTTTTGAAAGGCATTTCTTTTTAGCTGTTCACCAGACATACAGATTTTAAAATTTTTGCGTTTATGACTTTTAATAAATTAGTCGAGCTCGAGATCACGTTTTTTTTAATAAATTTCAAAGGTCGAATAATAATTCATCATTTATTTTTGCCTTTATTTAGAGTAAACTGCATATAAAGTTGCTACTTACACATACATAAAAATATACAATGCTATATGTGTGTTTATTAAATTTGTTAATGTGGTTGTAAGTTTGTTTTCCTCATTCACAATAACAATAAACCAAAAAAGCTTTGGTTTTTAAATTGGCTAAGTTCAAAAAAAAAAAGTTGCCTAGAATTTGCACTCGAATTTCGAGCGTTGGAATCTGTTAGCGATAAGAAATTTGTCTATTATTAATTAGTTTTGAAATAAACAATCAGCCGTTAACTAAAAAATAGTGGAGTTAATCCATTTGGCAAGTGAGGCATCTATATATCGGGAACTATAAATTCCAGCGGCACACGTTTTTAAATATTTCTTTGATTACAAAAGTGTAACATTTTAATGAATTCTATACGGGTAAAGGAAACCCGTTTGTTGTTTGTAAATAAAAGTTCCCTCATCATGAATATTGTTTCATATAAATAAAGCCGTGTAAAGGTTATGTACACAAATTTTAATTGCTTTATACAAAAAAAAAGAAGCAAATCTACATAAATTAAATGCATAAGGCATTAAATAGCAAAATCCTTAATAAGTATGAACACATGCTGTTGGTGGTGCTGGTTATACGAGTATTCATACGAATTGTGAGTATTAATTAGTAGTTTTACCTGACAAGTATACGATTACACGGCAATCCATAAAGATGTCTTATAATTTATATGAAGATATGAAACTTTGTTCCTTCTTGGAATATCAAATATATTGTAAATGCATAAGAGTTTAACTATATATGTAGCTCTGATCTTATCATTGTATATGTATAATATTTACCCGCACATTTACATATGCATGTTGCTACAGCCGTAGGTGGAGTGCAACTGATTTATGTAAAGTGAAATTTTTGCTATACTTTTACGAAGACACGAACTGAAGCTTACTATGGGCTAAAAGTTTAGTTGTTTTTGTAGATATAAAAATTTGTATTAAATTTTCAAGCCATAGTGCTTTAGTATTTACGCACGTACTAAATAAGCTGTTTTTTGTTGTTGCTGTTGCTGTTGCCGTTGTATTTGATACGTTTAAAACAAAGGAAAGAAAAACTAAATTTTACACACGTCATCGTAACTTACTCGTACTTAACTAATGTATACAAATAATACTAACACACACTTACGCAACCAAACCCACTTACCCACTCACACACCTACAACTGAAATAGTGCAAAAAAAACTTAATCTAAAAGTTAATAAACATGTGTGTGCATTTGTGTAGAAGAATTTGTGCCAGCGTTAAAAGCTAAAACTTGGCAAAAACGTACGAACATTCACGCATGTAGCCTTGTACTTTATTGTAATAACACTTTTTTTTTTTTTTAAATATGAAAAAAAAAACACTGGAGTAGCAAGAAACCAAATTAATGAAACTCGAAAATGTCATTGTTGCAGAAATAACTACAAAAACTCTGTATTATGCATAAGCATGGTGCGTAGAACTTAGAAATTTAAGAACTTTTAGAGTTGTCGAAAATTTGATAAATGAAATTGAATGTTGCTTTCAAATATTGAAGAAAATATTATTTTCTGACTTCAATCTCATTGAATTACAGAAATTTTTGCACTAACCATAATAGGGATCGTTATAATTCTGTCACTTTTCAGAGAAATCTAATGCACATTTTTTTTTTACTTTAGTTTAAAAAAAAAATAAAATTCAACCCCTGGAAAAAAATTTAAGAAAAAATCAATTAAAAAATCCCAGTTTAAACTATAAGCATACCCACCACACCCGTGTGCAGAGATTAAATGACAAACTTATCATTCCATTTGCAACATTTAAAAAAAAATCATGTGAGTCCGATCACAGGGGAGATGTGTAAACATAATTTTTTATGGCACTTTTTTAAAATCAAACAGAAAGCGTATCTATGTATCACTTAAGAAATCAACTGCAGGGGCTCCGCTAATATAAAAATATTTATTATTATTTATTATTTCAACTGGTTTATTTTTAGTTTTTAACTTTTAATTTTTCGTTTTTAATTTTTCATTTTTTATTTTACATTTTTCACTTTTTATTTTTCATATTCCAATTGTTATTTTTCATTTTTTTTTTAATTTTTCACTTTTTATTTTTCATTATTCCTTTTTAATTTTCATTTGTTATTTTTTATTTTTCATTCTTTATTTTTCATTTTTAATTTTTCTTTTTTCACTTTTTATTTTTCATTTTTTGTTTATTAATTTTAATTTTAATTTCTAATTTTTAATTTTTAATTTTTAATTTTTAATTTTTAATTTTTAATTTTTAATTTTTAATTTTTAATTTTTAATTTTTAATTTTTAATTTTTAATTTTTAATTTTTAATTTTTAATTTTTAATTTTTAATTTTTAATTTTTAATTTTTAATTTTTAATTTTTAATTTTTAATTTTTAATTTTTAATTTTTAATTTTTAATTTTTAATTTTTAATTTTTAATTTTTAATTTTTAATTTTTAATTTTTAATTTTTAATTTTTAATTTTTAATTTTTAATTTTTAATTTTTAATTTTTAATTTTTAATTTTTAATTTTTAATTTTTAATTTTTAATTTTTAATTTTTAATTTTTAATTTTTAATTTTTAATTTTTAATTTTTAATTTTTAATTTTTAATTTTTAATTTTTAATTTTTAATTTTTAATTTTTAATTTTTAATTTTTAATTTTTAATTTTTAATTTTTAATTTTTAATTTTTAATTTTTAATTTTTAATTTTTAATTTTTAATTTTTAATTTTTAATTTTTAATTTTTAATTTTTAATTTTTAATTTTTAATTTTTAATTTTTAATTTTTAATTTTTAATTTTTAATTTTTAATTTTTAATTTTTAATTTTTAATTTTTAATTTTTAATTTTTAATTTTTAATTTTTAATTTTTAATTTAAAATTTTTAATTTTTAATTTTTAATTTTTAATTTTTAATTTTTAATTTTTAATTTTTAATTTTTAATTTTTAATTTTTAATTTTAATTTTTAATTTTTCGTTTTTCGTTTTTAATTTTTTAATTTTTCATTTTTCAGTTTTCATTTTTCATTTTTCATTTTTCTTTTTTTATTTTACATTTTCCATTTGTTGCTTTTAATTTTTTATTTTTAATTTTTTACTTTTTATTTTTGCATTTTTTAATTTTCATTTTTCATTTACTATTCTTCATTATTCATTTTTAATTTTTCATTTGTTATTTGTTATTTTTTATTTCTCATATTTTATTTTTCATTCCTTATTTTTAATTTTTAATTTTTCATTTTCACTTTTTATTTTTAATTTTTTATTTTTTGTTATTAATTTTTTATTTTTCATTATTCATTATTAATTTTTAATTTTTCATTTGTTATTTGTTTATTTATTTATTTATATTAATTACAATACAAGGTAAATTTGTATTCTAATTTGGGTCCAGGGATAAGCCGGGTGACAAAGACCATTTGGCTGGTTTTATTTTTGCAGCGACAGACCAAAGCCTATGGTGGGAATCGAATCCACGACCCCCGCATGAAAGGCAACCACGCTACCTACTCACCTAACGGGGCGCTTGTTTTTTGTTATTTTTAATTTTTAATTCTTATTTTTTATTTTTCATTTCTTTAATTTTCATTTTTCATTTTTCACTTTAAATTTTTAAGATTTTTTTTATTTTTTATCTTTCATTTTTCAGTTTTCGTTTTTCGTTTTTCACTTTTCCTTTTTAATTTTTCATTTTTTATTTTTTATTTTTCATTTTTTATATTTCAGCTTTTATTTTTCATTTTTCGTTTTTCCTTTTTCATTTATAATTATTAATTTTTCGTTTTTCATTTCTAGTTTTTTATTTTTAATTTTTCATTTTTTATTTTTAATTTTTAATTTTTTAAATTTAATTTTTTCATTTTTTATTTTTAATTTTTCATTTATAATTTTTCATATTTCATTTTTCATTTTTCAACTTTAATTTGTAATTTTTGAGTTTCCATTTTTATACCCTATACACTATGTTGGTTGGGTATAATGACTTTGTGCTGCTGTTTGTAACAACCAAAAATATTTGATCTAGACCCATCTTTTATTATACCGATCGAATCAGAATCACTTTTTGAATCGATTTAATTATGTCCGTCCGTCCGTCCGTCTGTGTGTCTGTGTGTCCATGTAAACCTTGTAATCAAACTGCAAGTCACAAATATGAATATATTTTCATCGGCCAAGGGATGAATGCTATTGAAAGTGGTGAGAATCGGTTCATGTTCAGACCTAGCCCCCATACGAATGACCTCTATGAAATCGACATAAATTGCCATAAGATCCAAATTGTCGTATAGATCTTAGTCAAATTGGGTTTGCATGTGTTTATTACATCCGTTAATGAGTAGTCCAAAAACGATCCCTATGGGACAACTCTTAGTCGTAGGCCCCATATAGAGCTGCTTAAATCTATAAAAAAAAATATTGCACTGACTCATCTCAAATTTTTTTTGTATATATTTTTGCAAAATACAAGAGACTTTAGCAATCATGGTCAGGATCGGTCCATTTTTGGACCTAGTCCCCATATAGACATAGCAGCCGATATGAACTTTTTCATATCTGCAGCCAAAAAAATTAATAAAAATGCCACTCAAATTTGGTTTATGCTTATTTTCTATGTCCAATTAGTTGGGCCTAAGAGATAGGGCCTCTAAACGCATGGTATAGGGTACCATATAGGCGGTCTATAATTTTCTTACTTGTTATTTACTAAATAACGCAAAACGAACATAAAAGGGAAGTCATGAAATTTGTATTACTGAATCAAACATCAAAATGTTTCTTGTAGCATGAATCATATTCGTTATATAAGAATATTTTTGCCTATCGAAATATAAATGGCTCAAGTTACAGACTCAATAATGAGACGATCAACACTGGTTGCATTTCACAATGACTGTTTGGTTACAGTAGCTTAAGCTAGATATTCGCAGTCCACTGTAGAATATCAAATCTTTTGATGTTGTGCATGGATCGTTGTTGGTATTTACAAATCTAGCCAAGGATGTTCTGTCCGTTGGTATACTTTCCTCTGTATATAGAATATATATATATAAATTTTGATCTATTTGATTCAATAAAACAATTCTTTGCTTAACGCCACGAGAGTTCCAGCTGACTAAGAAAATAATCAAACTAAAAGTATTTTAATTTCAAATGTAAAGAAATAATAATTACATGGCGATCCAGTCTTAAGGACACACGTTGGAATGATTATGGTTAAAAAGTATGCCTATATCCTTTGAAATGGTATATACTTACATTTTATTAGCGTAAAGTCAAAGCCCATTATTACATGATCTGAATATTGAAAGGGGGACTATCCTAAAATATGTTATTCCTAAAACTTAAAACAAAAAATTTTTGTTACTTGAATATTTCTATTTTTTTTTTCTGTAACCGTGCTAACAACACATACAGAAAAAACTTTGATTATACATGTATTTTCGGAAACAAAAAATACATGTTTGGCATCTTTGTTGAAAAATGGAAGGTACGTGAATATATGTTATTTACGACAATCGTTAAATACAACATGGTGCTGATGATGATGACTATGAGGAACATAAGATAATAATATGACTAGTGAAAGTAGTGATGATGAAGTTAATGTGCGACACAATGTAGCATACATATTTAGTAAATGCAATAAACTAACACTTTAACATTTTTACACACCAAATACTTGTACATCATACTTGGTTCACAAATAGTTTCTTATGGTGTTTTTATTTCTCATCCTCTCTAAGGCTGAATGGATCAATAAATTTTTATGAAAATTTTCGTTTGAAAATACAAATTCTTAAGCACTAATTTATTTATTTATGTACATATTTATGGATATTCTCATAGAGAATGGGAATAGCAAACAGTGTTTTTGTTATTAAGGTTTCAACACATGCAAAAGTGTTCAGATGCGTGTTGAATATTTATTAGATTTAAATTAAGTGCATCTACGAAAACAAAAAATTGGGATTTGTATGAAAATTTTTAGAATTTTTATACCTTCATTAGGTACAAGATGATGGAAATGGAATTATTGTTGGTGACAAGTAGCACCCAGACAACAATATATCTGTGTATATATAATGGTGCAGATTATGCCTTTAGATGCTTTGTCAATTGACACCCATATAAAACGGTTTCATACCCTATACCATGATGCTTGTAACTACAAAATCTTTTATTATACCGATCGACTCAAACTAACTTTCTGAGTCGATTTAGTGATGTCCGTCCTTCCATCCCTCCGCCCGTCCGTCTGTATGTGTGTCCATGTAAACCTTGTAATCGAACTAAAGATCGCAAATATGAATATAATTTGATGAAATTTGTTACATTAGCTTCTATCGGTCATAGGATGAAGGCTGTTGAAATTGATGAAAATTGGTTTAGGTTCAGACCTAGTCCCCATACAAATGGCCCCTATGAGATCGACTAAAATTGCCATAATTTCCAAATTTTCATATATATCGGTTAAATTGGGTTTGTTTATGTTTATTACAACCCTTAAATAGTAGTTCAAAAATAAAGCAGCTTCCCAATCTTCACTTAAATCTTAATCTTCACTTAATTTTTCTCTTATTTGGTTCACATATATTTTTGCAAAAAAATATTTGACTTTACTAAATATGATTAGGATTGGTCTCAATTTTAACCTAATTCCCATATATAAATATAGCATCCGATATGAACTTTTTCATATTCAAGGGCAACAAAAATAATAACAATGCCACACAAATTTGGCTTATGCTTATTTTCTATATCTAATTAGTTGCACTTAAGACCTCATGGGGTATCGTATTGTCGACTATAATTTTCTTACTTGTTTTATATTAAAAATAACTATTCGGAAGAGATTATTATATCCTAAGCACTATACAAAATGTACATTATATTATCCATCAAATACCACTTAGGTATCCTCCTAGGAAGGACAAGCACATGTTGCAATTATTGGTGATGATCCAACTTTTATGGGATGCGAAGAAGTACATGTGTTAAGAAACAAATCTATAATATTAATAGGCTAGCCGATTTCTTGTGATCGAATATTTGTTCTACCGTTTTATCCCGATTTTGACCAAACGTATATTATTTGAAAGGTATTTCTTTCTAGCCGTTTTGCAGATTTGCAGATTTTTAAATTTTTCCCTTTATTTTGAGTAAATTTCATTTAAAGTTGCTACTAGCACATACATAATATTATACAATGCTATGTGTGTGTACATTAAATTTGTTAATGTGTTAAATGAGTTTGTTTTTTTGTATTGATTTGTGAATTGGCTGTAATAGATTGGCATACCTTTAGAGTCTCGAATTTCGAGGGCTGGAATCGGCTAGTATTAATAAATGTGGAATTATAAATTTTTATGTTTTAATAACCATATTGTTTTAATGAATTAAGGTGAAAAATGCAATTTCGTATATATAGAAAGATATTATTTTTATAAAATATTAATCATACGGTTAAGGTTTTATAATATCAATCTTTAATTAAATTAATCTTAACTTACGAGTGCCAAATATGGTTCAATATGGAGAAAATGAGAATTTTCGAAAGAAAATATCTAAGGGCATGTGTTCCCCTGTTTAAATCACCAAATATTGATTTAAAAAAAAAAGCGTAACATGTGAGCCATTAGAAAAAATCGGTTTGATTTATGATTGAATTTGTGAAAAAATTATGATATGTAATAACCTGTTTGTAAATGAAAAATAAAACATGAAAAATTAAAAATAAAAAATGAAAAATTAAAAATATTAAAAATTTTTTATAAAAAAATTAAAGAAAGAAAAATAAGGATTAAAAATTAAAAATAAAAAATGCAAAAAGAAAATGAAAAATAAAAAATTAAAAACGAAAAATAAAAAAGAGAAACGAATAATAAGATTGAAAAATAAAAAATTAAGAATAAATAATAAAAAATGAAAAATGTATAATAAAAAATGAAAAATGAAGAATAAAAATGAAAAATGAGAAATAAAAACTTAAAAAAGAAAAATAAAAATGAAAAACGAAAAATAAAAAATGAAAAATAAAAAATGAAAAATGAGAAATAAAATTTAAAAAAAAAAAAATAAAAAGAAAAATAAAAAATGCAAAATGATATATAAAAAATTAAAAAATAAAAATAAAAACTTAAAAATGAAAAATGAAAAAAGAAAATGAAAAATAAAATATGAAAAATAAAAAATGAAAAATGAAGAATGAAAAATGAAAAATTTAAAATGAGAAATAAAAAATAAAAAAAGAAAAATAAAAAAAGAAAAATGAAAAATAAAATTTAAAAAAAGAAAATCAAATATGAAAAACGAAAAATGAAAAATAAAAAACGAAAAATGAAAAATGAAAAACGAAAAAAAAAAATTAAAAATGAAAAATAAAAAAATGAAAAAAGAAAAATAAAAAATGAAAAATAAGAAATGAAAAATTAAAAATAAAATGCAAAATAAAAAATTAAAAAAGAAAAATGAAAAATGAGAAATAAAAAATTAAAAATTAAAACACAAAAAATTAAAAATAAAAAATTAAGAAAAACATGAAAAATAAAAAAAATGAAAAATAAAAAATTTAAAATGAAAAATAAAAATTAAAAATGAAAAACGAAAAATAAAAAGTGAAAAAAGAAAAATTGAATATGAAAAAATTAAAAATAAAAAGCTAAAAATTAAGATTTAAAAATAAAAAACGAAGAAATAAAAATTAGCCGGTTGAAATAATAAATAATAATAAATATTTTTATATTATCAGAGACCCTGCAGTTGATTGCTATAAGTGATACATAAACAAGTAAGAAAATTATAGTTGGTCTAGACCGACTATAGGATACCCTATACCATGCGTGTAGAGACCGTACCCTATAGGCCCAAATAAAATTTGAGTGGGATTTTTAAAAATTTTTTTGTCTGCAGATATGAAAAAGTTCATATCGGATGCTATATCTATATGGGGACTAGGCCCAAAAATGGACCGATCCTGACCATGTTTGGTAAGGTCTCTTGTATTTTGCAAAAATATATACAAACAAAATTTGAGAAGAATCAGTGCAATATTTTTGTTTTTTGATAGATTTAAGTGAAGATCGGGAAGCAGCTCTATATGGGGCCTATGACTAAGACTTGTCCCATAGGGATCATTTTTGGACTACTGATTAGTGGATGTAATAAACACATACAAACCCAATTTGACTAAGATTCATATGATAATTTGGATCTTATGGCAATTTAAGTCAATTTCATAGGGGTCATTTGTAAGGGGGCTAGGTCTGAACATGGACCGATTCTCACCAATTTCAATAGCGCTCATCCTATGGCCGATAGAAGCTTATATACCAAATGTCATCAAAATATATTCATATTTGCGACCTGCAGTTTGATTACAAGGTTTACATGGACACACAGACGGACGGACGGACGGACGGACATCGTTAAATCGAATAAAATAGTGATTCTGATTCGATCGGTATAATTAAAGATGCGTCTAGGTCAAATATTTTTGGTAGTTACAAACAGCAGCACAAAGTCATTATACCCAAACCACATAGTGGTATAGGGTATAATGACGCTTTCTGTTTGATTTTAATAAGGTGACATAAAAAACTGTTTACACATCTCCCCTGTGATCGGACTCACATGCATTTTTTATTTCACATGATCCGGTAGCGAGTTATGATGGTCATCGCAAAACAACTTTTTTTCGAGGCACCTCCGGTGATTCGCTGTCATAGACTTATTTTTTAAAATTATCAAAGATATTTCAAATGTAACGTGTATATGAAACAAATACTACAAGAGATAAAAGAAATAGACACACATTTGCAAACCCATAAAGTATATACATTGTTCATCCTTATGACAACTCGAGTCGATATGACGATTTCCATCGGTCCATCTATCCATCTGCTCATCTGTCTGTCTTTCTGTTGAAATCATGATCATTCACAAAATAAGCTATTTATTTGGGTAAAATTAGGGCAGTATTGCTCCCTATTATTTCCGGCAGATTGGTGTCCGAAATGGGGTATATTGGTTATCATTGTACCCAAATATGTCCTAATATATGAAGACATATACCCAGATATTAATGTTACTCTATCAAAGATTCGGCATAGTTGAATTTACATTTTGATATTTATATTCAATTGCAGATCCTCTAGGCTCGAAATATAAATAATGCCCACTTTTATTTTTTGTGGTTATGAAGCTTCAAATTAAAATTAATCTATTTTTTCTTCAATTTTCTTTGTAGGTATGTGACAATTTAAAATACAGATGTTTGTAGTAAGTCTTTTATATAAAAAACTAATTTTATAAAAATTTAATTTTAAACTAATGTACAAAAATCAGATTTCTTTTACAAGTTATTTTATGATTTTCTAATATTTCTTACCGTCATTTTTATAATTTCTTTAAAACTTGAATATTGTCCTTGTTAATTACATAAATTTCCAATACCAACCACAAATTATCCTAAAACATTTAATTTTCTTAAAATGTCAAATGTTCTTCTTCCTCCATTTATCTACTTTTGGCAGTACAACATATAAAAAAAAAAAACCATTTGATTAAAAAAAACCTTAAGAAACTATTTCACGCCAAGAAATAAACTTTAAGGATATGGAAAACAAAATGTCTAATACCGGTTTAACAAAAAAAAAAAAAAAGAAAATGCGTAACTTATGCATCAACACGCACACTGACACATAAATTTGGCATACATTTTATACAAGTAATCTAGAACGAAATAACAAAATTGTTTCTGTGGTTATTTGCCAGCAGTATAAAGGCATTTGGGAATAAGAAAAGAACAAACTAACTAAATATGTATGTAAAAGTATATAAACGTAAGGTTAAACCCTGAACCATTATATGTCATGGTGTCACATATAACTCTGCATGTTACAGCAAAAGTGGCAGCAGCAGCGGGCCAAAAATATAAACTTTAAATATTTTCTAAATAAATGTTGCTGAATTCAATGGTTGGTTGCTTGGTTGGCTGGAATTTTTCATTTTAAGCACAGAATTATAGAACATTTTTGTAATATTTTACGTGTCACGGTTTTGGACACAAATGAGAAGAAAAAAAAAACAAAATCATACTTGAAATGTATAACACTCTTTTGCAACGTAAAATTTTTCTTGGAATCGTTGTTTTTACTGTAGGTGCTTTTGTTTTTGTGGTATATTTAATATTAATTAAAATATGAATTAGCTAGAAGTGTGTAGGTTTAAAAAAAAAAATATTAGAAATAAATAACAAGATTTATGCAGCACACAGAAACTTTCAATATTATTTGTAGTTTTGGTCATTGTTAGTAACAAACAAATAAAATGTTCTTACTTAAATGAGTTTTTTCTAGATTCTTCTGTATGGTATTTAGCTTTTATCTTGGTACTTAAATTATATATATTAAAAAAAAAAAAACTAAATAGATCTAGAAATATTTATTTGTTTATTTTGTTCAAATCCAAATCATTAGGGACAGTTCTTCATCATAATATTAATTGATATTTTAGGGAGTTTGGTATTGAAAATGAGAAACTTCAATCGAGCCGTTCAAAGGCAATGAAAAAACCTTTTTTTGCACTTTTTTAAAATCAAACAGAAAGCGTCATCTATGTATCACTTATAGAAAACAACTGCAGGGGCTCTGCTAATATAAAAATATTTATTATTATTTATTAATTCAACTGGCTAATTTTATTTTTGATAATTTTTTATTTTTTATTTTTTATTTTTCATTTTTCGTTTTTAATTTTTTATTTTTAAAATTTAATTTTTTTTTTTTTTAATTTTTAATTTTTTATTTTCCATTTTCCAATTTTCAGTTTTCATTTTTAATTTTTATTTTTCTTTTTAATTTTTAATTTTTTGAAAATGAGAAACTTCAATGGAGCCGTTCAAAGGCAATGAAAAACCCTTTTTTGCACTTTTTTAAAATCAAACAGAAAGCGTCATCTATGTATCACTTATAGAAAACAACTGCAGGGAATCTGCTAATAAAAAAATATTTATTATTATTTATTAATTCAACTGGCTAATTTTATTTTTGATAATTTTTTATTTTTTATTTTTCATTTTTCGTTTTTAATTTTTTATTTTTAAAATTTAATTTTTTTTTTTTTTTAATTTTTAATTTTTTATTTTCCATTTTCCAATTTTCAGTTTTCATTTTTAATTTTTATTTTTATTTTTCTTTTTAATTTTTAATTTTTTGAAAATGAGAAACTTCAATGGAGCCGTTCAAAGGCAATGAAAAACCCTTTTTTGCACTTTTTTAAAATCAAACAGAAAGCGTCATCTATGTATCACTTATAGAAAACAACTGCAGGGGCTCCGCCAATATAAAAATATTTATTATTATTTATTATTTCAACTGGCTAATTTTAATTTTTGATAATTTTTTATTTTTTATTTTTTTTATTTTTAATTTTTAATTTTTAGTTATTATTTTTTTTTATTTCTAATTTTTAATTTTTTATTTTCCATTTTCTAATTTTCGGTTTTAATTTTTATTTTTTTTTTAATTTTTAATTTTTTATTTATTTTTATTTTTACTTTTTATTTTTATTTATTATTTTTAATTTTTTTATTTTTAATTATTAATGTTTAATTTTTATTTCTTATGTTTATTATTATTTATTATTACAACTGGCTAATTTTAATTTTTGATTTTTAATTTTTCATTTTTCGTTTTTCATTTTTAGTTTTTAATTTTTTGTTGTTTAATAATCTATTTTTTGTTTTTTATTTATTATTTATTTTCTTATTTTTATTTTTGTTTTTCATTTTTTATTTTTCATTTATCATTTTTAATTTTTTATTTTTTATTTGTTATTTTTTATTTTTCGTTTTTTACTTTTTATTTTTTTTTTTAATTTTTAATTTTTTCTTTTCCATTTTCCAATTTTCAGTTTTCATTTTTAATTTTTATTTTTATTTTTTTTTATTTTTATTTTTCTTTATTAATTTTAAATTTTGTATTTATTTTTTATTTTTATTTTTCTTTATTAATTTTAAATTTTGTATTTATTTTTTATTTTTAATTTTTTAATGTTTAATTTTTATTTCTTATATTTATAATTTCAACTGCCTTATTTTAATTTTTGATTTTTAATTTTTCATTTCGGTTTTTCATTTTTTATTTTTATTTTTATTTTAATTTTTTTATTTTTATTTTTAATTTTTTATTTTCCATTTTCCAATTTTCGGTTTTAATTTTTATTTTTATTTTTATTTTTCTTTTTTAATTTTTAATTTTTAATTTTTAATTTTTTTTTGAAAAATAAAAAATAAAAAATGAAAAATTAAAAATTAAAAATTAAAAATTAAAAATTAAAAATTAAAAATTAAAAATTAAAAATTAAAAATTAAAAATTAAAAATTAAAAATTAAAAATTAAAAATTAAAAATTAAAAATTAACAATTAAAAATTAAAAATTAAAAATTAAAAATTAAAAATTAAAAATTAAAAATTAAAAATTAAAAATTAAAAATTAAAAATTAAAAATTAAAAATTAAAAATTAAAAATTTTAAATTAAAAATTAAAAATTAAAAATTAAAAATTAAAAATTAAAAATTAAAAATTAAAAATTAAAAATTAAAAATTAAAAATTAAAAATTAAAAATTAAAAATTAAAAATTAAAAATTAAAAATTAAAAATTAAAAATTAAAAATTAAAAATTAAAAATTAAAAATTAAAAATTAAAAATTAAAAATTAAAAATTAAAAATTAAAAATTAAAAATTAAAAATTAAAAATTAAAAATTAAAAATTAAAAATTAAAAATTAAAAATTAAAAATTAAAAATTAAAAATTAAAAATTAAAAATTAAAAATTAAAAATTAAAAATTAAAAATTAAAAATTAAAAATTAAAAATTAAAAATTAAAAATTAAAAATTAAAAATTAAAAATTAAAAATTAAAAATTAAAAATTAAAAATTAAAAATTAAAAATTAAAAATTAAAAATTAAAAATTAAAAATTAAAAATTAAAAATTAAAAATTAAAAATTAAAAATTAAAAATTAAAAATTAAAAATTAAAAATTAAAAATTAAAAATTAAAAATTAAAAATTAAAAATCAAAAATTAAAAATTAAAAATTAAAAATTAAAAATTAAAAATTAAAAATTAAAAATTAATAATTAAAAATTAAAAAATTAAAAATCAAAAATGAAAAATGAAAATTGAAAAATAAAAAATTAAAAGTGAAAAATGAAAAACGAAAAATGAAAAATGACAAATGAAAAAAAAAATGAAAGACGAAAAATTAAAATTGAAAAATATAAAATATAAACGAAAAATTCAAAATTAACTGGTTGAAATGATAAGTAATTGTAATTATATTTAGAATAGCAGAGATCCTGCAGTTGATTGCTGTAAGTGATACATAGATGACGCTTTCTGTTTGATTTTAAAAAAGTGCCTTAAAAAACTAATTGCTAGATGTTTACATATCTCCCCTGTGATCGGACTAACATGATTTTTTTTTTTAATATTGTGTCAAATATTTTTACGAATTTGTACATAATAAAACAATCTTTCAGAAGAGTATAACGGTTATAGTGTAGTCGATATTATTTCATAAAATATGTAATCCACAATGTTGTATTGTCAAAAAAAAAAAAATGCTTGGTTAGGGTTGGTATTTTAATTTTAAAATTTTTCTTTTCATTCATTATTTAATCGGATAATCGAAGATAATATTATGAATGTTTTATCGACAAAAGTTAAAAACTGAATAATTTTCCAAAAGTAAAAATTAAAAGTTACATTGATATAATTTTGCATTAAGTAATTTAATTCAAAATAACTGAGCAATTTTAGTTTTTAAAATTTATAATTAGATCATTTTGTCGGTATTTCCAAAAGTGTCTTCCATGTTGCTCCGTATTAAATGAATGCCTCACTTGCCAAGTCGATTAACTCCACCTTATTCTTTTTTTAATTTTGTTTCGCGAAGTGTAATTAATCTATTTGACAAGTGAGGCATCCTCAATCACAATCAAAGAATCCAGTAACAGCTATTAGTTCTTTAGAAGCACGTCAAAATGAAAGCGCAAATGTAGGACTCTTCTATTCGTAGAACTTTCTGTTCACTTTTACGAGGAACCAGGTTTATAAAGCAGTTCGCTTAAGATGGAAAAAACTGGTACTTCTGAGTGGGTATCCACCATTTCAAAATCACGTTTTAAGTTAGTGATTACTTAACTTCTTTCCATTACAAATTTGCTATTTATTTTACTGGGAATATTCCACAACAAGTAGTGAGAAAAGAGTGCACTTATTCTTGGGTTTATCTTTCTATTATATACAACCCAAAGATTAGTTGTTATGTCATATACAACAGCAATTTTTAAATTAATTTCTATGTTTTATTTTGCATTAATTTGCTTTTACTGGTGACATAAAATTCAACTAGTTAAGTGTTTTTTCTTGTAATTTATTTAATTCCGCTGAAATAGCATTTGTTATGTCTAATGCTTAACACAGGATTTCCATTTACTCGGAATATATTAAAACGTTAATTTTTGTATTAAGGGAAAGAAAATAATACTTACATTACCCATAATTTATTTAGCTTAAAGTTGTTTCACCAGAAAACCGTTTTTCCCATCATATTTTTCGTCTTCACATAAGTGTGTCTCTTTATAATTTTATTTGATAACAAATTTTTTTGTCTCATTTATTTTCGTCTAATACAGGTATCGGGTATATGCGACTCTTTACCTGATAATCTATGGCTCTATATAAAATAATTAAAACTTTGTTCATATTTCATATTTTCATTCCTAAAAATGTCATATTTATACCCTATACCACTTTTTGCTCATTAGGGTGGCCCTTCATTATATGGAGGAAAAAAGTGTTCAAACTCTCAGTCTGATCGCCTAGAAATATGCGAATAGCAAAAAAGCTGAGAAATACAAAGTTTTGGGTCAATCAAAAGAACATTACAGGTGCCTCAACGCGACTGAAAATTTCAAACGTGTTTATATGGGGAAAATATGACTTTTTTCAGGTTTTACGAAAATTTCGTTCTATAGTTAAATTTTTTCGACAAGTTATTATACGAATCGATTTCAGTACTAAATTAACTCTTTAAAAAGCTATATAACTTCAAAATCGAATAAAAACTCGCCAAGAAATAGCAAATGCCCCAGACCACTTTTTTATATTTCTTAATTTTCTTTATTTATACAACCATTACAGCTGTACGTTTATTAAAAAATTAAAATTATTAACAATAAATTTACAACAAAAATTTCTTTTAACTGTAAGACTTTGAAATATTTATTTTTAATTATTATCACATATAAAACATTTTGGTTTTGATAAAATAATTTTTAAAAATTTGTAATAAAATATGTATGTAGATTAATAAAAATTTAGAATAAAATTGGCTATAAAAACATCTCTAATCCAGATATTTGAGTTTGATTTTTATCGTATAATAAAACGTACTTTTATAAGATTTCTCTAAAAAAAATTTTATAAATATAAAAAAAAAAAACAAAACAAAAACAATCTCTATAAAAAAATTTGTAAATTTTAAATTCTTTAAAAAATTATTGATTTTCAAACGAGAAGATCGAGTGGTTTTTTTTTAACGGAAATTACTGAAACTTTCTAAAAAAAAATATATTCAAAATATTTGAACGACATACTAAGTTCAATTTGAACGTAATGATTTTGAATTAGTATATTGGACTATCGTAAGTTACCTCGCCCATTTTGGTGAAACTTTATCAAAATGCCATTCATCTGGATGAGCCGCATGTTCTACATCACCCATTTTGTTTTGAGAGGCAGACCATTTCAATGGACCTATACCCGATTGAAGCATAGCTAAGGCCTTCATATCATTGCGTACTGCTCTTTTCTCCGTGATCATTTCTAGTTCAGCCAATTCAGAAGCATCATCTATTATTACACTAAGGGCAGTGATCGTACCTGCATATGTTGCAAACGCATGAAGACCGGCCCTGCAAAGGCATGATAGTCACTAACGCCCAATCGTGCATTATAGGCGAATAGTTTGATGTCGATGTTACCATAAGCAACTGAGGCTTCATTCCCTAAAAGATCTCCTCTAAAATCATGAGTTTGTAAAAATTTGTCATCTGATTCCAGATTTGTCAGTTCCTCGTTTTCTGCTGCGGTCAGATCCACCGGATAGTAGTTACTTTTTATATGGCTAGCTTCTAAATTTTTTTCCAAATATGGTACACCATTAGCTAACCACGCCGTGGTGTTGTCATTCAAAAATCGTTCAGTTATATCTCTCATATGCAGGCGACCCGGTAATTGTTCAGCAATCCAAACTAAGCCCTTGTAGCGATTAATCCTTTCCATAATGGCAGCTTCATCGTTGGCATTTAAAGGAATCGGTTTATAATCCAACTTATCATCTTGAGCCAAAGCTTGATACAAATTTCCTAGAGGACCCAATTCAGTCAAATCTACAGTAACCCATTGTTTAGAACCCGTAAATGGATGGCGAGTTATAGCTTTAGCCCAAGTTTTACTATTTTGCGCTATGCGATTGGCAGCCATTACCCGAGCTGACAAAGGCATCGTATCGTTAACATTGACCGATTTCCAGAGATCCAAATTTTCATTTTTAATAGCCACTCCTGCCACAATCGATTGTACTTGTCGACCCTTGGCAACATAAAAATCATCTGTAGAAGCCAAGATGCCCGGATAACCCGTAAAAGTTATATCCACACGGGGTACAGTGTTTGTTCTTTGATTGGGACCGAAGTGAAAGTGAAATTTATATCTCTTTTGTGTTCTCAACATTGAGGCATAACTGGCAGCTGTGCTATAACCGAATAGTAACTGCCACGTAGGCGATTCCTGACATTCGAAGATTTTTGTAAACATAGTAGCGCTAGGTAAATACAAATTTTTTGTAGCTGCAACATCCGCCCCTGAATTCCTCAAATCTTCTCCCTCCTTAACGTTATTGACCGCTTTTTGCTCTGTTTTATTTGGTTGCGTTAACACATAATCCGCTGCTGCATTCATTAGTAGAAAATCGGTAAATGGTATTTCTTCTTCCACATCAGAACAAGCTCTCTTGGCTCCTTTTTTATTGATAACATTTTGAAAACTCCTTTGTCAAGTTTTGAAAAATTTTCTTAAATAAAATTTGAAAAAAATTGATCTGGCTCTATAAGGTCTTGTTAAATGCTTGCTAGAGATTAACTGTGTGAGTTTTTAGGTAAAGCTCTATGCCAGAATTTTTTGTGACAAGGATTTAATTTTTTCGGATTTCGAGAAAAATTGGATTATTGTAAAATATTCTGTAAATGTACTATTTCTAATACTTTGTATCAAAAATTCATCACTTGTCTACTTTTAAATACTGTATTTAATTTTAAAAGCCTAGGGTTCCGGAAAAAGTAATTTGACTCTATTAACCCTTATGGAATTTGGGTCACATATGACCACAAGCTAATAAAAGAAAATTTATTAAAAAAATTCAAATATTTTGTAAGTGTTGTTGATTTTTTAGATGCGACGCTTAACATATAATAACTATATGTGTAGAACTGCCGTTCCTAAAATCTGGGATAAATCCGAGAAGGCTAACCCATTACTTGCCAAGGCCAGCTTTGGATTTTAAGATATTTTTAAAGAAAAATTACCGAAAACGAGTTTTCTATTAAACCCGATGAAACCACTATTTAGAATTAAAGAAAAATAATTCGGTTAATTTTTATTTATTTGACCCTTCAGGGCTCCTGGGATCAAAATAATCCATTACGATATATCTTTGGTTAAAGAAAATTTTTCAAAACTTGAAAAAAGAGTTTTCATAATTTAATCAAAAAAATTTTCCATTTTCGGTCTCAATGCGCAATAGGTTAACAAGGTGTGGTAGTAAAACAATACTTCATGTCTGAGTACTTACAGGTATGGAGACTAAAACAAAATATTGGCCTTAATTAATTTCTTAAAGTTGAAAAAAATACCATCAAATTTCATGACCTATTTTTTTTGGCACAAAAATGGTCCTGGGACATTTGCTATTTCTTGGCGACTTTTTATTCGATTTTGAAGCTATTTAGCAGGGGTGGGCACGTAAATGGCTTGTTGGGCCATATTCGGAATTTCACCTCCTAACGGTGGGCCGCACTAGTTTATTTCTGTACAAATATTCATTTTCAAACAAAAAAGAAAAAAAAAACAATTTTTAAACAAACATAAAATTTATTAATTCATTTCATACACATTACAAATAAATTTTATACTGAAATATTATTAGTATTTATAAAAATAATGTGATATATTTTAAAATTTTTTGAGATCAAAGAATTTCATTTTAAATAAAATAAAAAAATCATGTGAGTCTGATCACAAGGGAGATTTGTAAACATCTAATAATTAAAGAAAACATCAACATCATAGTGCATAAAAAATAATTATGCTGTTTTCTGAAATTCAATCGATGTTTTCTGAAATACACTTAATGTTTTCAGCAATTCAAATGATGCTTTTTGAAATTCTATTGATGTTTTCTGAAATTCTAATTATGTTTTCTGAAATTCAAATGATGTTTTCTGAAATACAATTGATGTTTTCTGAAATACAATTGATGTTTTCTGGAATTCTATTGATGTTTTCTTAAATTCAATTGAAGTTTTCTGAAACTCGAATGATGTTTTCTGAAATTATATTTATGTTTTCTGAAATTCAAATAATGTTTTCTGAAACTCGAATGTTTTCTGAAATTATATAGATGTTTTCTGAAATTCTTTTTATGTTTTCTGAAATTCAATTGATGTTTTCTGAAATACAATTGATGTTTTCTGAAATACAATTGATGTTTTCTGAAATTCTATTGATGTTTTCTGAAATTCTATTTATGTTTTCTGAAATTCAAATGATGTTTTCTGAAATACAATTGATGTTTTCTGAAATACAATTGATGTTTTCTGAAATTCTATTGATGTTTTCTTAAATTCAATTAAAGTTTTCTGAAACTCGAATGATGTTTTCTGAAATTATATTGATGTTTTCTGAAATTCTATTTATGTTTTCTGAAATTCAAATAATGTTTTCTGAAACTCGAATGTTTTCTGAAATTATATCGATGTTGTCTGAAATTCTTTTTATGTTTTCTGAAATTCAATTGATATTTTCTGAAATACAATTGATGTTTTCTGAAATACAATTGATGTTTTCTGAAATTCTATTGATGTTTTCTGAAATTCTATTTATGTTTTCTGAAATTCAAATGATGTTTTCTGAAATACAATTGATGTTTTCTGAAATACAATTGATGTTTTCTGAAATTCTATTGATGTTTTCTTAAATTCAATTAAAGTTTTCTGAAACTCGAATGATGTTTTCTGAAATTATATTGATGTTTTCTGAAATTCTATTTATGTTTTCTGAAACTCAAATGATGTTTTCTGAAACTCGAATGATGTTTTCTGAAATTATATTGATGTTTTCTGAAATTATATTGATGTTTTCTGAAATTCAATTGATGTTTTCTGAAACTCGAATGATGTTTTCTGAAATTATATTGATGTTTTCTGAAATTCTATTTATGTTTTCTGAAATTCAAATGATGTTTTCTGAAATTATATTGATGGTTTCTGAAATACAATTAATGTTTTCTGAAATTCTATTGATGCTTTCTGAAATTCAAATGATGTTTTCTGAAATTATATTGATGTTTTCTGAAATTCTTTTTATGTTTTCTGAAATTCAATTGATGTTTTCTGAAACACAATCGATGTTTTCTGAAATACAATTGATGTTTTCTGAAATTCTATTGATGTTTTCTGAAATTCTATTTATGTTTTCTGAAATTCAAATGATGTTTTCTGAAATACAATTGATGTTTTCTGAAATACAATTGATGTTTTCTGAAATTCTATTGATGTTTTCTTAAATTCAATTAAAGTTTTCTGAAACTCGAATGATGTTTTCTGAAATTATATTGATGTTTTCTGAAATTCTATTTATGTTTTCTGAAATTCAAATGATGTTTTCTGAAACTCGAATGATGTTTTCTGAAATTATATTGATGTTTTCTGAAATTATATTGATGTTTTCTGAAATTCAATTGATGTTTTCTGAAACTCGAATGATGTTTTCTGAAATTATATTGATGTTTTCTGAAATTCTATTTATGTTTTCTGAAATTCAAATGATGTTTTCTGAAATTATATTGATGGTTTCTGAAATACAATTAATGTTTTCTGAAATTCTATTGATGCTTTCTGAAATTCAAATGATGTTTTCTGAAATTATATTGATGTTTTCTGAAATTCTTTTTATGTTTTCTGAAATTCAATTGATGTTTTCTGAAACACAATTGATGTTTTCTGAAATACAATTGATGTTTTCTGAAATTCTATTGATGTTTTCTGAAATTCTATTTATGTTTTCTGAAATTCAAATGATGTTTTCTGAAATACAATTGATGTTTTATGAAATACAATTGATGTTTTCTGAAATTCTATTGATGTTTTCTGAAATTCAATTGATATTTTCTGAAACTCGAATGATGTTTTCTGAAATTATATTGATGTTTTCTGAAATTCTATTTACGTTTTCTGAAATTCAAATGATGTTTTCTGAAACTCGAATGATGTTTTCTGAAATTGTATTAATGTTTTCTGAAATTCTATTGATGTTTTCTGAAATTCAATTGATGTTTTCTTAAATTATATTGATGTTTTCTGAAATTCTATTTATGTTTTCTGAAATTCAAATGATTTTTTTACGATTTTTTTGTATGAGTTTTTTTAATGCAGTCCCTAACACTCGCACAAAAACAGGTTTGAGTGTATTTTTTTATGATACGATTTTCCTACGCTTTTCCTTACTTGGATGACGGTATTATATATTGCATTTTATATTAAGATGTCGTCATGTGTTAAATTGATTTATGATGTACAATGGAACTTAAAGCTATTATTAACTAATTAAATTTAATTAAAATTTCAACTAACAAAATTTATTTATATTATATCCTAGTTATTGGAACATATTCCAAATTTATATCAATTTAATGTTTAGTAAGAATCAATTTAATGCTTAATAGTAATAATTACTAAAAATGTTTATTAATGAAAGTTGTTAACATATAATTGTTTATATGGTCTGAGGCGTTGCCAACTAACTATATTGAAAAAAGTACGAACAAAGACAACCATGTCAGTTAACACTGCTTTTGCATTATCTTTACTTGCATTTTATTATTACATAGTCATTCGTACGTAATAAAAACAGAAAAAAAGATTTCTTTAGAACTCAAATAAAACTTAAGAAAATACAGAAATATTTTGGTGGAATTCTACAAATCGTTGTGGTTTGTGAATAAAAACTTAATTATAGTTTATTGAGGAATAAAGTATTTATAAAAATACACATCAAAAATTCCACAAAATGCAGTCGGCTAGTAAAATAAATAATGTGTACACTATTTGACAAATAGTTGGTCAGGTAGTGTTCAAGAAAATGTTTAAAAAGAAAAAATGGTATCAAATATTTGGTCTATGGAGCTAATTTGAAAATTAAAAAAAGTGTTAAAAACACGAGTTACTTAGGTTTGTCTCTCCTACCACAATTCCAATTTCGAATGCATTAGGTAATTGCCCATGAACAGTTTCTCTTGAAAATATTTTTTCACCAATACAATCATAAGTCACACAGCGTTATCTCCTTCAGCTCACACCGATATAAGTTACGCTGTTTTTGTGATTGTATTGTGAAATAGAAATTTACCCCCCTGCGCGTATAGATGTTTACACATCAAAAAAAGGAATTATATAAAAATAAAATAAAAATATAGGTAACAAAAAATAAAAAAGAAATTAGAAAGAATTTTTGATTATTTCTTTAAAATCAGGTGTGTAGTTTGTCAAAGTTGTCCGAATGAGTTCCGTAAGATGTTGATTTGTTAAACGTGAACGATTTTTGTTTAACATTTTTCATGTTGGAGCATAGAGATTCACAACAATACGTTGTGCCAAACATTGAAAATAAATGAGCAGCACCTTGTTTCAATTATGGATATTGGGTTTCGTTAACAAGTTTCCAAAATCCAACTAGAGAAGTTGATTTGTGATGCATTTTCAATAGAATATCATCCTTCATTTCTAACAACTCCAATTTTCCAACATCTGGTTTTGCAAGAATTATATCGGATAATAAAAATTTATCATTTAGGACATCACACAAAAATGGGTTAACAAAACCTGAGAAAGTTGCTTGAAGTTGTTTGAGATCCTCAAATCTACATTTAAAATTTTCATGAAATTGTTTTAAATTATTTAGTATTCTTCCAGCTTATCGTCTTGTATATTATTTACGTTCAATTTTAAAAGAGGAAAAAATTAAATTTTTTTACATTCGAGGTCTTTTATAAACAAAAGAGGTTTAGCTTCGAAGCCTAACAATGATCGTGACAAATCAAGCACTGTTTTGTGTTTGGCTTGTAAACTCAGATTAAGCGATTTAAGATGGTTCATTGTGTCAGTAAAAAACAATAAATCTGAAATCCAAATTTCATTCTCCAGATCTGGATATATTTTTCCATTTTCTTATATAAACAACTTTATTGTGGGTAACAGCTCAACAAATCGATCCAAAACATTAGAAACTGATAGCCTTCGCACTATGGACCAAATGGTGACATCGCTTGATAACTCATTGTTTTCCTCAACTTCTTGTAACTCCATAATAAAATTTTTAAACTGACGATGAGTTTTATCGTTTATTCTGATCAAATTTACAATTTCTACCACAACTTTCCAAACGTTTTCATATTTAAAAATTTTTGAAACAAGATCCTACCGATGAATATTACAGTGAATTGGTAGATAATGTAGGATATCTGGATCTTTATTTAAAAGACCAATCAAACCATGATTTTTACCCACCATTGTAGGTGCTCCATCTGTGGCAACACTAATAAGTTTATCTCGTGGCAATTTATATATTTTAATTATTTCGAAAAGCGCATTTTTTACATCAATGCCTCGCGTTGTTTCAGAAAGAGCTACTAGGTCTAACATTTCTTCAGTGATATTAAATTCAACTGATACAGACCTAATGAAGATCGCCAATTGAGGAACGTCGCTAACATCTGTGGATTCATCAAGAGCTAAACTAAATGCTGCAGAATTTTTTAGATCGTTTTTAAACCTGTTTCAATAAAAGTGCTGATATCTCAAATACGACGCGCGGTTGTGCGCCGTGATAAAGAAAGCTGATCTATCGCTTTATGCAGCTTTTTGTTATCAGGGTCGAGAATGCTCATGACTTTCTTCATAGTTTATCACGGGCAATATCCCAAGCTATTATGTAACTTGCTTCAAGTGATCTGTCATTTCCATGGCTAAAAGACGAAATAATGTTCTGTTCTTTTTCAATATTTGACTGCAATGACTTCAGTTTAGTCTCTCTAAGATTAGTATTAAGGGCAAATTGTGAGTGAAATTTTTCATGGTGTCTACTTAAATTGTAAAGTTTGTTATGTGGTACAGTAATTTTGCAAATGAGGCACATAGGTATGCCCTTATTTTCAACAAATCCGAATTTGTGTGTCCATTCGGACTGGAATTTTCTGTTTTCATCACCTATCTTACGTTTTTTATTGCTCGTTGATGCCATTTTAATTCATTAAAAGTAAAAAGCGGGAACGATATATCTTGAGTATTACCAGTTAATTTCAAATAAATTAACATGAAAAAAATCGTCCAATTTGCCAATTTTAGTTTTTAAATTTTTTAAACAAAATTTTAAAGTTCAATTGAATTATTTTTCAAAATATGCTTTTATGAAAAAATTTTTTTGAAGTGGTTGATACAATATGTATAAAAAAAATTAATGGTAGCTGAAGGTTTACATTTTAATTACATTTCATGTTTTCAAATTAAAAAGGTAGCTCATTTCGATATTAAACTTTAACCTTTGAGAGGGGTTTTAGCGACATGAACCTTTTCTAATCCAAAATAAGAAATCCATTGCCATTACATTCAGTTAATGCTTTACTTCACATTAAAAATGGATTGAAAGAAGAAAATTTCTGTTCCGAAAAATAAAATATTTCTAGTTTTAATGAAACATTTAATTATCGGGACTGCTCTCATCCCCAAGCATTCAGGACAACAGGGCTTTAACTGAAAAAGGCAAAAATAAAAAAATGCCGTTTGCATTTCAAATCATGAGTTTGTTTTGCAAACATACAATTTTTAAGATGCATTTTTGTTGTACATGCTACATTGTTTGTAATAGAAAAAAATGAAGCATGCTAACAGACATTAATTTGTAATAATTTGTATTATTTTTGTGGCCCTATTGAAAATTTATACTCGTATTAATGCTATTTTTGAACAATACTTTGAAATTTTGGTATTAATGTTTTGATTTTTTTTTTTTTTTAATTAAATCTAAATTAAATTTTGTAATTTTTTTTAAAATTTATATGGGGCCGCATAAAATTCGTTCGTGGGCCGCATGCGGACCGCGAGGCCGCATTTTCCCATGCCTGCTATATAGGTTTTTAAAGAGATAATTTAGTACTGAAATCGACTAATATAACAACTTGTCGAAAAAGTTAAACTATAGAACAAAATTTTCGTAAAATCTGAAAAAGACATATTTTCCCCATATAAACACACTTGAAATTTTCAGTCGCGTTGAGGCACCTCTAAATGTTTTTTATTGGCCCAAAACTTTCGATTTCTCAGCTTTTTTTTGCTATTCGCATATTTCTAGGAGGTGCGACCGAGAGTTTGAACACTTTTTTTTAAGGGCCACCCTAGTGCTCATATTTGTAACTTCCAAAAATACATGATCTAGACCCATCTTTTATTATACCGATCGACTCAGAATCTCTTTCTGAACTTTTTGTTATCCGAAGGCAAAAAAATTAATATCATCCATAACAGTTTTGATATGTTCCTAATGACCAGTGATTGTAATTACTTATTGTGATGTTAAGCTTCCATAACAGTATTTTGTTGCAAAAGGACAAACGCTTGTAGAACATTATTTTTACATATATTTTAAAAAATAAAAAAAAATTATTTAATATTTTTCTTTTTTTGTGAAAATTCCTCTTCTTCAAAATCCGAAACAAAAATTCACTTTTCGTTTTTATCAATAACTGGAAGAAACTTCTAGAAACCTCATTGAAAAAAGTCATAGTTTTAGTCATGATAAAGCTTTAACTAATCATTCGTAAGCCTTTAAATCATTTTGTATACCAGTCACAACAGGGTGCAATAGGGTGTATATAAGTTATTAATTCCATCTGTAATAATTAGAAAATAAAATTAGACCACAAAAAATATAGATATAGTTATGATCCTTGATACAGCTTTGTCCGTCTGTCCGTCTATGGTAATAAGGATCGCGCCCTCAATGGGTCAGCTGGGTTGCTTATTTTTTGTGAAAATACTTCACTGTATCCTGAGTAGGTATTTAGTTAAAATCATAAAAATCGGTTAAATAGGTACCGAGATTTTGATAAAAATTTAAAAAAATTATTAAATTGCCATAATAACCAAATTATCATATAGGTGTCGGTCAAAGTGGGTGCGTGCATTTTTATTACATGTATTTATCAGTAGTACAGAAATAAAGCCTTTAAGGCAATTCTTAGTTATAGTTCCCCATAATCATCTATCAAAAAACAAAAATTATGCATATATTTTTCTCAAATTTGTTTTTTATTTGTTTTTGCAACATATAAGTGAACTTGCCAAATTTGGTCTGGATCGGTCCATTTTTCAATCTCGTCCCCCTAAAAATATAGCATCCGATATGAACTTTTTGATATCCGAAGGCAAATAAATGAATATCACTGCCACTCAAATTTGGTTCATGCTTACATATTTTATACTACAGTGTACTCTCTCTTAAGCGGACACCTAAGGGACTGACAAATCTGTCCGCTTATGAGAGGTGTCCACTTATGAGAGAAGTACAAAAAGAGCAAATAATAATTTGTAATGTATTTATTTTTAATCAGTTTTATTGCCAAAACAAGAACATACAAATATTTGACAAAGTAAACAGAATTTTCGTTAAAATTTTTTCGAAAAATTAAAAAAAAACAAGTAAGAAAATTATAGTCGGTCTAGACCGACCATACGATACCCTATACCATGCGTTTAGAAACCCTATCTCTTAGGCCCAACTAACTGGACATAGAAAATAAGCAAAAACCAAATTTGAGTGGAATTTTTATTAATTTTTTTGGCTGCAGATATGAAAAAGTTCATATCGGATGCTATATCTATATGGGGACTAGGTCCAAAAATGGACCAATCCTGATCATGTTTGGAAAAGTCTCTTGTATTTTGCAAAAATATATACAAACCAAATCTGAGAAGAATCAGTGCAATATTTTTGTTTTTTAATAGATTTAAGTGAAGATCGGGAAGCAGCCCTATATGGGGCCAAAGGTATCATTTTTGGACTACTCATTAATGGATGTAATGAACGCATATAAACCCAATTTGAGTAAGATCTATATGACAATTTGGATCTTATGGCAATTTATGTCGATTTCATAGGGGTAATTTGTATGGGGGCTAGGTCTGAACATGGACCGATTCTCACCAATTTCAATAGCGTTCATCCCATGGCCGATAAAAGCTTATATACCAAATTTCATCAAAATATGTTCATATTTGCGACCTGCAGTTTGATTACAAGTTTTACATGGACACACAGACGGACGGACGGACGGACGGACGGACGGACATTGTTAAATCAACTCAAAAAATGATTCTGATTCGATCGGTATAATTAAAGATGGGTCTAGGTCAAATATTTTTGGTTGTTACAAACAGCAGCACAAAGTCATTATACCCAAACCATGGATTCAAAAAAGTCAGAAATTTTAGCTTGGTGAGTTTTTGCTTTAGTTACAGCTAGCAGATTCCAGCCCTCGAAATTCGAGTGCAAATTCTAGAAAATTTTATTACCATTAAGGTATGCTAATTAATTATAGCCAATTCACAAATCAACACAAAAAAACAAACTCATTTTTATTACAAACACATTAACAAATTTAATAAAACACACATACCATTGCATAATTTTATGTATGTGTTAGTAGCAACTTTAAATGCAACTAACTCAAAAAATTACAAAAAATGCAATAAAGGAAAAAATTTAAAAATCTGTAAATCTGCAAAACGACCAAAAAGAAAGGCCTTTCAAATAATAAACGTCTGGTCAAAATCGGGATAAAACGGTAGAACAAAACAACGGTCACAAAAAATCGCCCGGCCTATTAATATTACAGATATCTTGAAGATGTATTTGAAGGTCAGTAAGATATTGAACACCTTTAAGGTCGCTGTGATGTAAAGAAAAGGCTTTTAGTTTTCTTATAGCTAAATTAGCTTCTTTATAAAAAGTTAACTTGTCATAAATTTCACTTTCTCGTTCATCTTCAGACGAGTTGGTCAGCGTTTCTTGGGAAGCAATTAACATTTCAGTACTAATGTTTTCCACATTTTCATCATTAATGAAGACTTCATTATCTAACTTGATATAGTATTCGATGTCAACTTGGATTTGGCTCTGAACTCGATTAACAACATTGGTGAACTGAGCAAGTGCTGATAGCGGAAGCTCATCTTCTGCGGTCCGACCGCTATTATCATCGGGGATATTTTTTTTTCGCAAAACCAGCTTTCCTGAAACAATTTTTTACTGTTTGTTGACTCAATTTCTCCTTGTGTATGAAATAAACAACATATAACAAATTTATTGATTTTGATAAATCCGTAGCAGAATTTGCATCTTCCATCTGCAACAAAATATTTTTTAAAAATAATGATTTGTACAAAAACTTAAAGTTTTTTGATCCAGGGGCTGACAAAATACTGTTGTGTTTGCTGGGAGAAAATAACTTTAACATTTTTCAATTTGAGATCGCGAGGATGAGAAGCTGCATTGTCTAAAAATAAAAGAACTTTCCGTTCCTTAAGCTGCATTTTGCTATTGAACTACACTAGAAAATCAGTCATCAAATCAGATGTCATCCAAGCCTTTTTGTTTGATCGTCACCTAACTGGTAAATTGTTTAAATTAATGTTGCGAAACGCATGAGGCTTTGCAGCTTTCCCAATAACAAAAAGACGTTCCTTTTCTCCAGCCATATTGACGCAGTGCAATATCGTGAGCCTATCCTTGGCCATTTTTCCGCCAGTACATTTCTCAACTTTTAATGTTATCGGGTAATGCACGAAAAATCAAGCCAAATTCATCTGCATTATAAATACTCGCGAACCACATCCTTCAATCAAAGACGGCACTTTTTTGGTAAAACTTTTGACATCATCTTGGTTTACACTAGCGGCTTCTCCAGAAATTGCACGAATGGTTATGTAATGCCGTTTTTTAACCTTTCTAGCCAACTAGATGATGCATTAAAATCGGCGTAATTCAGTTTCTCTGCAATTACTTTAGCCTTGCTTCTTATAAGTGTGCCGGACAGAGGGATGCCTTTATTTCGAGCCACCACAAACCATTCGTAACACAGTTTATTAATGTTAAGGCCTTTGGGCTTCAGCATACTCCTTTTTCTCTCCGGGTTGACATCAGTGTCCCACAATCTTAAAATTTGGTCTTTGTTTTTGATAATGCAGGCAGCTTGAAATTTGCTGATTTTACACTTCTTTGCTAACTCGCGTACACCTAGTTTTTCATTTTTATGAATTTCAATGACATTAACTTTGACTTAATAGTCAACACTGCTTTAGGCATAGCGATTAAAGCATACAATATGCATATATAAATGTATGAAATCATTCAAGACTTGTTGTCTCTTCGTATTTAGGGATTCCCCTTTATACATACAAGCATTATTGAATAAGCAACAGATGTACGGATATGGACAAGAGTAAACAGAAAAACAGAGTCACCTTGTTAAAGTTTTATAAGCTGTCCGGTTATGGGGAACTAAAATGCCATTTGGTGTGGGAAAAAGTGTCCGCGTGCGGTTATGGGAGGGTTGTCCGCTTAAGAGGGAAAAAATTAAAAAAATCAAAAGGATTTTTTTGGTACTGAAAAAAGTGTCCGTTTATGGGAGGTGTCCGTTTAAGAGAGGTGTCCGTAAGGAGAGAGTACACTGTATATACATATCTATTGAGTTGGACGTTAGAGAGAGGGTCCTTCAACACATGGTATAGGCTATTGCTTTAATTTAAAATTTCTACATTTTTTTTCTGGTTTGACTCTTTGTATGGAAAAGGTTCCCCTGGTTTTAAGTTTTGTTTTTTCAACTAAAAATTGTTCAATAATTTTTTGAAAGGATTTTTTTTCTTTAGACAAATTTTATATATCAGTTTTTCATTCAGCATTAAAAAACTAATTTGCGACAACATAAAGTAATAATATGTTCTGAATCTTATAGCAACTCGAGTCGATATAGCGATGTCTGTCTGTCCGTCTGTCTGTTGAAATCAGGGTCATTCACAAAGTAATGCATTTACTTTGGGAAAATTACAATAATATTATTTGCCATCATTTCGGGCGGGTTGGTGTTTTAAATGGGGTCAATCGAGCTTAATTGTGCCAATATATGCCCAAAAACATGAAATATGTGTTTGTTATAATAGTTAAGTATTAAGATATGATAAGATATTGTTCAAGTTTTCAAACATTTTTTTTACATTTGTTATAAATAGTGAAGTAACTAAAGATATTAATTTAAACTTACCACCTAATTGGAGGATTTCAAAGATTCGGTATAGCCGAATTTAGCACTCTTACTTGGTTCCAATTATTTTCTTTGTGGCTATTTTCAAACCCTTTTTTTGGGCTTCTATAAAATTTTGAAAGGAGAGTAATGAAAAATTCGGCCTAATTTCAATTAAAAGAAACCACATAAAGTTTTTTGATTAAGCCTTTATTCAATAAAAACTAAGCAATTACAATATTTTTAAAATAAAAAGGTTTATGCCTGTTTAAACATTTGTCAATCGGAACATTCATCTTTTGTTCTATTTTTTTTTAGAATACCAATTATTTTCTTTTCGATTTTATTTCCACAATTAGTTTTATAAATATTTTTTTTAATTTAAAATTTTATTAACAGAGTAAATAATAATACTCATAGTTGAAAAAAAAAAAAAACAAAAAACTAAAATTAACTTAAGTAAATTTTTCAAATTGTGTCCATTAAAATTTATGTAAATTCCATTTGTTGTCAAATGAATATAATTTGTTGAAAAAATTTAATAAACTATTTTATCATCGTCATCGTTAGAGAGAAGTTGAGTAAATAAATAAATAAATATTTTATAACTGCAGCTGGCTGAGTTGGCTTGTATGAAGTTGCCATATTCACACAAACACGTATATACCCATGTGTATATGGGGGCAGCAACTGCTATTATTTGTTACCGATAAATTTATGATAAAGGTTGAACCAAAAAAAAAAAAAAAAAAAAATTCATACATTTTTTAAAATTTGTTTTCCAATGAATTCCCTATGGTAAATAAACCTCATGGAAATTCATGAATACATACATATTTTAAAATAACAAATTTATGTAGTTACATGTATGTTATTTACTCTCCAACAAAACCCGTAAGAATATTTTTCAATATTCATATTAACAGCGGCAATAAACTAAAGTTGAAATGGTTTTTATAGATGCCCTTCTTTAGACGTTTTTTTCTTTTACTAATGTTTTGACTTGTGCTAAAATCAATTTAGACAGATGCCAGGAAACAAAGATTGCTAAAGATTTTGTTTCAATATTTTTATGAATATACCAAATATTATATTAAAAACAAGGAAGAAAATTATAGTCGGTCTAGACCGACTATACGATACCCTATACCATGCGTTTAGAAACCCTATCTCTTAGGCCCAACTAACTGGACATTGAAAATAAGCAAAAATCAAATTTGCGTGGGATTTTTATTAATTTTTTTGGCTGCAGATATGAAAAAGTTCATATCGGATGCTATATCTATAAAGGGACTAGGTCCAAAAATGGACCGATCCTGATCATGTTTGGTAAAGTCTCTTGTATTTTACAAAAATATGTACAAACAAAATTTGAGAAGAATCAGTGCAATATTTTTGTTCTTTAATAGATTTAAGTGAAGATCGGGAAGCAGCTCTATATGGGGTCAAAGGGATCATTTTTGGACTACTCATTAGTGGATGTAATGAACGCATACAAACCCAATTTGAGCAAGATCTATATGACAATTTGGATCTTATGGCAATTTATGTCGATTTCATATGGGTAATTTTGTATGGGGGCTAGGTCTGAACATGGACCGATTCTCACCAATTTCAACAGCGTTCATCCCATGGCCGATAAAAGCTTACATACCAAATTTCGTCAAAATATATTCATATTTGCGACCTGCAGTTTGATTACAAGCTTTACATGACACACAGACGGACGGACGGACGGACGGATGGACATTGTTAAATCAACTCAGAAAGTGATTCTGATTCGATCGGTATAATTAAAGATGGGTCTAGGTCAAATATTTTTGGTTGTTACAAACAGCAGCACAAAGTCATTATACCCAAACCACATAGTGGTATAGGGTATAAAAAACAAGTAAGAGTGTTAAATTCGGCTGTGCCGAATCTTTGATACCCTCCACCTCAATTGATGTCTTCTAAATTTAAAATTATTATTTCCGACGTTTTGATATGATTTTCTGAAATTCAATTAATATTTTCTAATTTATAATTGGAAATTTAAATTCCAATTTTTAGAATTGATATTTTCTTAAATTTGAATGAAAAATTTAAAAAATGCAATTTTGTTTTTATGTGAATAATAATGCGCTAGTAATTATAAACAATTTTTAAAAATTAGATGTTGTCAGATCTATTATGTAGAACTGTTTTGAAAGCAAAAACTCATTGACGAACTCGGTAACTCTATATTATAAAGACAACAAAAAGTTAATATGCCAAACTTATGTTCGTAGTTGTAAAATAATAATGAAAAACCTATGAAATATAAGACCAGCCGGTGTATATTCTTAACATTGTTCTGTATGATATCTATTTAAAAATATTGACATTCATGTTAAAATAGAAATAACTATTGTAAAGCTAACTAGAACAAAAATTGTGGCGCCATCTACTGTGGCATAGTCACGCTGAGCAAAATGAAGTGACTCTATGTTAATGCAAACGAAATGTATTTTCCCCGCAACAAAATATTGCAGAATTTTATGTAAATAAAATAATATACCGATTTATTTCTAACATGCAGTTATTATGGATATACATACATATATAGAATATATGTACATATATTATTTGTATTATTTAATATGTGTATGTATGTATATGTAAATATTACACACAAAAAATTCAACATAAACGTTGTTTTTGAGTTTTTCTCTTTAATAAATTAATACATAAAAATTTACATTGTTTTTTTTTTATTGACAACTAGGTATTTTAGCATTATTTGCTTTAGATGCTGGTGAATTTTTACTCCCTTTATATTAACTCGTAGTGTCTGCTTGTCGAAAAAAATTTGGATCGATATTAACCCCTTTCCCGTGACCCAATCGATCTGAACGTTTGCAGGCAGGCAATGACAGAAATGATCTAATAAATTTTTTTAGTGATGTCAAAACAATGGAAACTTTTAAATTTTTCTACCAGAGTTGATAAAAAAAATGTACATAGGTTTAGTTTTTATTATATTATTACCACAATGACCACCAAAACTACAAGTCCAGCTATGACAACAATACAACATTTAGAATAACAACAAGAACAATATAGAAACGTCATATTTTTAATTTTTTTTTTAATTTTTCAGAGATTTCCCTGGACCTGTTCCACCGATTTTAATAATTTTTGAAGTAGTAATCTTCCCATGAATCATTCTCACTGAAAATGATCACCTTAGCTTTCCTATTGAGGGCGTGATCGTGACAAGAACAACATAGAAAATTATATTTTTTCAAGACTTTTTTTAGTTCTTCATTCAAATCTCGGGCCGTAATCGACCGATTTGGACGATTTTAAATAGCAAACTTCTCAGGATGTTAATGAATCATTTTTTATGTCAACGAGCAGCCTAGATGTCCGATTGATGCCGTCTTCGTGATTTCCACAGACGGACAGACGGACAGACGAACATAGCTATATCAACTCCGATTGTTATAGGGATCACAAATATATATATTTATTGGGGTCCACCATTTTTTTCTAATTATTACAAACGGAATGACAAACTTATATATACCCTCTGCACACTGGAGTGGAGGGTATAAATAACTTCTGCTAAGCCATTTACATAAAAAGCAGTATTTTTAGAACAATATCTATAATATTAATAGGCTAGGCGATTTCTTGTGACCGATGTTTTGTTCTACTGTTTTATCCCGATTTTGACCAAACGTATATTATTTGAAAGGTATTTATTTTTAGCTGCTCATCAGATTTACAGATTTTTAAATTTTTTCCCTTATTTTGAGTAAATTGCATTTAAAGTTGCTGTTAACACATACATAAAATTATACATATGCTATCATATTATCCCTCGGGTAATAACAGCAGCCTTTTTAAAACTGAATTGTCACAACTCTTCAATCTTTACATTTGCATAATCTTAACAATTATAACATAGTTTCAGGAGACCTAAACAGTAAACATGTTGAATAGGGCAATGCTTCTATTAATACGAAAGGGAATAACTATGCTTAAAGAATGGATGTCTTGCAATGAAATTTTGTTTAGATGCAGCTTATATGCTTCTGTCACACCTTCTTATCCTCGTTGTGAATCGTATTTAGATATATGCATAGCAGACTCTCGCCTATCGATACAGAAGGAAACCAATATATTAAATTGCCTAAAAACCATAGACTATGATAGCGATCACAATTCTATACAAATTCGTATATTACATGATGAAAATAATCATCCTCTTGAATTTTTGTAGCAAAAAACCAGATTTAAAATTTAATTACAAACAAACTAATTGGAAAAAATTCAAAAATAACATCACAAATGAATTAAATAATAGTGAAACAATACCGAATAACAGAAATCTAACGATTTTGATTTTTATTTGAGTAGACTAAATAAATTTATAATGAACTCAATTGAAAAATCTGTCCCAAAATTTAACAAGCAAGAAAATTATAGTCGGTCGGTCGTAGTCGACTATACGATACCCTATACCATGCGTTTAGAGAGCGCATCTCTTAGACCCAACTACTTGGATATAGAAGATAAACATAAAGCAAATTTGAGTGGGATTTTTATTAATTGTTTTGGCTGCAGATATGAAAAAGTTCATATCGGATGCTATATCTTTATGGGGACTAGACCCAAAAATGGACCGATCCTGGCCATGTTTGGTAAAGTCTCTTGCATTTCGCAAAAATATATAGAAACAAAATTTGTGAAGATAGATTTTGATAGATTTAAGTGAAGATCGAAAAGCAGCTCTATATGGGGCCTATGACTAAGAGTTGTCCCATAGGGATCATTTTTGAACTACTCATTAATGGATATAATAAACGCATACAAACCCGATTTGAGTAAGATCTATATGACAATTTGGATCTTATGACAATTTAAGTCGATTTCATGGGGTCATTTGTATGGGGGCTAGGTCTGAACATGGACCGATTCTCACCAATTTCAATAGCGTTGATCCTATGACCGATAGAAGCTTAAATACCAAATTTCATTAAAACATATTCATATTTGCGACCTGCAGTTTGATTACAAGGTTGACATGGACACACAGACGGACGGACGGACGGACATCGTTAAATTGAATTAGTTAGTGATTCTGATTCGATCGGTATAATAAAAGATGGGTCTAGGCAAATATTTTTGGTAGTTACAAACAGCAGCACAAAGTCATTATACCCAAACCACAAACTCATTTTTATTACAAACACATTAACAAATTTAATAAACACACACATAGCATTGTATAATTTTATGTATATGTTAGTAGCAACTTTAAATGCAATTTACTCAAAATAAAGGAAAAAATTTAAAAATCTCTAAATCTGCAAAACGGCTAAGAAGAAATACCTTTCAACTAATATACGTTTGGTCAAAATCGGGATAAAACGGTAGAACAAAACATCGGTCACAAGAAATCGCCTAGCCTATTAATATTGTAGATTATATTAATATACAACTAGCAGATTCCAGCCCTCGAAATTCGAGTGCAAATTCTAGGTAACTTTATTTTTCAACTTTAGCCAATTCATAATTCAACCCTTTTTTTGGTATATGTCCAAAGTACATAATAATTCAATTCAACACAATTAACCATTATTGTGAATGAAGAAAACAAAATCTTTTTTTTTACAAACACATTAACATACTTAATAAACACACACATAGCTTTGTATAATTGTATGTTTGTGTTAGTAGCAAGTTTAAATGCAATTTACTCAAAATCAAGGGAAAAATTCTAAAATCTGTAAATCTGGTGAACAGCTAAAAAGAAATTCCTTTCATATGTCAAAATCGGTTATTAGTTGAAGTCTTAAAATCGGTGACAAGAAATCGTCTTGCGTATTAACATTATAGAGATGATAAGTAACAAATATTTCAAAATTTATTTTCCAAAATAAAACAAGCAAAAACAAATTTATGATTTCTGATGGATTACAACAGGGAACTGTAAATTCTCCCATTCTTTTTATTTCCATATAACGGATCATTTATCTGAAATAGATAATATAATCCCATTTGCAGCTAACATTACTATATATCACGCTGATGATAAAATCGAAAAAATTTATGAAAATCTCTAAAAACGCTACAATAAAGTGGAAAGTTAGGCAACTAATTGGAACATGAGAATTAACGCTCAAAAATGTGAAACAATAGTCTTCAGACCACCAGTTGATAAATGCAACTATAACATTCGAAAAACATGGAAAGAATTTCGATTCAAATCCAATACGTTTAATTGTAAAACTCCTAATAGGGAAATAGTTAAATACTTAGGTGTATTTTGCATTTTAATCAACACATTAAGGAAATAACTACAATAGCATCAAATGCCTTCTTTATATATAGATCACTATTTTGTTCTAAATATGTGAGCTAAACAATTAAAATGTTAATGTATCAGTCCTTAATAAGACAAATGGTTATCCAATATGTTTTAAAATATCATCAACAAGCATGGAAAAAATTAAACTTATTTAAAGGAACTGTTTAAGAATATGTACATCACTTTATAGATCTCCAAAAAGCTATCTACAATATTAAAAGGTAAGGCGATTTCTTGTGACTGATTTTTTGTTCCACAGTTTTCTCCCGATTTTGACCAAACATAGCTCATTTGAAAGGTATTTCTTTTCAGCTGTACACCAGGCTTACAGATTTTTACATCTTTACATTTTTTACACTTTCAAGCATTAAGCATTAATCACATTAAAATTCCAATAGAAGAAGAAGTTTTACTAAGAAATATAGGAATTAATGCCCTCGAATTAGATGCGGAAAATACTAACTTTGTAGTCAGAGATAAGAACCAAATATTAAATACAATTGCGTCCTTTCTAGAATCTGTTCACTCTCACAAAGAGATCGACCCAAATAACGATTTGCATATTGATGTTGGTAATTTTTTCTCTAGGTTTTTGGAAACAAAAACTGAATACGAAGCAAACCAAACATTTTAACAACATTTAATGCAAATAAAAAGGCCAGTGAGTTAAATGAAACTCTCGCTGAGGATTCTATTTTTTACATTTTCAAAAACTTAAGACAAAAATTATCCTCAGGCATAGACAACATACCCAGTATTATTTTAAGGAATATTCCAGATGCAGTTGTTTAAGAATATTGTACGCTATTCAACAACTGGCTTAATAATTCTTACTTTCCTCATGCGTGGAAATTGGCAAAAATTGTAGTTTTACCCAAAAAAGATAAGAACACAGGTAATCCAAAAAAAAAACCTTCGTGCAATCAGTTTGTTACCAAATATAAGTAAGGTATATGAAGTTTGTATTAACAAAAATATATTAAAATTTTGCGAAACAAAAAATTTAATCAATGATAAGCAATTCGGATTTAAATACAAACATTCAACTATTCATGCTATACACTGTTTAGTCTCAAATATCAATTGGAATTTGAATAAATCCCTTTGTACAGGTGCCTGTCTTATAGATTTTGAAAAAGCTCCTGGATTCCAGGCTAAATTTATAAACTTTGGAAAAATAAAGCTCCAATGCATTTATTAATACTTATACATAATATGCTAAACAACAAATCCTTTCAAGTTAGTAATAATAATCAAATAGGTACTAGAAAATTTATTATTGCAAATGGCTTGCAACAAGCCATACATTAAATTTCTTCTCCTAAATAAAATTGATAACATCATAAGATTTGCTGATGACATCGTTATCTATCATTCTGATAACAATGTCCAACAAATTAACTAAAACTTACTAAATTATTTTAATTTAGTACAGAAATATGCTCTTGATTGGCAAATGAAAATTAATTTAAATAAAGGTGAAACTATATTGTTCCGTCCTCCAGTAGGAAAATGCAATTATAATATAAAAAAAAATGGAAAGAGTTTGGAATTGTGTCTAATAAGAAAATACATATCCCAAACAAAGATGAGGTTAAATATCTTGGAATTTATTAAGATAAATTTTATACTTCAATAATCATACTCATTTACAGCTAATAAAAGCTAGAAATTAATTTTTTATGTATAAAAAACTATTCTTTTCTAAATACATTAAACACAATGTAAAAATTTTGTTATATCAATCATTAATCAGACCTATTTTAACATACGGTTGCCAAATATGGTTTAATATTTCACCATCTGATATGGAGAAAATGCAAATGTATATACTATACCAGGCATGGGCAAATGCGGCCCCATATAAATTTAAAAAAAATTACAAAATTTAATTTAGTATTAATTAAAAAAAAAAAAAAAATTAAAACATTAATACCAAAATTTCAAAGTATTGTTCAAAAATAGCATTAATACGAGTATAAATTTTCAATAGAGCCACAAAATTAATACAAATTATTTGAATGCAACGTCTGTTAACATGCTTCATTTTTTCTATTAGAAACAATGTAGCATGTACAAAAAAAAAATGCATTTTAAAAATTGTATGTTTGCAAAACACACCCATGATTTGAAATGCAAACGACAGAGCATAATAATTTTTCTCTCTCGTTTTTTGTATTTCATTATTTTCAGGGTTGTCAACTTTAAAATATCAAAAAGCACTAAACCGACAAAAATCGCATAATTTGAAAAAACACTATATTTTCCATTTTTTATTTTTGCTTTTTTCAGTAAAAGCCCTGTTGTCCTGAATACTTGGGGATGAGAGCAGTCCCTATAATTAAATGTTTCATTAAAACCAGAAATTTTTTATCTTTTGGAACAAAAACCATTAAATTTTTTATACATATTGTACCAACCACTTAATAAAAATTTTTTCATAAAAGCATGTTTTGAAAAATAATTCAATTGAACTTTAAAATTTTGTTTGAAAAATTTAAAAACTAAAATTGCCAAATTGGACGATTTTTTAATTATTTCTAATGTTCATTTTATTGAAATTAACTGGTAATACTCAACATATATCGGTCCCGCTTTTTACTTTTACGGAATTAAAATGGCATCAACGAGCAATAAAAAACGTAAGATAGGTGATGAAAACAGAAAATCCAGTCCGAATGGACACACAAATTCGCATTTGTTGAAAATAAGGACACACTTACGTGCCTCATTTGCAAAATTACTGTGCCACATAACAAACTTTACAATTTAAGTAGACACCATGAAAAATTTCACTCACAATTTGCCAACGATTATCCCCTTAATACTAATCTTAGAGAGACTAAACTGAAGGCATTGCATTCAAATATTGCAAAAGAACAGAACACTATTTCGTCTTTTAGCCATGGAAATGACAGAAGCAAGTTACATAATAGCTTGGGATATTGCCCGTGATAAACGTCCTTATGGATATGCAGAGTTAAGAAAACACACTATGAAGAAGGTTATAAGCATTCTCGACCCTGATAACAAAAACCTGCATAAAGCGATAGATCAGCTTTCTTTATCACGGCTATCACGGCGCACAACCGAGCGTCGGATTTGAGATATCAGCACTTTTATTGAAACAAGTTTAAAAAACGAACTAAAAAATTCTGCAGCATTTAGTTTAGCTCTTGATGAATCCACAGATGTTAGCGACGTTCCTCAATTGGCGATCTTCATTAGGTCTAGATCAGTTGAATTTTATATCACTGAAGAAATGTTAGACCTTGTAGCTCTTTCTGAAACAACGCGAGGCATTGATGTAAAAAATGCGCTTATCGAAGTAATTAACAAATTTGAATTGCCACGAGATAAAAGACCTCGAATGTAAAAAATTTAAATTTTTTCCTCTTTTAAAATTGAACGTAAATAATATACAAGACGATAAGCTGGAAGAATACATAAATAATTTAAAACAATTTCATGAAAATTTTAAATGTAGATTTGAGGATCTCAAACAACTTCAAGCAACTTTCTCAGGTTTTGTTAACCCATTTTTGTGTGATGTACTAAATGATGAATTTTTATTATCCGATATAATTCTTGCAAAACCAGATGTTGGAAAATTGGAGTTGTTAGAAATGAAGGATGATATTCTATTGAAAATGCATCACAAATCAACTTCTCTAGTTGGATTTTGGAAACTTGTTAACGAAACCCAATATCCATAATTGAAAAAAGGTGCTGCTCGTTTATTTTCAATGTTTGGCACAACGTATTGTTGTGAATCTCTATACTCCACCATGAAAAATGTTAAAAACAAAAATCGTTCACGTTTAACAAATCAACATCTTACGGAACTCATTCGGACAACTTTGACAAACTACACACCTGATTTTAAAGAAATAATCAAAAATTCTTCCTGATTTCTTTTTTATTTTTTGTTACCTATATTTTATTTTATTTTTATATAATTCCTTTTTTTTATTTTATTTAAAATGAAATTCTTTGATCTCAAAAAATTTTAAAATATAACATTATTTTTATAAATACTAATAATATTTCAGTATAAAATTTATTTGTAATGTGTATGAAATGAATTAATAAATTTTATGATTGTTTAAAAATTGTTTTTTTTTTTGCTTTTTTGTTTGAAAATGAATATTTGTACAGAAATAAACTAGTGCGGCCCACCGTTAGTAGGTGAAATTCCAAATTTGGCCCAACAAGCCATTTACGTGCCCACCCCTGGTACATACTTTACTAAAGAGCTCGAATATGGGACAATGTATTTTAAATTATTTTTCATACTATTTATTTATTTATAGTTTAAGCTTATAAAATTGAATTAAATAAACAATTAAAAAAAATCATGTCATTCCGATCACAGGGTATATGTGTAAACACCTAGTAATTAAAGATGCTTTTGTGGCACTTTTTTAAAATCAAATAGAAAGCGTCATTTATATATCAGCTGCTGGGGCTCCGCTTATTTAAAAATATTCATTAGTATATCAACTGTTAAATTTTTAATTTTTTATTTTTCGTTTTTCATTTTTCATTTCTTATGTTCCAATTTTTATTTTTAATTTTTTATTTTTCAATTTTCATTTTCATTTTTTATTTTTCATTTTCCATTTTTTATTTTTCATTTTTATTTTTCATTTTTTGTTTTTCATTTTTAATTTTTAATTTTTAATTTTTCATTTTTTAATTTTCATTTTCTATTTTTAATTTTTTATTTTTCATTTGTTATTTTTCATATTTTGTTTTTCATTTAAAATTTTTAATTTTTATTTTTCATTTTTTATTTTTCATTTTCGATTTTTCATTTTCTATTTTTCATTTTTTATTTTTCAATTTTCATTTTCATTTCTCATTTTTATTTTCATTTTTTATTTTTCATTTTCCATTTTTCATTTTTGATTTTTGTTTTTTGATTTTTGATTTTTTATTTCTCATTTTTCATTTTTCATTTTTCATTTTTAATTTTTTATTTCTAATTTTTTATTTTTCATTTTTAATTTTTCATATTTCAAAACGTTTTTATAACGCTATTCGCTCCCTCATTTTATCTTCAAACACTTCCTAATGAAATCGTGCCTTCATTTTTTCTCCAAACACTTTCCAATGAATTGTCCCTCCATTTTATCTCCAAACACTTCCTTTTTACTGTAATTCATTTATTTTTTATTTTTATTTATTTTTTGTTTATGTTTGATTAGCATTAATATTAAATGCAGTGATAATTGTGTTATTTATATGGAATAAACTAAAACGTTAAGAATATTTCTAAATGATTGAGAAAATTAATTATAAATGTTTATAAAAAGTGAAGAAATATACTGCAGAAAACAGAGACAAAAAGTTATTACATGTCATAATATTTTCACCAATGCAATCTTAAGTCACACCGATATAGTCTTACGTCTTACATCTTACATCTTACTCTGTTTTTTTGATTGTATTGTGAAATAGATTTTTACCCACTGCTCGTATAGATGTTTACACATAAAAAAAAAAAAAAAAATTATACATATACTAATTGTGTTTTATTAAATTTGTTAATGTGAGTTTGTTAATGAGTTTGTTATCTTCATTCACAATAATAATAAAGTATAAAAGTGATGGTTTGTGAATTGGCTAAGTTGAAAAATAAAGCTGCCTAGATATTGCACACGAATTTCGAGCGCTGGAATCTGCTAGTAAACATTATTACTCGAATCTCTTAAGAAACGTTCTTCTTGCATAAATCACAAACTCTTTTTCCTCAATTTACCTCTAATTTGTCATTTTCACTTGGACCAGGATCACAGAGGAATCTTTTTTAAGTTAATATTATTTAAAACTGGCCACCTATGAAGTAACAACAGTATTTTGTTGCAATACTGACAAACTCTTGTTGGACATTCTTTTTAAATATATTTTAAAATATTAAAAAAAAAATATTTAATCGTCTTTTTTCCCTATAAATTCCCCTTCTTCAAAATCCGCAACTAAAATTCACTATTCTTTTTTTTTTTTATTAAAAATGCAAGAAACGCCTCATTAAAAAAGTCAAAGTTTTTATATGATAAAATTTTAACTTATCATCCGTAAACGTTTAAATTATTTTTTACACCATTCACACCAGTGTGCTAGAAGGTATAAATAAATTATTCATTCTATTTGTAATAGTTAGAAAATAAAATTTGAGCCCCATAAAATATTCCTGATCCTTAACACAGCCTTGTCCGTCTGTCCGTCTGTGGCAGTCACGATTGCCCCCACAATAGGTCAACTGAGTTGCTTATTTTTAGTGAAAATACTTCACTTTATTTAACGCAGCGTTACAAACGAAACGAGTGGTGTGGATAGTACCGATTGTACTTATTCTTAGCCAAATATTTTTAAATTTTGCATAAAAAACAGAAAATTAATGCTTCCAATACCAGTTTATTGTATCAGGGTGTTAAACTTTATTTTTACTCAATTTTCAATAAAGTTAAAAACATATTTATTTGATACAAACTATTTTTTATTTTGTTCATTTATTATGTATTTAAAACTTTTCATTTACACGATGCAATCACTTTTTCTAGATAGTTTTTAGCTGTTATAAATCATTGTGTCAATATCTAGAATAGGGTACAAAATAATAATCATAATAAAAATATTTAAAAAGCGAACAACAAAAATCAAATCAAATAAACATGAATTGTACACAAATAAACGCCAAACTCATACCAATAAACAAACAAACAAATCTTATAGTGAGTTATAGAATTTAAATACAAAAAAAAAAAAAATAATTCAAAGAGTAGAATCTCGATTATGCGAAACTGTTTTCAATTTCATTATTTAACTATCTTGTTCATTTTGAACAACTACATTATACAAGTAGAAAATGTAAAAAATTGGCTAAAATCGAAGCAATTTTTATATTTTATCCAATAATCGTTGGTCTCTAAATGAACAACATGAGACCAGTTGTAGAGGTAGTCTCCGTAGAAAACTGTCTCCCAATATTCACCTGTCAAAATCTATGTAAATACATAGAAATAAGTTAGAAAATTTAATCGCTTTGTGGTTGGGAAATGTTCTTTACCCCAAAGATAATGCTTGTACTACCAAGAATACAGGATAATTAGGGTGGGTCAAATTGTTGGGGTTCATCACGATTCTGGTACTATGGGCCATAACAAGTATATTTGCCCAAGGAACCATACCTCTAAAATCATTTTCGGTCCTGCCAAATTTTCTATGAAAATATTTTCATAATATTTTTATTTACTCTTTGAATGAACAAATATAAAAAACGAATTTTTTGACTTAAATTGAATGAAATCGATTTAGATCGAATATGGGCACCCCACTTTATTTTCAACGCTGAATATTCTGGGCTATTTTAAATATGGGAATGTGAAAGATTCATCGATTTGTGCAATAGTTTCGTCAATTTTCCCCAAAAAGGTGAAAAAAATCCACAAAATTGTACGAAAACGCCCCCTGGCGGCTGTTAAAGAAAAAAAATCTGAAAAATGAATTTTCCGATCCAAAAACCCCGGTATACACATTTTCAATAATCTTTTTTTACATTTGAATGAGTATTATGGAAAATATTATGCAAATATTTTCATCGAAATTTTGTTCCTTGGCAAATATACTTGTTATGGCCCATAGTACCAGAATCGCGATGAATCCATGGAGTAAAAATAATTGACCCACCCTAAGGATCACATATACTTTTTGAATAATTTTAACGAAATTAATTGAATTTGTCTAAAGTCCAAAATTAGTATGTGTTTTACTTCAAATGGGTTTCTATATTTGTACAGACTAGCAGAGCCCTGCTCTCGAAATTCGAGTGAAAATTCTAGGAAATTTTATTTTTTCACAAAATTTTTTTAATTCAATGTTTTTTCATCTATTTGTATATAAAATTTATGAATATCTATAATATTAATAGGCTAGGCGATATCTTGTGACTGATGCTTTGCTCTAACGTTATATCCCGATATTTCTTTTTAGCTGTTCACCAGATTTACAGATTTTTAAATTTTTTCCTTTATTTTGAGTAAATCGCATTTAAAATTACTACTAATACATACATAAAATTGTACATATGCTATGTGTGTGTTTATTAAATTTGTTAATGTATTTGTAATAAAAATGAGTTTGTTTTTTGTGTTGATTTGTGAATTGGCTTTAATTCATTAGCAGACTTTTAGTGTCTTTATTTAACGAAAAAATAAAATTTCTTATAATTTGCGCTCGAATTTCGAGGGCTGGAATCTGCTAGTATATCATAAATGCGTTTGTTAAAAAATAATTTTATAAGAACCTAAAAGTATATTAATCAATTTTAGATAATTCATAAATACATACACAGCATTGTATAGTTTTTTATTTGAAGCTTAAATATGTGTTTTATGTATGTGTTACTAGCAACTTAAAAAAAAGAAAAAAATTGACCAGATGGTGCACGTGTGAAAAGAAATACCTTTCAAATGGTATATTTGTTTTCAAAATCGGTTGGTAACTGAGAGTTTAGGAGATGTCACAAGAGATCGCCTTGTCTATTTGATATTATAGATGTCAAAGGGTCATCTCACTAAATGTAGTCATGATCTCACCAGTTTTGAAGAGGTCATCAGTTCGATAGGAACTTAAATATCTCCCACAAATTATAAATTGACTTATGAAAGAACTATGAAAGGTCATATAAATGTCAAAAGCGTGTATGAAAAATTGTCCATGTTTCAATTCTTAACAAATATTCCATTTAGGCTCAATCGCATTAAATTGTTATGTTAAGAGATACAGGTCAATAAAGCCAGGCACTTATCTTAGTTTATTTTTTAGGCTTTACATATTTTTTCTTTACAACTGATGTCCAGTTTTTTTTGATCTTATTAACAGAAAATAGATTCACTGTGGTTACCAAATTTACTGCTAACCGAATTGCGATGAAGCTGATAACTGAATTTTGTGTTAATTAGGATTAAAATTCTGTTGTTGTAACAGCAAATGTTTGATCGCAATAGAAAATATGTAGCTCCTCTTCAATATCTGTTGATAAAACTGAAACTACAGATATTGAGTTTTGAGTTTATACTCTGTACCATCATGCGGTCAGTGTATAATGAATATGTGCTACCAAAAATATTTGACCTTTTATTATACCGATCGACTCATAATCAATTTTTAAGTTGATTTAGCATATTATATATTCTGTTTATAAATTCTACAGTTCTTCTAGTTATGGGAATGCATTTTGATTTTAAAAAATTTAAGCGTAATTCACTTGCAGTTGCCCATTCGTAGACTTTTGATAAGTCAGAGTTAATTGCAGAAGCTTTGCAGCCAATAAAAAGCTGAACGTCATCAGCATACATTTGTGTGTTCATGAAACGCAAATGCGTTGGTAACTCGTTGGAATATATAGTATATATGTAGTCGTGGTCCAAGGATTGATCCTTGTGGAACTCCTCTTGTGACTGGTAGCCATGTTGAATGATACAATCGAAAAACATGAAAAATGGAAAAGGACGTTGAACTGCATTGAAGGCTTTTGAATGGTCTAGAAGTATTAAAAACGTGACTCGATCATCGTCAATATTACTCGGAGTATCTTCAATAACATCTGCAAGAGCAGTTATGCAACTTGGTTTCGGCCGAAATCCAGTTTGCCGACTAGTAATTAAACATCTGCCAAGAACATGATGCAGCATTTTTTTATATGGCACGATTGCAATCGACAGATAATCATTTCTAGTCTTCGGAATAGCAACTATTTTGCGAATTTCCACCTTGTAGGAAATGTGCTTGTACATATATTATCAAAAAAGCCAATGTTAACTCTATAAACTGAGTCCATAAAATTGGACAGAGTTAGATTTTATGGACAGAAAACCTTGAAAAAACATCTGAATGACTATGAAGCAATGAAAGTTAAGTAGATCTGCATCAATTGGAGCAATTTGATTATTGTAGAGCGAAAAATTAACAATTTCTTTGTTCAATGTGACAAACTCGTTGTTACAAAAGAATGTTAAGTAAGATAAATTGAAGTAACAGAAATATTTATTAAGAATACAAAACCTGTTATTGGCGCTTTTTCAATTAAATCACAGTGGAGATGTGAAATATCTAGTAACAAAAGATTTTTTATGGCACTTTTTTAAAATCAAACAGAAAGTGTCATCTATGTATCACTTCTAGCAAACAACTGTACTTATTTCAACTGGTTAATTTTTCATTTTTCATTTCTTATTTCTCATTTTTTATTTTTCATTTTTACTTTTCATTTTTAATATTTTATTTTTAATTTTTCAATTTTTATTTTTCATTTTTTATTTTTCAGTTGTTTGTTTTTCTTTTTTAATATTTCATTTTTAATTTTTTATTTTTCATTTTTTATTTTTCATTTTTAATTTTTCGTTTTTAGTTTTTTATTTTTTATTCTTCACTTTTCATTTTTTATTTTTAATTTTTTATTTTTTATTCTTCATTTTTCATTTTTTATTTTTAATTTTTTATTTTTAATATTTAATTTTTTTTTTCATTTTTCATTTCTTATTTTTCATTTTTCATTTTTTATTTTTAATTTTTAATTTTTAATTTTTAATTTTTAATTTTTAATTTTTAATTTTTAATTTTTAATTTTTAATTTTTAATTTTTAATTTTTAATTTTTAAATTTTTAATTTTTAATTTTTAATTTTTAATTTTTAATTTTTAATTTTTAATTTATAATTTTTAATTTTTAATTTTTAATTTTTAATTTTTAATTTTTAATTTTTAATTTTTAATTTTTAATTTTTAATTTTTAATTTTTAATTTTTAATTTTTAATTTTTAATTTTTAATTTTAATTTTTAATTTTTAATTTTTAATTTTTAATTTTTAATTTTAATTTTTAATTTTTAATTTTTAATTTTTAATTTTTAATTTTTAATTTTTAATTTTTAATTTTTAATTTTAATTTTTAATTTTTAATTTTTAATTTTTAATTTTTAATTTTTAATTTTAATTTTTAATTTTTAATTTTTAATTTTTAATTTTTAATTTTTAATTTTTAATTTTTAATTTTTAATTTTTAATTTTTAATTTTTAATTTTTAATTTTTAATTTTTAATTTTTAATTTTTAATTTTTAATTTTTAATTTTTAATTTTTAATTTTTAATTTTTAATTTTTAATTTTTAATTTTTAATTTTTAATTTTTAATTTTTAATTTTTAATTTTTAATTTTTAATTTTTAATTTTAATTTTTAATTTTTAATTTTAATTTTTAATTTTTAATTTTTAATTTTTAATTTTTAATTTTTAATTTTTAATTTTTAATTTTTAATTTTTAATTTTTAATTTTTAATTTTTAATTTTTAATTTTTAATTTTTAATTTTTAATTTTTAATTTTTAAATTTAATTTTAATTTTTAATTTTTAATTTTTAATTTTTAATTTTTAATTTTTAATTTTTAATTTTTAATTTTTAATTTTTAATTTTTAATTTTTAATTTTTAATTTTTAATTTTTAATTTTTAATTTTTAATTTTTAATTTTTAATTTTTAATTTTTAATTTTTAATTTTTAATTTTTAATTTTTAATTTTTAATTTTTAATTTTTAATTTTTAATTTTTAATTTTTAATTTTTAATTTTTAATTTTTAATTTTTAATTTTTAATTTTTAATTTTTAATTTTTAATTTTTAATTTTTAATTTTTAATTTTTAATTTTTAATTTTTAATTTTTAATTTTTAATTTTTAATTTTTAATTTTTAATTTTTAATTTTTAATTTTTAATTTTTAATTTTTAATTTTTAATTTTTAATTTTTAATTTTTAATTTTTAATTTTTAATTTTTAATTTTTAATTTTTAATTTTTAATTTTTAATTTTTAATTTTTAATTTTTAATTTTTAATTTTTAATTTTTAATTTTTAATTTTTAATTTTTAATTTTTAATTTTTAATTTTTAATTTTTAATTTTTAATTTTTAATTTTTAATTTTTAATTTTTAATTTTTAATTTTTAATTTTTAATTTTTAATTTTTAATTTTTAATTTTTAATTTTTAATTTTTAATTTTTAATTTTTAATTTTTAATTTTTAATTTTTAATTTTTAATTTTTAATTTTTAATTTTTAATTTTTAATTTTTAATTTTTAATTTTTAATTTTTAATTTTTAATTTTTAATTTTTAATTTTTAATTTTTAATTTTTATTTTTAATTTTTAATTTTTAATTTTTAATTTTTAATTTTTAATTTTTAATTTTTAATTTTTAATTTTTAATTTTTAATTTTTAATTTTTAATTTTTAATTTTTAATTTTTAATTTTTAATTTTTAATTTTTAATTTTTAATTTTTAATTTTATTTTAATTTTTACTTTTTAATTTTTAATTTTTAATTTTTAATTTTTAATTTTTAATTTTTAATTTTTAATTTTTAATTTTTAATTTTTAATTTTTAATTTTTAATTTTTAATTTTTAATTTTTAATTTTTAATTTTTAATTTTTAATTTTTAATTTTTAATTTTTAATTTTTAATTTTAATTTTTAATTT
>OY821520.1:33112764-33115264 GCA_963682025.1 Cordilura impudica
AATTGGATATAGAAAATAACCATAAACCAAATTTTAGTGGCATTGTTATTAAGTTTTTTGGCTGCAGATGTGAAAAAGTTTATATCGGATGATATATATATATATTGGGACTAGGTCAAAAATGGCCCGCTCCTGACCATATTTGGTAAAGTCATTTATATTTTGGAAAACCCAATTTGAGAAAAATCTGTGCAATATCAAATTGTCTAATAAAAGACAATTTTTTCGAAAGAGTATGAAATGTTATATTAATATAATTATTCAAATTCTTAGGTGATTACAGAAAACAATTTGAAACGCACACTAAATCATCCTTAAACAAGTAAGAAAATTATAGTCGGTCTGGACCGACTGACTATACGATACCCTATACCATGCGTTTAGAAACCCTATCTCTTAGGCCCAACTAACTGGACATAGAAAATAAGCAAAAACCAAATTTGAGTGGGATTTTTATTAATTTTTTTGGCTGCAGATATGAAAAAGTTCATATCGGATTCTATATCTATATGGGTACTAGGTCTAAAATGGACCGATCCTGATCATGTTTGGTAAAGTCTTTTGTATTTTGCAAATATATATATATACAAACAAAATTTGAGAAGAATTAGTGCAATATTTCTGTTTTTTAATAGATTTAAGTGAAGATCGGGAAGCAGCTCTATATGGGGCCAAAGGGATCATTTTTGGACTACTCATTAATGGATGTAATGAACGCATACAAACCCAATTTGAGTAAAATCTATATGACAATTTGGATCTTATGGCAATTTATGTCGATTTCATAGGGGTAATTTGTATGGGGCTAGGTTTAGTAGATGGCACAAGAGATCGCCTTGTCTGTTGGGTATTATAGATGTCAAAAGGTCATCTCACTAAATGTAGTCATGATCTCACCAGTTTTGAAGAGATCATCAGTTCGATAGGAACTTAAATATCTCCTACAAATTATAAATTGACTTCTGAAAGAACTATGAAAGGTCATATAAATGTCAAAAGCGTGTATGAAAAAATTGTCCATGTTTCAGTTCTTGACAAATATTCCGTTTAGGCTCAATCGCATTAAAATGTTATGTTAAGAGATACAGGTCAATAAAGCCAGGCACTTATCTTTTAGGCTTTATATATTTTTTCTTTACTCCTGATGTCCAGTTTTTTTGATCTTATAAACCGAAAATAGATTCACTGTGGTTACCAAATTTACTGCTAACCGAATTGCGATGAAACTAATAACAGAATTTTGTGTTAATTAGGATTAAAATTCTGTTGTTGTGACAGCAAATGTTTGATCGCAATAGAAAATATGTAGCTCCTCTTAAATATCTGTTGATAAAACTGAAACTACAGGTATTGAGTTTTGAGTTTATACCCTGTACCACCATGGTCAGTGTATAATGAATATGAGCTACCAAAAATATTTGACCTTTTATTATACCGATCGACTCATAATCAATTTTTAAGTCGATTTAGCATATTATGGATTCTGTTTATACATTCTACAGCTCTTCTAGATATGGGAATGCATTTTGATTTTAAAGAATTTAAGCGTAATTCACTTGCAGTTGCTCGCCCATTCGTAGACTTTTGATAGGTCAGAGTTAATTGCAGAAGCTTTGCAGCCAATAAAAAGCTGAACGTCATCAGCATACATTTGTGTGTTCATGAAACGCAAATGCGTTGGTAATTCGTTGGAATATATAGTATATATGTAGTCGTGGTCCAAGGATTGATCCTTGTGGAACTCCTCTTGTGACTGGTAGCCATGTTGAATGATACAATCGAAGAACATGAAAAATGGAAAAAGACGTTGAACTGCATTGAAGGCTTTTGAATGGTCTAGAAGTATTAAAAAACGTGGCTTGATTATTGTCAATATTACTCCGAGTAACTTCAATAACATCTGCAAGAGCAGTTATGCAACTTGGTTTCGGCCGAAATCCAGTTTGGCGACTAGTAATTAAACATCTGCCAAGAACACGATGCAGCATTTTTTTATATGGCAAGATTGCAATCGACAGATAATCATTTCTAGTCTTCGGAATAGCAACTATTTTGCGAATTTCCACCTTGTAGGGAATGTGCTTGTATATATATTATCAAAAAAGCCAATGTTAACTCTATAAACTGAGTCCATAAAATTGGACAGAGTTAGATTTTATGGACAGAAAACCTTGAAAAAGATCTGGTTGACTCTGAAGCAATGAAAGTTAAGTAGATCTGCATCAATTGGAGCAATTTGATTATTGTAGAGCGAAAAATTAACAATTTCTTTGTTCAATGTGACAAACTCGTTGTTACAAAAGAATGTTAAGTAAGATAAATTGAAGTAACAGAAATATATAGTAAGATTACAAAATCTGTTATTGGCGCTTTTTCAATTAAATCACAGGGGAGATGTGAAATATCTAGTAACAAAAGATTTTTTATGGCACTTTTTTAAAATCAAACAGAAAGTGTCATCTATGTATCACTTCTAGCAAACAACTGTACTTATTTCAAC
>OY821520.1:33120264-33290264 GCA_963682025.1 Cordilura impudica
TTTTTATTTTTCATTTTCATTTTTTATTTTTTATTTTTCAGTTTCAATTTTTCAGTTTTTGTTTTTAATTTTTCATTTTTCGTTTTTTATTTTTAATTTTTTAGTTTCAATTTTTTATTTTTCATCTTTCAGTTTTTATTTTCCATTTTTTATTTTCGTTTTTTATTTTTCATTTTTTATTTTTAATTTTTTTTTTTTAATTTCATTTCTTATTTTTCATTTCTTATTTTTAATTTTTTTTTTTAATTTTTTATTTTTCGTTTTTAATTTTTTTTTTCATTTTTAATTTTTGGTTTTTCATTTTTTATTTTGCATTTAAAAATTTTTTTTTTATTTTTTATTTACCATTTTTTATTTACCATTTTTTATTTTTCTTTTTTTTCATTTTCTATTTTTCAGTTTTCATTTTTCATTTTTAATATTTTTTTATTTTTTATTTTTTATTTTTCTTCTTTTATTTTTAATTTTTTATTTTTCAATATTAATTTTTTATTTTTCAATTTGTACTTTTTATTTTTCATAATTAATTTTTTTTAATTCTTAATTTTTCATTTTTAATTTTTCACATTTTATTTTTCATTTTATATTTTTAATTTCTCATTTTTCATTTTTTATTTTTTATTTTTGATTTTTCATTTTTTATTTTTCGTTTTTAATTTTTTATTTTTCATTTTTTATTTTTCATTTCTTATTTTTTATTTTTTATTTTTCATTTCTCAGTTTTCATTTTTCATTTTTAATTTTTTTTATTTTTCATTTTTTATTTTTTAATTTTTATTTTTATTTTTCATTATTAAATATTTCAATTCTTAATTTTTAATTTTTTACATTTCATTTTTCATTTTTCATTTTATATTTTTAGTTTCTCATTTTCTATTTTTCATTTTTAATTTTTCATTTTTAATTTTCAATTTTTTATTTTTGATTTTTCATTTTATATTTTTCATTTCTCGTTTTTTATTTTTTTTTATTCATTTTTATTTTTAATTTTCTATTTTTCTTTTTTAATTTTTTATTTTTAGTTTTTTATTTTGCATTTTTCATTTTCAAAATGGTTATTATATTTCATGATTGTTTCACCAATACAATCATAAGTGACACCGATTTTGTCTAACGTCTTACATGTTACGCTGTTTTGGTAATTGTATTGTGAAATTTAATTTAAGGCATATTCTTATGGAGACAAAACAGACACACTAATGAAGCAAATGCTACAAACACAAATACCACAACAACAAGATCAACTAAAGCTATCACACACGAGGAACATTGGAATAACAACTTCAACAAGAACAATAACAAAGAGAACATACAGAAATTATATTTTTTTAAGAGTTTTTTTTTTATATTTTAAACCAAATCTCGGGACTTATAAAATAGATTTGGGCGATTTTAATCACCAACATGCTCAGAGTATTAGTAATTATTTTCATTAAAAGTAAGCAACACAGCTAACCTATTGAGGGCGTGAGAGTGATATCAACTGCGGACAGACGGACTTTGTTAATCAACACCACTTGTTATAAGGATAAAAAATATATATATATATTTTGGGGTCCAGATTGGAGAGTCCAGGTGTGGAGAGTATAAAAAAATAATTCGAAAATAAAGATTAAATTTATATTTAACTTATACTCGCAGAAGAAAAGAAACATTTGATATTTTCGAAATATTTAAACATCATTACGCAAAAGAAGCTTATAAAAAGTTTTTCAGAAATTTTCTAAAAATACTGAAATACAATCCGATTACCGTTAAACAATCGAGATTCTACAAAAATAAATTTACCACAAAAAAAAAAAATACATTTCCCCCCATGTTGATTTGTGCCAATACAGTATTTTGTATTTTTTCATATTTTTACAAATAAATACGATTATGAATGAATGCCTGTGTGTATGAAGAGATTGTTAAAAGCAATAAAATAGAAAAAAAAAAAATATGTACAACATATAAAAATATTTATACAATAATGTTTGTTTATGCATATATAAAATGATTGTCAAAAACATGAGGATGTTTGTAGAGAAAAAATACTACAAACGTACACACACACACACAAACACACACATGTACTTATATTCCCATTCAAACATAAATAGTTGATTTGGCTTTGCTTGATAAATATCGACTGATTTACTAATTTACAGTATGTATACATACGAGTAACACACATACACACATACATACTAATGTATTTACATAATTTTTTTTATGTTTACAGTCATTTTACAATAATCATAAAAAATTTATAGCTTTGCGTTTAACATATTTATGTGATTTTATACCAATACCGGATATCCAGTATCACTATTTTATTACAATTATTTACTTATTTATTTTGCTTTAGCCACAATAATCATCTTAATCAAAAATTCAGTCTCTATTTGGTTACATAGTTGTACATAAAATAAAAAAAATAATTTTAAAAATAATAAGTTTTATGAAATTCATTTAAACTATAGTTTCAAAGTTTATTTATCGAAATTGTTCGGCTTGTGCTAATTTATTGATATAAAATAATTGATATAATTAATTTCATTTTATATAATTTTATTATTATGAATACTTTTATGGTAACTAAATTAAAATCCTATATTCTCAGTGAGTCATAGTAAATAAGGTTAAGTCTTTAACAATTTATTTAACTTCTATACCACTATGTGGTCAGGGAATAATGAGTTTGCGGTAATGTTTGCAACTACCAAAAATATTTGATCTATACACACCTTCTATTATACCGATCGACTCTGAATTACTTTGGGAGTTGATTTAGCGATGTTAATCCACCTTTTTTTTGTTTAAACATCTATACGCGCGGGGGGCTCAAAATCTATTTCACAAACAGCATAAGATGTTAGACGCAAGATAAAATCGGTTTGACTTGTGATTGTATTAGTGGAAAAATTATCATATGTAATAACCTGTTTGCAAATGAAAAATAAAAAAAGAAATGAAAAATTAAAAACGAAAAATAAAAAATCGAAAATAAAAAATGAAAAATTAAAAATAAAAATGAAAAATGTAAAAAGTGAAAAATGGAAAATGGAAAACGAAAAATGAAAAATAAAAAATTTAAAAAAAGAATGAAAAATAAAAAGTGAAAAATAAGAAATGAAAAGTAAAATAAAAAAATGAAAAATAAATGAAACACCAAAAATGAAAAATAAAAAATTAACCAGTTGAAATAAAAATAATAATAAATATTTTTATATGACGCTTTCTGTTTGATTTAGTAAAAGTGCCATAAAAGATCTTTAATTACTAGATGTTTACATATCTCCCCTGTGATCGGACTCACATGATTTTTTTTTATCAGTCAATACCCAGTGCATTATGTTGATGCCCTCTACAAATGAAGTGCATTATGTTGATTTCAGGAAAATTAGTTATGGAAAGGAGGAAGTAGGGAGTAGTGTTTGTGGTTATTTCAGGAAAGATCCATACCACGAAATGGTATTGAATGATCGTCCACTGAAGATGCGTCAGTTAGCTGAAATGATAGGCTATACAAAGTATATTAACTGAAAATTTGGTATAAGAGTCGTTATTATATCAACGGAGTGTTTGACGATGTGTCATCGCAAAAAATACGAGCCTTTTCATCGATTCGTAACCATGGGTGATATATGGTTACACCACTTCACAACTGAAAGAAAGGAAAAGTCAAAAGAGTGGACTGAAATCCATAAATGAAAGTTCAATTTGCTTAATTTAGCTCGCCCGGTGGAAAATGTTTCCCAAGAGAGACATCAAGAAAATTTTTCCAAAATTTGTTAAGTCTTCTTTTTCAGATCGGATTTCTCTGAGAACGCCCTCGTTCGGCAAGACCTAGCGAATTTTTTGGTCTAGGGGAAATGATTATTTTCAGCTTCGTTAATTTTGTGGTGTTTCTTTAGGAAAAAAAAACATCATGTGAGTCCGACCACAGGGGGGATTTTTTTATGGCACTTTTTTAATATGAAACAGAAAGCGTCATCTATGTATCACTTCTAGCAAACAACTGCATGGGCTCCGCAGTTTATTTCAACTGGTAAATTTTTTACTTTTTATTTTTAATTTTTCGTGTTTCATTTTTTATTTTTCATTTTTAATTTTTTATTTTGTATTTTTAATTTTTTCTTTTCCAATTTTTATTTTTCATTCATTTTTTATTTTCTATTTTTCATTTTTCAATTTAAATTTTTCATTTTTCGTTTTTTATTTTTCATTTTTCATTTTTCATTTTTCATTTTTCATTTTTAATTTTTCATTTTTCATTTTTCATTTTTCATTTTCAATTTTTCATTTTTCATTTTTCATTTTTCATTTTTCATTTTTCGTTTTTTATTTTTTATTTTTCATTTTTTATTTTTTGTTTTTCATTATTCATTATTCATTTTGCATTTTTCATTTTTAATTTTTCATTTTTCATTTTTCATTTTTAATTTTTTATTTTTCATTTTTAATTTTTTTTTTTTATTTTTTATTTTTTATTTTTTATTTTTCATTATTCATTTTGCATTTTTCATTTTTTATTTTTAATTTTTCATTTTTCATTTTTCATTTTTCATTTTTCATTTCTCATTTTTCATTTTTCATTTTTCATTTTTCATTTTTCATATTTAATTTTTCATTTTTCGTTTTTCATTTTTCATTTTTCATTTTTCATTTTTCATTTTTAATTTTTCATTTTTCATTTTTCATTTTTTATTTCTTATTTTTCATTATTCATTTTGGATTTTGCATTTTTCATTTTTTATTTTTTATTTTTTATTTTTCATTATACATTTTGCATTTTGCATTTTGCATTTTTCATTTTTCATTTTTTATTTTTAATTTTTAATTTTTCATTTTTAATTTTTCATTTTTCGTTTTTCATTTTTCATTTTTCATTTTTCATTTTTCATTTTTCATTTTTCATTTTTCATTTTTCATTTTTCATTTTTCATTTTTCATTTTTCATTTTTCAATTTTCAATTTTCATTTTTCATTTTTCATTTTTCATTTTTCATTTTTCATTTTTCATTTTTCATTTTTCATTTCTCATTTTTCATTTTTCATTTTTCATATTTCATTTTTCGTTTTTCATTTTTAATTTTTCATTTTTCATTTTTCATTTTTCATTTTTCATTTTTCATTTTTCATTTTTTATTTTTTATTTTTCATTATTCATTTTGGATTTTGCATTTTTCATTTTTTAGTTTTATTTTTTCATTTTACATATTCTATTTTTCATTTTTTATTTTTCAACAGCGACAAAAAGGTTATTATATATCATAATTTTTTCATAAGTCACAACGTTTTTGTCTTAAGTCTTACATCTTACGCTGTTTTTGTGATTGTATTGTGAAATAGATTTTTACCCCCTGTGAGTATAGATGTTTACACATAAAAAATATTATAATCTGAAATTTATTTCAGAACAACCTCTAATCGTATTTATTGAAAATATATTTAAAATGTTTAAAGTTTCTAATCTGAAATATTTCTATAAAACAGATATCTTAAATTCAGCAAAATATGATAAATTCTATACCAAAAAATTTAAATAAGGATTTTGGAAAGGTCTTTAAATGCAAAAATTAATTTTTTTTATAAATAACTAGGCACTTTTTAAAGACAATGTACTCTTTTATTATTGTTCTTCTTACTTGGCGATTTTTTGCATTAATTTCGGAATAACATTAACAAAGTGCGGTAATACCAGCCTGAACTAATATGAAACGTGGAGTATAATGGTTAAGCAAATGCTACAAACAGAACGACCACAACAACAAATACAATTACACACAAATTACAATATTTAGAAAATCAAAAGTAACAAGACCAACATCGAAAAATCATAAATTTTCAGGAGTTGTTCACGTTTTCATTGAAGCCTCGAGACGAATGTGACGGACAGACGGACATCGCGCGTTATAAGCATCGGGAATATGTAAATTTTACGGCGTCCACGGATTGACAAACTTATATATACCCTCTGCATATTGGCGTGGAGGGTATCCAATATACAGTCTATCAGTTTATTTAGTACCTACCTATACCACCATGTGGTTTGGGTATAATGACTTTGTGCTGCTGTTTGTAACTACTAAAAATATTTGACCTAGACCCATCTTTTATTATACCGATCGACTCTGAATTACTTTCTGAGTCGATTTAGCGATGTCCGTCCGTCTGTGTGTCCATGTAAACCTTGTAATCAAACTACAGGTCGCAAATATTTTGATGAAATTTGGTATATAAGCTTACATCGGCCATGGGATGAACGCTATTGAAAATGGTGAAATTCGGTCCATGTTCAGGCCTAGTCCCCATACAAATGACCCCTATGAAATCGTCATAAGTGTCCATAAGATCCAAATTATCACATAGATCTCAGTCAAATTGGGTTTGCATGTGTTTATTATATCCATAAATCAGTAGTTCAAAAATAATCCCTATAGGACCATTCTTAGTCATAGGCCCCATATAGAGCTGCTTCCCGATCTTCACATAAATCTATAAAAAAAAAAATGCGCAGATTTTTCTCAAATTTGGTTTGTATTTTTTTTTTTTCAAAATTTAAGTGACTTTATAAATATGGTCGGGATAATAAAATTCGATATGAACTTTTTCACATCTGCAGCCAAAAAAATTAATAACTATGCCACTCAAATTTGGAATATGCTTATTTTCTATATCGAATTAGTTGGACCGAAGAGGTAGGGTCTCTAAACCGTGATATAGGGTATCGTAGTCAGTCTAGACCGACTATAATTTCTTACTTGTTTTTCGTTTGAAGTGTCTTTCTGGGCAATTCTTTTATTTTAACCAAGGAGTTTTTCACTTATGTCTCGTAGTCTTGTGTAATTTACTATTTTTGAGTATCCAAATTTAGGGTCTAATAATCCGCTATTTAATCATTTTCAGTATGAGATCAAAATTCACATATTTCTTTCGATCTATATAAGTTTTTGAGAAAGGAAGTGACTTTACTCAATATGGTCATTATCCGTCCATTTTTTGACCTACTCTCCATAGATAAATAACATAAACATATCACTTAATAAACATATCACTTAAATTTGGTTTATGATTATTTTATATGTATGTACAGTTATTACTCCAGCAAATTAGGATCCAACCCCTCTCTCTAAACACATGGTATAGGGTATTATCTAGGTAGGGTCTAGGCTGACTATGACTATTTTCTTACGTGTTTCAAATAAAAATAATCTTTTAATGTAAAAACTTTGACTGAAAAACGGTTAAATTAAAAAAATATTTTGAGTTTACGGTTTTTTTAACTTGATTTTTTTTATTTTTTTGATTAATTACTTTAATTTAATCCTTTTTACCTATTATTTTTTTCAAATTCCAAATAAATTTTCACCTACAAAATTTAATTTTTCATCCAAATTTTTTTTTCTGGATGAAGGCTGATTTAAAAGAATATTTTGAAGCAAAACATTTTAGGTTTTTTCTCATAAAATATTTTCTAGTAAAAAAATATTATTAAAAATTTTTAATTTATTTATTTTTATTTATTTTTTATTTAATATTTCATTCTTACGAAAAAGTTGATAGAACATTTTTTTTACTTCACAAAGTAAACAAGGATCATTGATACCCTCCATCCAGGTTTTACGTTTAAATTAATATCTGAACTTTTGCACTATTTATAATTTAAACAAATAAAATATTTGAAAAAGTACACATTTTAATAAATTTAATACTATATTATTACAACAAGAACATTTTTCGAGGTCCTCTATATTTTGCGTCATATCTTGGCACAATAATGAACGATATACATTATTTTAAATGTCAACATGCTCTAAACAACGGCAACCAATATTGTCATAAGTGTAGCAAGTTAAACGGTTTCTTTTGTGTATGAGCATGATTTCAACAGACAGACGGATGCACAGACAGACGGACATCGCCATATCGACTCAAGTTGTTATAAAGATCAAAGGGTCAGATATTTGTTTTTTTTTATTTTTTTTTAATGGTGTCTCTATATTTTACGTCATATCTTGATTCCCGATTTACCTCATTTTAGGTACCAGCAAGCTAGAAATAATGGCAACCAATATTGTCTTAAGCTTAATAAGTTAAGTTATTTATTTTGTGTATGAACGTGTTTTTAACAGGCAGACGGACGGACGGACAGATGAACATCGCTATATCTACTCGAGTTAGTATAAGGATAAAGGGGCCAGAAATTCGTTTTTAATGCGTAATAATTGAAATAGTGATGTATAAAATGATTTTTGACTAAAATTGTTTTGTTGCTATTTATTTTTTTTTTTTCAAATTTTCACCTAAAATTTTTTTTAGCTTAAAATGTTCTCCATTTTAAAAAATAAAATTTTTCAAATATTTAACTTTCTGATATTTCATTGTAACCAAAAAAATTTTATATGTTAGGTTAAACAGAAAATTTCCAATTGAAAATTAGTAATAGTCATCTAACAATTGTCTAAAAAGTCATGGAAATGGAAATGCCGACTTCAAGAAATCTTTTTTTTTTTTTAATATCAAAAAAAAAAAATAATTATTTTACAAAAAAATATTTTTTTGTCAAAATTTATTCACATGATTCGTTCAAATCGTTGAATAAACATATGTACATATATTTTGTTGTAAAGTATTTTTTTTTTTAAATATTAAAAAAAAAGATTTCTTCAAGTTGGCATGACTATTACTAATTTTCAATTACAAATTTCTTCTAAACTCAACATATATTCCGATATAGAAGCAGAAACTCCTCCTAATTATCTCAGGTGATAATGTAAATTCCAGTCAGATCTTATATGGATGAAATAGAATTATGTTTTATGTGTTGCCCGAGTAATTTTTTGGTGCGTTGCCAATGCATCGACAAACTTATACACATGTATGCTTTGTGAGGGGTTAAAATAGAACTTTTTAAATAAACCAGCTTCATAAATATCATCGAAAATTTTGTGAAATAATCCCCTTCCATTTGCTATTTGAATCCAAACTATTTGCATTGTTTTCTATATTTTATTTTTTAATATTTTAAAACATAAATTGAATTTGTTAACTGCCAATTGCACAGCAGTTTCGATAAAAAATAATAGTTTTTCCCGTTTTTTTTTTGGCCAATAACAGAGTTATATTGTTGAACAATCATATATTTTGCCACTCACAATACAAGTTTGAAGTTGTAAATACTTCAGAATGGAACAAAATATTTATATAGAAATGTAAAATTTTGTTTTGTAAGCGAATTAGTTTTGTTTTCAAAACAAAAGCCCAAAATATAAAATTTGCCAGATAAAACTTAAACTGCAAAAAAAAAAAACACAAAACAAACAATTAAACAATTCCATCGTTTTTTCCCTTTCGTTATGTTTTACACTCAATGAAATTGCAAATGAAAATCTTTATGTTGCAGAAAACAAAACTGACAAAATTTACATTTAAATTGAATAACCAATCCATAGAGTATGATATATTTGAATATTTAAGTAAAAAACACAAAATAAAACATAATAATCTAAATTTATGTATGTTCTGTATGTTTTATTTTATTTTTTTAATTTTTTAATAATTGAGTGCGATTTATCACACATAAAAAATAAATTCAGAAACAACTGAAGGCATTTAATAATTTGATAAAAATCCAGTAAAAAAAATGTTGATAAAATCTAATAATAGTTATTTGTAATTAACTGTTGAATTTTACCAAATAATAAAAAAAAGAAAAATCAATATCCAATTAAACTTATTCAAATTAAAATATTTGATTATAATCAAATATATTTACGTATAATTTGTACTAATAATTTTAACCGTCATTATTTAATGTAACGTTCATACTTTAGACACATGATTAATTTTACATTTTGTTGTATTAAAATTAAAATCGATGGTGTGAATAGGAATACAGCTACCAGAACTTCAAACAAGAATTTAAAATTATATAAATGAGATCTAAGCTACATTTCCGTTAGAGGAATAGAAAATGGGAGTTTTGCGGAAGTTTTTTTTAATGGTATGATACTTAAAAGACTAAAGTAAAGTGTTGTCAATAACAACATTCATTTAAACTTATTTGTTGCGTCTATTCATCTATTTTTGGATGCTCTTTTTTGCTGGGGTCTTAATGAAATGTATTTGTTATTCACCAATTTTCAGCCTAAAATTTTTCCTTTTTTACATATTTAAATTTTTATTAACAATTTTTTTTTGCAAAATGTATAAACATAAATATTTTATTAAAATTAAAAAAAAAAAAAAACAAATTTTAAAATATTTGTTTGCCATACCCTGCTTGTAAGGAGAGCCCTCTAAAGGCACCTGCAGATTGAACTATTTTTTTTTTTAGAAAAGAAAGGTCGCCCGTTGAAAAATAATGAAACTTCATTCCAATAAATCGAAATTTTTAAGGAAATGTACTTTATTACTTTCTTAAAAAAAGGTATATTTTCAGAAAACAAAAATTTTTAAGAGTAAGGTACTTTTTTAAGAAAAGGTACTATTTTTAAGAAACGGTACTTCTTAAAAGAGGTTCTTTTTTAAGAGATAGTACTTTTTTAATATAAGGTACTTTTTTATTTATAGGTACTTTTCCATAAAAGCTACTTTTCTAAGAAAAGATATTAATTATTATTTTTTGAGTATATGTAATTTGTTAAGTAATTGTACTCTTTTAAGAAAGAGTATTTTTTTAACAAAGGTACTCTTTTAAGTGGAGGTACTTTCTGAAGAAAAGGTGTTCTTTTAGGAAAAGGCATTTTTTTAAGAATAGGTACTTTTTTAAGGAAAGGTACTTCTATAAGATAAGGTACTTTTTTAAGAAAAGGTACTTTTTTAAGGAAAGGTACTTCTATAAGATAAGGTACTTTTTTAAGAAAAGGTACTTTTTTAAGAAAAGGTAGTTTTTTAAGAAAAGGTACTTTTTTAAGAAAAGGTAATTTTTTAAGAAAAGGTACCTTCTTAACTAAATATACTTTTACTGAAATGATACCTTTTAATAAAAGGTACTTTTTTCAATAAAAGATACTTTTGTAAGAAAAGATGCGCTTTAGTAGAAGGTACTTTTTTTTTAATAAAATGTAATTTTTTTTTTTATTAAAAGTTATTTTTTTAAGAAAATGTGCTTTTTAATTAAAACTACTCTCTTTTAATAAGAAGGTGCTTTTTCATAGAAAGTACTTCTTTTTGAGGAAAAGTACGGTGAAAGTAAAGGTACTTTTCAGGAAAATTTATTTTTCTAAGAAGAATTAAACCTAAAAAAAATTTAACTTTTTTGAGAAAAGGTACTTCTATAAATAAGAAAATGTACTCTTTTTAAGGAAAATATCTTTTTTATAGAAAACGGAATATTTTTTCTAGAAAACGGAATTTTTTAAAAAATGTACTTATTTAAGAAAAGGTAGTTTTTTAAGAAAATGTACTTTTTTAAGAAATGGTTTCTGTTAAAAAAGGTACTTTTTTAAGAGATAGTACTTCTTTGGCATAAGATGCTCTTTTTATTTATAGGTACTTTCTTAAGAAAATATACTTTAACTGAAAGAGAAATATTTAATAATACGTACTTTTTTCAATGAAGGGTACTTTTTTTAAGAAAAGATACGATTCAGTAAAAGTACCATTTTTTAAAAATAGAATGTACTTTCGCAAGTAAATATACTTTTTAAGAAATGGTACAAAAGTAACATAATTTTTTTTTAATAAAACAAATTCTTTTAGGAAAAGGTACGCTTCAGTAAAAGTACTTTTTTTTAATGAAAGGTACTTTTTTAAGACAAGGTTCTTTTTTTAATAAAAACTGTTTTTTTTAATAAAAAGTTACTTTTTCATAAAAAGTGCTTCTTTTTACGAAAAAGTGCTTTTATGAGAAAATTTACTTTTTTAAGAGAATAACTTTTTCAGGTAAAGGTATTTTTACAAGAAAATATAAATTTTAATAAATAAGATTTTTCGAGCAAAGGTACTTTTATAAATAAGAAAATGTACTTCTTAAGGAAATATTCTTTTTTTAGAAAAGGACATTTTTAAGAAAGGTACTTTTTTATGAGGAGTTTCTTTGTAAAAATTAAATTTTTATTAAAATTAAAAAAAAAAAAACAAATTTTTAAATGTTTTTACCATGTTTTGTCGATAAGGAGAGTCTGCTAAAGGCACGTGCAGATTTCACTAATTTCTTTTTTTTTAAGAAAGGTTGCCCGTTGAAAAATAATAATCTCTTTGACAAAACGAACTACTTTTAGGAGTAGCTACTTTTTTAAGAAATGTACTTTTTTCATTTCTTAAGAATAGATACTTTTTTAAAAAAAGGTTTTTCCAGAAAACAATTTTTTAATAGTTTCAAAGGTTTAAAAAGGTACTTTTTTAAGAAGCGTTACTTCTTAGAAGAGGTACTTTTTAAGAGAATGTATTTTTTTTAAATAGGTACTTTTTTTGTTTTTTAAATAAAAAGTGCTTTTTTTATTTATAGGTACTCTTTCATAAAAGGTACTTAAAAAAAGATATTATTTTAAGCAAGGTACCTTTTTAAGAAAAGGTAATTTTTTAAGAAATTGCACTCTTTTAAGAAAATGTATTTTCTTTCGAAAAGCACCTTTTTAGGAGTAGGTACTTTTTTAAGAGGAGGTACTTTTTAAGGAAAAGGTGTTTTGTTTAAAGAAAAAATTCTTAAGAAAATATATTTTTTAAGAAATGTACCTTTTTTTAATAAAAAATATTTTTTTTAGGAAAAGGTGCGCTTTTGGAAAAGGTACTTCTTTAATAAAATGTACTTTTTTAATAAAATGTACTTTTTTAATAAAAGGTACTTTTTAAGAAAATGTGATTTTTTAATAAAACCACTTTTTTTTAATAGGAAGGTACTTTTTCATAAAAAGGAGGTACTTTTTGAGAAAAAGTACTTTTTTATGAAAAGGTATTTATTTAAGAAGCGTTACTTTTTTAAGAAAATATACTTTTTCAGGGAAATGTATTTATTTAAGATATAAACTTAAAAAAAATTTTACCTTTTGGAGAAAAGTTACTTTTATATATAAGAAAATATACTTTTTTGAGGAAAATATCTTTTTTCTAGAAATCGGACTTTTTTAAGAATATGGACTTATTTGAGAAAAGGTACTTTTTTAACAAACGGTTCTTGTTAGAAGAGGTACTTCCCTAAGAGGTAGTACATCTTTGGCATAAGGTTATTTTCTTATTTATAGGCACTTTTTCATAAAACGTACTTTTTTAAGAAAATATATTATTTAAAGAAAAGTTACTTTTTTAAGAAAATTTAATTTTTAAGAAATTATACTCTTTTAAGAAAATATACTTTCTTAAAAAAATATACTTTAAATGAAAGGGTGATTTTTAATAGGAGGTACTTTTTGCAATAAAAGGTACTTTTTTAAGAAAAGGTACGCTTCAGTAAAAGTACTTGTTTTTAGATAAAATGTACTTTCGTAAGTACTTTTTAAAAAAGTGCACTTTTTAAAGAAAAGATACTTTTTTAATAAAATAAACTGTTTGGGAGAAGGTCGCTTTAGTAAAAGTACTTTAGTAAAAGTACTAATTTTTTAAATAAATCTCACTTTTTTAAGACAAGGTGCTTTTTTAATAAAACTAATTCTTTTAATAAAAATGTACTTGTTGAGGACAAGAGCCTTTTCGTGCCCCTTTTTTAATACCAACCAACAGCCTCTTAATTAAAACGAAAACACATTTGAAAATTTTGACCTTTTTATTAAATGTGAGTTGAGAGTTGAAAGACTACTGTACTATGGTCACAAACAGACTGACCGTTGTTAGCAAAAGTAAGTTATTATACGAAAAAGAAAACTGATACCAACAAAAACAACATTTTTATTTGCATTTTGTCGCGGCTAACGGCAGAAGTAAATACTTGCATTCTATGTTCTATTATTGTTGCGTATTGCTGACAAAAGACCCAATAGAAAAAGTTTTACACCCAAACATACTCCCCCCTTGAAAGCCTAGCTTTCAACAGTTAATTGTGATGATGGCTCTATAGGCAGTTTGCAAAGCCGTGCTATAGCTCGTTTAAAGACACCTTCGGCAGTTTTGACGGTCACTACTCGAACTTGACCATCCTCACCCGGATTTGTGTCAACTATTCGTCCAAGTGGCCATTTAAATGGTGGAGTTGAATCTTCTTTGATCAACACGAGATCATCCGATTTAAGATTTGTTTGTACAGTGGCCCATTTTGTCCTCTGTTGAAGAGTTTTTAGGTACTCATTACGCCATCGGTCCCAAAATTGTTGATGAATCCATCTCAACACGTGATATCTCTTCAATGAGGCTGGATTAACGTTGATTGTTGAAGGTTCTAGAAGGGTTGTTAATGGCCGACCAATTAAAAAGTGTGCAGGTGTAATTGGGCGCAAGTCAGTTGGATCGCACGAAATTGGTGTAAGTGGTCTGCTATTAATGATAGCCTCAGCTTGACAGCACACCGTATGAAGTTCATCGAATGTTAATATATGTGAACCTATGGCTCTTCTGAGGTAGTGTTTAGCCTGCTTTACTGCACTTTCCCACAATCCCCCGAAATGAGGTGATCGAGGTGGTATAAACTTCCACTGAATACCCTCCTGGCACATGCTTTCATGCACCAATTTCTTATGTTGTTCTGATAAAAATAATTGTAAAAGATCCTTAAGCTCCCTATTAGCTCCTATAAAATTTGTGGCATTGTCCGAATATATAATGGAGCATCGCCCTCGTCTTGCTATAAATCTCTTTAGAGCTGCGATGAACGCATTCGTTGTCAAATCTGGCACAAGTTCAAGGTGAACTGCCTTAACAGAAAAACAGATAAAAACTGCAATATAAACCTTAATTGGGGATCTGCCACGTATCTGTTGTGTGATGTGTAACGGACCGCAGTAGTCAACCCCCGTCACAGCGAACGGGTACGACTGGTTTACTCTGTCTGAGGGTAGTGCACCCATTATCTGCTTCTCTGTGACGGGTCGATATCTGTAACAATGAACGCACTTATGTATTACCTGTCTTATCACCTGCTTGGGGTTGATTATCCAAAAGCTTTCGCGAAGTATATTGTGTAGAGTTTGTGCCCCAGCATGAAGATTTCGATGATGATAGTACCGAATTATGGTGTGAACAAATGCATGTGATGAGGGCAGGATTATTGGATGTTTTACACAAAATGGTAAACTTGCATTAGTGAGGCGACCACCCACTCGTATTAATCCATTATGCAAAAATGGTGACAACTGCGACAATTTTGAGTGGCGACCAATTTGCTGACTTAACTGGAGACAATGCAGATCCTTTTTGAATAAGTGATTTTGAATAAGACGGCAAATTAATTCTAATGAATATTTCATTTCTTCTGCATCTATGGGTCCAGTTTTGGGCATTCGTTTACGAACAATGGAAAGAGCATAACGAGAAGCGTAAACAAATATTCGTAGCAGCTTTTCATAGCTGTTAATATATTTGTGCATACTTAGAAAGTCAACTGCTGTTGCTGTGTATCTTGTGGTGATTAATACAGCATTTAATTTTCGCATTTCACAATTTGCCATCTCAGGGTATGGAAATGATGATGTGGGCCAAAATTTTTCATCTTCATGAAGAAATTCCGGTCCCTGAAACCACAGTTTGTTATTGAGCAGCTGAGATACTGTCGTGCCACGAGACAGCAGGTCAGCTGGGTTGAGTTCTGAAGGAACGTGGCGCCATCTTGCAGTTGGTAAATTTTGTTTAATTTGTTCTACTCTGTGCTTAACGAATGGGTTCCACCGTGATGGTTCTCCCGCAATCCAACACAATGTAATTGTTGAATCTGACCAGCATGTTATTGTTTGCGGTCGTACAGGAAACGTCTTTAATACTGCTTTAAAAAGTTGAGACAACAGCAAGGCTGCACACAGTTCCAACCTGGGAAGGGTTACACTTTTCAGGGGGGCGACTCGGGACTTGGAGCATAAAAGTGAACATTTTGTTCTTCCTGAGCAATTGGTGATGGCATAAATGCATGCACCGTATGCCTTTGTGCTGGCATCTGCAAAGGCATGAATATTAGTATAATTATTAAAATTAACAAACCTGGGCAATTTAATTTGGACGATCATCATCAACTGGTTTCGAATCTCTTCCCATTGTGTCATTACATCTTGGGGGACCGATTCATCCCAATGGAGTCTTAATGACCAAATAACTTGAAGTAAAATTTTACATCTCACAACTATCGGATTAACCAGTCCTAATGGATCGAATAGTTTTGCGGTGTGCGAAAGAATTGTTCTTTTGGTGATTTTGTTCGTAGAAAGTCGATCTTGGTTGTAGGAATAGCTGAAACTGTCTTCAATTGGAGACCACTTAAGACCCAGTGTCTTTATGTATTCGGAATCATCCACTTTAACAGTCTCTTCCCTCTCTGAGCTTGGCACATCGGCAATGATGGTTTCACAATTGGCTGCAAACTTGCGGAGCGGAAACCCACCCCGCCTTAGCAATTCTAAAACTTGTCGCTTGATTTCCACAACTTCTGCGACGGTATTGCCACCAGTCATTAAATTGTCAACATAAAAGTCTCGTAAAGTTATAGTAGAACCAACAGGAAAATTTAATTCTTCTTCTTTAGCTAGTGCTTGAAGACATTTAACAGCTAAATAAGGTGCACTGCTGGTGCCGTAGGTTACTGTTTTCAGCATGTATGTTTGAAGTGGCTCACTGGGACTCTCTCTCCATAAAATGCATTGCCAATGTATGTCACGATCGTCTACCAAAACTTGCCTGTACATTTTGGCGATGTCAGCAACCAGCACATATTTATGAAATCGAAACCTTGTCAGAATAGAAAATATGTCTTCTTGAAGTGTGGGTCCTACCCGCAAAGTATTGTTAAGAGATAGACCACTGGTGGTACGGCATGACGCATCAAAGACTACTCTTAGCCTTGTTGTTGAGCTATCTGGTTTGACAACACAATGGTGCGGTATGTAGTTATAGCTAGAGTTCATGTTGAATTCAGCTTTAACCATATGGTGCAAGTCCGTATACTCACGAATAAAACTGCAATATTCTTTATAAACATTCTCGTCACGACGCAGCCTTTTCTCCAAACTATGAAACCGTCTAGTAGCAATTTCTATTGATGACCCCAATTCGGTTGGGTCGTGTTTGAACGGCAATCTAACTATAAATTTATTCGTAGTTGGACACCTGGTAGTTGTTTCATCGAAAAAGCATTCGCATTCATCTTCTTCAGCTGTTAGGTGGTTTGTTGTGACAGTTGGGCAGTCCTCTACCTTCCAGAAACGTTCCAACATTGTTTCCAAAAGAGGCTCGGTTGTTGCAAATAACGATTTATATGATTGTTTTGATGAAGTGTGAAAACAATTAAATGAAAACATAGCAGCTGATGTTTGTTTACCTACGTTTTTGATGAACGGTGGGTTTAGATTACCGTGGTGAGATCTTGGTGAAATTGAATTTATTGCTGTCATATGCAATGATGGGTGTGGTGTATTGGTTTTTGTTTTGTTTGTTGCAAACACGTGATTTTTGACAATTGCACCAGACACCACCCATCCTAACTTAGTTTTTTGTAAAATTGGTGTATTTTCCATCCTTATCTGGCCAACTAATAACAATTCATAAAACATACCAGCTCCAATAAGAAGATCTATTGGTCCGGGCGCATTAAAGTTATTATCTGCCAATCTAATATTACCTGGTATGTTCCAATTGTTGGTGTTTATTGACTTTTGCGGCTGGTACGATGTTATGGATGGAATAACAACGGCTGTGATTGGTGACACAAATTCTGTTATAGCTGATTTTATAAGCAGGGAACAGCTATTAAATGCCCTGGTTGTTCTGGAGCCGATACCACTTATTTCTATATTTACCTTATCGCGGCCAACTCGTACGTATTGTGCTATTTTTTCGGTGACGAAATGTAATTGTGACCCAGAGTCTAATAGTGCACGTACAATTATAGATCTTCCGTTTTGGGCTTGTAAGTCTACCCTGGCCGTTCCCAGAATGACTTCGCTGTGGTCTTTTGATACTTGTAGTCCTACTGGTGATTCTGGTTCTGCAGTTGCTGATAACGAAAGTTGATTGACGGTTTTGGTGTGTGATGGCGGTTGAGATTGCGATGGTGATGGCGGTGGAACTATATCCTTGTGTAAGAGTGTGTGATGTGATGAATTGCATTGTTGGCATCTGTTGGTTGATGGGCATGTGGTGGCTATATGATTCGAACCCAAGCAGTTTAAGCATAGGTTTAATCTCTTAACGGTGCGAAATCTGTCGGCTACATTCAGTTCAATAAACTTACTACAATGGAAAGCATTATGTGTGGGAATGGTGTTGCAGAAGCGACACTTTGTTGTTTGATTTGACGTTACGAATGATGACATTGGGTGTTTCTTGGATGAGAACGATTGATTGTGCTTGCTTGACCGCCCATGCGGAAATGCAGGTTGGTTTGGATTTTCGGGTTTGGCTATAATGTCGAGGGTTTTACATCTTCTTTCCAAAAACAATGAAAGGTCGTTCCATTGTGGTAAGGAAAGAGATTGCGATGAGCACCCTTTATCCCACTTTAATGATATCTCTTCTTCCCATTTTGCCCGTGTTTCTGAATCAAGCTTAGATGTCATCATGAAGAGCATGATTCCATCTGAAATTTGTTCCTTTGAGGCTATAGATTGTAAAGCCCGAAGATTTGCATTAACAGAATCAATGAAATCTCTTACCTGTGTTACAGTTGGGTTGGTATAATTTTTGATCGTAAAGATTTTTTCTATGTGAGACTGAAAAATGAACCTTTTATTGTCGTATCGCGACTTTAAAATCTCCAATGCCTGAATATAATTTTCTGGTGTGATTTCCAATGACTGAATTAACCTGGCAGCATTATCAGTAAGACATGACCGCAAATATTGGAATTTGGATATTGCAGAAAGATCTGCATTATCGTGAACTAAAACGCAAAATATGTTGTAAAATTCAGTCCACTCAATATAGTCACCACTAAATTTTGACAATTGTAAAGTTGGAAGGTGTGGACGTAATGGTTGTTGTATTGATGATGTCATAACACGTGTGCTGCTCATCATCGGGTTGGTTGCGTTTAGTCGTAACGGCGACATACACTCAAGAATCCGTGATTTGATTTTAAAATAAGCATCTTCAAATAACAAGCGGTGATTTTCATAAAATTGAGACTCGTCAAGCACTTCTAATTGGCCTTGAGCCTTTTCAAACGACTCCAACTGTCGTTCTAGTAATGACAATTTGACCTCCAGTTGATGAAGGGATAGATCACCGAACTTTATTATGTTATTCGCATCTTCTAAAACGCGTTTGACATAACCATCACGTTGCAATTCCTTCACACGAATTTGGCCAGTGCCACGTGGAGGAGTGTGCACCTCTGCATCATTCTCTGAATCACCATTAGCTGACATAGTTATTTTTGGCCAACCAAATATTGGCAAGGAACAAGCGGATTAACGATATATCTGGTTTGAAGGACCGTATGTTGAGGACAAGAGCCTTTTCGTGCCCCTTTTTTAATACCAACCAACAGCCTCTTAATTAAAACGAAAACACATTTGAAAATTTTGACCTTTTTATTAAATGTGAGTTGAGAGTTGAAAGACTACTGTACTATGGTCACAAACAGACTGACCGTTGTTAGCAAAGGTAAGTTATTATACGAAAAAGAAAACTGATACCAACAAAAACAACATTTTTATTTGCATTTTGTCGCGGCTAACGGCAGAAGTAAATACTTGCATTCTATGTTCTATTATTGTTGCGTATTGCTGACAAAAGACCCAATAGAAAAAGTTTTACACCCAAACAGTACTTTTTCATAAAAAATGCTTCTTTTTACGACAAACTACAAAAAGTACTTTTTTAAGAAAACGTACTTTTAAGGTAAATGTATTAAAAAAAATTATACATATATAAATTTTTTCGATAAAAGGTACTTTTATAAATAAGGAAATGTGCTTTTTTTAAGGAAATGCTCTTTGTTTTTAAAAAGGACTTCTATAAGAAATGTACTTTTTTATGAGGAGCTTTTTTTTTTAAAGAATAGGTGCTTTTTAAGAAAGGGCACTTTTTTAAGGGAAAGATGCTTTTTTAAGGAGGGGTACTTTTTAAAAATATGTATTTTGTTATAAAAGGTATTTTCTTAGTAAAACGGGCTTTTTTAAATGAAATGTACTTTTTTTAATAAAAGGTGCTTTAAAAAAAAACGCTGTTTTTAAATAAAAACCACGTTTTTAATAAAAAGGTACACTTTCGTAAAAAGTACTTCTTTTTGTGAAAAAGTACTTATTTAAGAAAATGTATTTTTTTTTTAAAGAGACGGTACTTTTTTAAGAACATATACTTTTTAAGAAAAAATTATTATTCTAAAGAAAATATAGATTTAAAAATATGCCACTTTTTTTTTTTAGAAAAGATACTTTTATAAATAAGAAAATGTACTTTTTTAAGGGAATGTTCTTTTTTCTAGAAAGAGGACTTTTATAAGAAAAGCTACCACTTTTTTAAGAAAATGTAAATTTTTAAGAAAAGGTAAATTTTTAAGAGAAAGCACTTATTTAAGAGAAGGTAATTTTCTCTAACTCATACTCTCTGTCTGTCTGTCTGCCACGGGTGGACCCCATTCCCCCTTATCCAATTGATCTGGAACTTGCCGATAGTCTTGTCGTGACTACATATTTATTTTGGGGTAGTCACACACAGTCACGCATAGTCACGCACAGTCATGGAGTGATCTAAATGTCCTTTACCCTCATCCGACCGATCTGAAACTTGGTCGATATACTTGCTGTAAAGAAAGATCAACTTCGACATAGTCACGCGCAGTTACGCGCAGTCACGCATAGTCACGGACAGTAACGTACAGTCACGGAGTGATTAAAACCCATTTTTCCTTATCCGATCAATCAAAAACTTGGTCCATAGACTTGCTGTGAAAAAAGATTAAGTTTGACATAGTCACGCACAGTCACGGAGAGATTAAAACTCAACTTCCCCTCATCCGATGGAGCTGAAACTTTGTAAATAGACTTGTTGTGGCCGAAGATTAATTTTAATCACGCCATCAACATCAATTCACCGTCGTTCTCAAGAATTGAACATTTCGGAGGCATCATTGAGACGAATTTTGCATAAAGACCCTGGTATGACGCCAGACAAAGTCCAATTGGTTCAGGAGTTGAAGCCAACTGACCATCCAATGCATTTTCGCTTCGCTAAGTGGGCCTGCGATCGAGTTACAGAAGATGCCGATTTTGCAAAAAAAAAAAATCATCTTTTCTGATGAAGCTTATTTTGATCTTGGCGGGTATGTAAACAAGCAAAATTGTCGCATTTGGGGCACAGAAAACCCGCACGCATACATTGAAAAGCCGATACACCCAAAACGAGTCACTGTTTGGTGCGGATTTTGGTCCAGAGACATAATTGGGCCATTTTTCTTCGAAAATGAGCAAGGAGTGGCCGTTACAGTCAATGGCGATCGTTATCGGGCCATGTTGAACGAATTTTTGTTCACAAAAATTGAAGAGGAGGATATTGGCAACATTTGGTTTCAACAGGACGGCGCTACGTGCCACACAGCCGAAGCTACACTCGATGTTTTGCGCCCTGTTTTTGAAGATCGCATTATCAGCCGCAGAGCTGATGTCGTTTGGCCACCTCGGAGTTGCGATTTGACACCGTTGGACTATTATTTGTGGGGTGCCCTCAAAGATAAGTGTTACGCCAACAAGCCAGAGACAATTGACGCTTTAAAGGACAATATTCGTGAAGCCATTGGTGAAATACAGCTGCACACAATCGATAATGTGCTAAAAAATTGGACCGATCGTGTAGGCTACTGCATGGCCAGCCGAGGCAGCCATTTGAATGAAATTATTTTCCATTATTAACGGAAAGGATTGTACTTTCAAATAAAAAAAGAAATTTGAGATAATATTCAGTAGTTTTTTTTATAGCATTTTCAAAAAAAAAAAAAGTTATTTGGCGGACCCTTTATATACCCCTGAGTTGATCATGAATTTTGTAAATTACGTCCGGCAACACTTAACGATTGGCCTTGCATTTAGAATATCATTCGGAATTTCTTTATTTCAGCGATATTGGATTTTGGCGATTTTTTACTTAAGCGATTTTTGATTTCGCCCATTTTTGTTTTTGGCGACTTTTGTTTTTGGCGATTTTTATTTTTGGCGATTTTTGTGTTTGGCGATTTTTGAATTTTGCGATTCCGCCCATGTTTTCCACGAGTACTCACATTGATAATTAATTTACTTGTCAAAAGTTTCTTGATTGTCGCTTTCGGAGTACATTTCATATTTTTTTGTAAAGGAGGTGCCACGCCCACTTCTCCCATTTCTCCCAATTTTTATCAGACTACTCACATTAATATCTGATGGTTTCATGCAAAGGTTCGAGGTTTTCCCTTTTATAGTACACCAGTTATATGATTTAATATATTTTCTTTGTATGGGCGGTGCTACGCCCACTGCTGCGATCGCGACTATTTTTTGTTCGACAAATTACATGAATAACTTATGGGCTCACGTAAAGTGCGAAGGCTCTCACTATTACAGTACTCCATATATATGGCACTTTTTATTTACTTAGTATGGGAGGTGCCACGCCCATTGGTTCGATACTGCCCATTTTTTGGCTGATTTCTCACAGTAAAAATGGATGACCGTAGACAAATTTGCATGGCTGTCCCTATCGTAGTGCTCAATTTATATGTTACTAGATGTTACCCGGTGTGCTTCGCTACCCCCTCCCCCAGCATCGTAATGAAAGGGCTCATGCAAAGTCCCAAGGCTATCACTATTACAGTACTCCAGATATATGACATTTATTAATTACTTTGTATGTGGTGCCACGCCCCTTTGCTCGATCCCTCCCACTTCTTGTCTAACTACTCACGTTAACAATGGATGACCTAAGACAAATTTGCAAGGCTGTCTCTGACATAGTACTCGTGACATATGATACTGAGAAATTACTTTGTATGGGAGGTACCACGCACACTTATCCGATCCCTCCCATTTCAGGCTTAGCTACTAACAATAAGAGGTGATCTCACATAAACTTGCAAAGCTCTCCCTATCAAAATACTCAATATATATTAAATTGAAAATTTACTTTGTAATGGAAATGCCACGCCCACTAAAAGTTTAATAAAAAATTATAGCCCAGAGTACATCCCATATCCGCAATAAGACCCTGTGAAAATTTCTGAAAGATCGGATCAGTAGTTACGGAGATTACCTCATAAAAACAAACAAAACCACATTACCTCTTTATTATATTAGCTTGATTTAATTATGAGTAAGTCATTAACATGATAAAGATCGAATATAAGATTTTTTATTTTTATAACTAATTCTTAAAACAGAAAATAAAATTTTATAAAATGTTTGCTTTATTTTTATAATTTTTTAAAGATTTTGTGAAGTACAATGTGTTTAAATGCTGATTAAATTTTAATAAACCACTTTGACACCAACAGAATTATCAGTGGAAAGGGCCAAATTTACACGGTTTGCAATTTACTTTTCCAATTTATATATTTGTAAATAAAATATTTAAGGCTGCTTAAATTCTTCTTACTGAAATATAATTGTGCACCATTGAAATGCCACAATTGTATCTGACATAATTTTTTTTTTATACAATTTCATAACATTTCTTCTTCTGGTTGATAGTCCCTTTTTTAAGCTGTCGTTTTACATAATTTGTTAATCACAATAACAAAATCATTATTTGCATAATTTTATTTTGCATAAAGCTTAAAATTGATTGTATAACTTTATAATTTTTGCATAAATGTATAGAAAATATATTTATTTAGTTTTGTTGTTATTGTTTTAATAGCGGGCCATTGATGAATTTAACATATTTTATAAATTGCAATTTTCCATAAGATTGGCTAATAATTGAAAAAGTTCCAAATAACAATTTTATATTTGTTAATTTAAATAATTGAGAGTAGATTAGAAGTATATCTTCAGTAAATAAATAGCTCGTTGTAGTTTAAAATATAAAAATAAATGAAATTTACAAATATTTGGAATTGTTAAGTTTTATACACTTATTACAATTACAGCAGATAGTTTGAGAGGATTTACAAAAGCCTGCTGTCATAGCGAAATACAGCTATTGCGTGAGTCTTACTTATTTCTTAAGAAATTTCATTTTTCTTTTAATGGGAACCAATATAAACTTCTCTAATAAGTATTAAAATGTTGATTTAATGAAATGGAAACTTTTTTTTTTTTTTTAATAAAATAAAAATTAATTGAGTCAGAAATTAATCAGTTTCCAGATCAAATGTTTTTAGTTTAAATAAAGCGAAATATATTGCTAGACAGGTAATACTGCTGTCTAAAAAAAATTGTCATAATTATTAAAAAAAAAAACAAAGTAATTAAGTCTTTTTCTGTAAATTTAATTAATTTTTTTGTAACAAATTTATTATAGTGTCTTTATCCGCAGCTCACCTGAAAACCATCATAAGTCCAAGAACCAAATTTCATTTCACATCTCTGATCATCGAACGGAAACCAAGTGATATCTATTTTACAGGTGGACTTAAATATACCGGGCGGCACATAAAGGCACGAACCATTATTTCTAACCACAACATTTGTGGCATATGTACCATCAAAGCCTTCGTCAGCACTAAAAATAATTTAAAAAAATAAATAATATTACATCAAGTGTTAACAACATAATCAATATTTATCATCTTAAACAAATCATTTTATCTCGTCAATGTCAATGTCAATGTCAATGTCATATTATTACTAAATAATTTGTAGTTTATATTTATCTACATTTTAATGTAGATTAAAGTAAATAATAACAACCAATTATTTCGACTATAATATCTGGTGTTTATCCATTGACATTTTGATTTAGTACGAATGTTGTAAACCAGAAAATTTACTCAACTCTCTTCCATCTTCCATCTTTTTTTTTTTTTTTTTGATGGAAAAAGAGTCAAGTTTAATACGCTTGTAAGCCTGAAAAGAAACACACACAAAAAACTAGTTGAACTAAAATGAATTTAAGTTAATATAAGTACGAGTAGAATAATGCTAAAAACTGTACAGCATTTTTATATCCTTTTGCCATATTTTCCGTTGCGTCTTTTTTTTTTTTTTGTTCAGTGAAGATTTGTTATTCTTTTTACAAAATAAAACCTTGACTTTTTTTCTTTTAAATATTGCAGCAGCATTGTTGTTAGTTTACGGAATGGCATTTAAACCAAATGCGACAACAAAATACATAACTATTTGTAGACATACTCATACATACATCCATGCTTGTATTAAGCGACATTCGACGAATGGCATGCGTGTATTTGCACATACTAAAATTTAATATTACCCTTTAACTGTAAGCACATAGGTCTTATATGAATTCCCAGTTGGGAATTTCAGAGAGTCACAACAAAAGATGTCAAGTTCGAGATGAATCTTGTCAGTATTTTATAGATTTAATTAAAGATTTTCAAAAAAAATATATATATATATATAATTTATTTTAAATGCTACCAACAGTTTACTGGAAACGCAAAATTTTATGATTTTGAAAACTTAAAAAATGATTAAAAAATTTTGGAGGTATTATTAATTTTTTGATGTGTTAAACATCTGTACGCGCAGGGGGGTAAATTTCTATTTCACAATAAAATCACAAAAACATCGTAACATGTGAGCGTAAGAAAAAATCGCTGCGACTTATGATTGTATTGATGAAAAAATTATGATATGTTAAAACCTGTTTGAAAATGCAAAATGAAAAATAAACAAGTAAGAAAATTATAGTCGGTCTAGACCGACTATACGATACCCTATACCATGCGTTTAGAAACCCTATCTCTTAGGCCCAACTAACTGGACATAGAAAATAAGCAAAAACCAAATTTGAGTGGGATTTTTATTAATTTTTTTGGCTGCAGATATGAAAAAGTTCATATCGGATGCTATATCTATATGGGGACTAGGTCCAAAAATGGACCGATCCTGATCATGTTTGGAAAAGTCTCTTGTATTTTGCAAAAATATATACAAACCAAATCTGAGAAGAATCAGAGCAATATTTTTGTTTTTTAATAGATTTAAGTGAAGATCGGGAAGCAGCCCTATATGGGGCCAAAGGGATCATTTTTGGACTACTCATTAATGGATGTAATGAACGCATATAAGCCCAATTTGAGTAAGATCTATATGACAATTTGGATCTTATGGCAATTTATGTCGATTTCATAGGGGTAATTTGTATGGGGGCTAGGTCTGAACATGGACCGATTCTCACCAATTACAATAGCGTTCATCCCATGGCCGATAAAAGCTTATATACCAAATTTTATCAAAATATATTCATATTTGCGACCTGCAGTTTGTTTACAAGCTTTACATGGACACACAGACGGACGGACGGACGGACGGACGGACATTGTTAAATCAACTCAAAAAATGATTCTGATTCGATCGGTATAATTAAAGATGGGTCTATGTCAAATATTTTTGGTTGTTACAAACAGCAGCACAAAGTCATTATACCCAAACCACATAGTGGTATAGGGTATAAAAATCAAAAACAAGAAATGAAAAATAAAAAATTAAAAATAAAAAATTAAAAAGGAAAAATAAGAAATGAAAAATAAAACACAAGAAATGAGAATTAAAAATGAAATACAAAAAATAAAAAATGAAAAATAAAAAATAAAATATGAAAAATAAAAAATGAAAAATGAAAAATACAAAAGCAAACAAGTAAGAAAATTATAGTCGGTCTAGACCGACTATATGATACCCTATACCATGGTTTAGAGACCCTATCTTTCGGTCCAACTACTTCGATATAGAAAATAAGCATAAAACAAATTTGAGTGCGATTTTTATTAATTTTTTTGGCTGCAGATATGAAAAAGTTCATATCGGATGCTATATCTATCTGGACCGATATCTAAAAATGGACCGATCCTGATCATGTTTGGTAAAGTCTCTTGTATTTTGCAAAAATATGTACAAACAAAATTTGAGAAGAATCAGTGCAATATTTTTGTTTTTTAATAGATTTAAGTGAAGATCGGGAAGCAGCTCTATATGGGGTCAAAGGGATCATTTTTGGACTACTCATTAGTGGATGTAATGAACGCATACAAACCCAATTTGAGTAAGATCTATATGACAATTTGGATCTTATGGCAATTTATGTCGATTTCATATGGGTAATTTGTATGGGGGCTAGGTCTGAACATGGACCGATTCTCACCAATTTCAATAGCGTTCATCCCATGGCCGATAAAAGCTTATATACCAAATTTCATCAAAATATATTCATATTTGCGACCTGCAGTTTGATTACAAGCTTTACATGGACACACAGACGGACGGACGGACGGACGGACATTGTTAAATCAACTCAGAAAGTGATTCTGATTCGATCGGTATAATTAAAGATGGGTCTAGGTCAAATATTTTTGGTTGTTACAAACAGCAGCACAAAGTCATTATACCCAAACCACATAGTGGTATAGGGTATAAATAAAAAATGAAAAATATAAAATAAAAAATTAAAAATGAAAAATAAAAAATGAAAAACGCAAAATGAACAAGTAAGAAAATTATAGTCGGTCTAGACCGACTATACGATACCCTATACCATGCGTTTAGAAACCCTATCTCTTAGGCCCAACTAACTGGACATTGAAAATAAGCAAAAACCAAATTTGAGTGGGATTTTTATTAATTTTTTTGGCTGCAGATATGAAAAAGTTCATATCGGATGCTATATCTATAAAGGGACTAGGTCCAAAAATGGTCCGATCCTGATCATGTTTGCTAAAGTCTCTTGCATTTTGCAAAAATATGTACAAACAAAATTTGAGAAGAATCAGTGCAATATTTTTGTTTTTTAATAGATTTAAGTGAAGATCGGGAAGCAGCTCTATATGGGGTCAAAGGGATCATTTTTGGACTACTCATTAGTGGATATAATGAACGCATACAAACCCAATTTGAGTAAGATCTATATGACAATTTGGATCTTATGGCAATTTATGTCGATTTCATATGGGTAATTTGTATGGGGGCTAGGTCTGAACATGGACCGATTCTCACCAATTTCAATAGCGTTCATCCCATGGCCGATAAAAGCTTATATACCAAATTTCGTCAAAATATATTCATATTTGCGACCTGCAGTTTGATTACAAGCTTTACATGGACACACAGACGGACGGACGGACGGACGGACGGACGGACGGACGGACGGACGGACGGACGGACGGACGGACGGACATTGTTAAATCAACTCAGAAAGTGATTCTGATTCGATCGGTATAATTAAAGATGGGTCTAGGTCAAATATTTTTGGTTGTTACAAACAGCAGCACAAAGTCATTATACCCAAACCACATAGTGGTATAGGGTATAAAAATGAAAAATAAAAATAAAAAATGAAAAATGAAAAATAAAAAATGAAAAATAAAAAATTAAAAATGAAAAATAAGAAATGAAAAATAAAAATAAAAAATGAAAAATGAAAAATGACAAATGAAAAATAAAAAATGTAAGATGAAAAATGATATACAAAAAATGAAAAATGAAAAGTATAAAATAAAAAACGAAAAATTAAAAATTAACCGGTTGAAATAATAAATAATAATAATTATTTTTATATTAACAGAGCTCCTGCAGTTGATTGCTATAAGTGATACATAGATAACGCTTTCTCTTTGATTTTAAAAAAGTGTCATAAAAAAACTTTAATTACTAGATGTTTACACATCTCCCCTGTGATCGGACTCACATGATTTTTTTTTTATATAAATCTCAGTTATGGGGACAACAGAATTTTAAAACTAGTAAGTGTATCTTACTAGAATCTTTGACACCTTCCAAACTGGTTTTACGTTTACATTAGTATATGGAATTATTATTGCACTATTTGTAACAAATGTAAATAAAGTATTTGAAAAAGGTAACAATTTCATAAACTTTATGCTAAATTATTATTACATTTAATTTTTAAATTTTTTTAGAGGTGTCGTCATATTTTAGGATAACAATCATAACATAAGGGAACAAAATTGAACTTTTTTGGTGTTGACTGGAACATTATTGCATTTTTTTTTTACTAATTTGAGGTCGCTGATTTCAAATCTGTACCTGGTTTTTTCTATCAGATCGACTTTTCATGATAAACCGTTATGCCCGAACTTAAGGCACTGTCACTACATATATCGGAATATCTTGAAAACGGTTCATTATATTCAGTTCAAAAAAATCCAAAACTCTTCAATAATACTATTTTTAAGCCGTGCTTACATTGGTTTTAAACTTGCTCAGCGGTTTTAGAGACATCGTGGAAGTTTTGAAAAAAAAACAATTTAAAAAAAATTTTTTTTTGTCTAAAAATGCATAAGAAATAAATATGCGACATAGATCACAGGTTTGATCCAAAGACATTTAGTTAGACATATTTCGAATGAAATTAACTTTATTTCATTGTAATAGGAGCATAACTTTTGATTTTGTTGACAGTTTACTGAGAAAACTCAATTGATAAAAATCGCTTCCCCAATAACTTTAAAAAAAACATTCTATTCTTAATTAGCAAAAACCTTGTTCCCTTGTGTACCCAATTTTCAACAGCAACGACATAATGAAAAACATATGATCATAACTTTACTTAGGTCTGTAGTTTGTTTTGAGAATGAGCGTGAATTAAATAGACAGACAAATAGACGGAGATCGCTATATCAACTGGAGTTGTTATCGGGATCTAACTGATAGATGCAAACAAAACAAAACAAGGAAGAGTCTCAAATTCGCTGTGCCAAATCTGTGAAGCTCTCCACCTACATCTTATGTTCAATAATAAAGGGTGTTTTTTTTCTTTTTGATAGAACTTACGAAAGGATAAGCTGTCAAATTGCTCTCGCTTTTTGATACTTAAGACCAGTTTAAAAAATGCAAAATGAATTTGAATAGATCCTCGCTGGAACAACGCTACCTAATATCCAAATTAACTTTGAAAATCAGTCATCGATTCATGAAACTTATAGATGACCTTGTGATTTTTATGGCGCACTTACTCATCCATCTGAGCATGCCATTCATCGAACTGTGCTCTCTCAACGATGCAATACCACCAACACGTCGAAGGCATGTGCATACTGAAGAGAAGATGGAGAGTGGAGAATTTTGTTGCGCACAAAATCCGTATGAAATCTACCTGGTTAAGCAATCAAAGCCATGAGACCATCACATACGTCGTTCATTCGCCAATTGGGCTCTAAAGAAGCTGGAAACTGACCCGGTGTTTTACCGCAAAATTGTGTTCAGCGATGAGGTGCGTTTTTGACTTAATGGACCGTTTGGTGCGGACCTTATCTCTTCAAATATGAAGCCGATGCTCACGTTACGGTCAATGGAGATCATTACCTTACCATGATCAATGATTTTTTGAGTAAAAATATGAATGACATTGGTCTGGGCGAGATGTGGTTTCAACAAAATGGCGCCACGTGCAATGCTGCGATCCCAACCATCGACTTGTTAAAATAAAAATTTTGGTAATAAGTTGATTTTGAGAAATGGACCTGTTAGTTGATATCCAAGGTCGTGCGACTTGACACCTCTCACTTATTTCGTGTGGGGCTACGAAAAGTCACTGGTTTATGCTGATAAACTAGTGAAAATTGAAAAGTGTCCCAAAGTTGGACGTCCAGAATGCGCTTCACCAGGAACAGCCGTGGTTATCGAACCCACGACCCCCGCATGATAGGCGAGCATGCTACCTACTCACCTACTCACTAATAAAACAATTTCTTCGCTAAAAATTTACTTATTTGTGTTTTTTTTACAATTAATCTTCTATCGGGCTTAAAAAACATCCTTTATAACCAGTTCCATAAATTTTAAATTCTAATACGATTAAAATTTATAGTTAGTCGTTTTTCTTTCTTGACCTGAATTTATTATGATTTATTTTATTTATTGTTTTTTTATGAAGACAGTGCTGGTTTGTTTCTTATAGAAAGAAGTAATTTCGATATGAAAAATTGCATTATTTTCATATTACTAGAGAGTATGCTTTTCATTGCTGGGTTACCCGTAAATGAAAAATGAGATCAGCTAAACCCTATTACAATTAAAAAGCAGATATTCAGCTATGAACATTTTAAATTGGTTGAGCGAATAAAAGTTTCAGAAAAGACACAATATTTTATTTTTTTATTGGCTGAATTTTTAATTTCAATGCAGTATCACCTTCTGATTCAAACTAAGCTGTCAAAAAAGATACCTAGAGTACTTTCAGCTACAACAGCAATTACGGCTATGACACAGAAGAAATTATATTTAGAAGAACAACAATAACAAGAACAGCAAAGAAAAATCATATTTTTTAAAGAGTTTTTTTTTTTTAAATTTTCATTGAAATATCTGAACCCATGAAACGGATTTTAAAGAGGGGCCTGGTCATAATGTCAATGAATAATTTTAACTAAAAATAAGCAACCTACATGACGTAATGACAAAAAACTACCAACCATCAAGCGGTGCGGACGTGAAAAATTGAAAAGCGGAATGTACAATAAAAATTTTTATTTATAAAAACTATATTAAAAAAATAAAAAATTAAAGTTTTCATAAGCAAAGAAAAAAAACGAAAAAATATATCCAATAAGTGTTGTTCTTTTATACATAATTTTAAAACAATTTTAAACAAATTTTAAAAAACAATTTTATTAAAAACGAAAATTCAAGTAAAAGCGAAAACAATTCAAAAACAAACTAAAGTTTCTACTAACAACAAACGTAAGAACACTCTTTTCTTATTTTACATCAAGAGCTAAAACCAAAAAACAAAACAAAACTTAACAAAACAAACACGGTGTCCAAAGTCCAAACTTAACAAAACAAACACGGTGTCCAAAGTCCAATGCCTTTTTCTAATATGAAAAAATCATCAGTGAGAAGAAGCAAACGTAATAATAAAAACCACAACAATAACAATAAATCAACTTTAAACAAACTTAACAGCACACAAGAAATGAGTTCAACAGAAGAAATAAATGTAACACAGGAAGAAATATTTAATAACGAAGAGTTTAATGATCTTGAATTTAATCCTATACCGACTACAACTATTTCAAATAATCCCACGCAAAAACGATTAAGAGATAAATTTCAAAACTCTTTCGTTGGTAATACAAGTAAGAGTCCGCGGTTAACGAACATAGATTCGCCTTTTAAATCTTTAAATATAATTGATAAACGCTTCGACAAATTAACTACAGAAATAGAGACAATGATAAACAATAAACTAACTGAGTGCAAAACAGAGCTCTTAAATATGTTTGATAAGAGTTTTAACATCATTAAAACTGAACTAAAAAATGTTACTGAAAGAGTGCAGCAATTAGAAATAGTCGCGGATAACATAAAAAGTATGCAGACTGAAATAAATAGCTTAAAAACAAAATTAAAGCTGCAAGAAAATAAAAACGTTGCCTGCGAATTACGTTTAAATGAAATTCCTTATAAAGAAAATGAAAATCTCTTTTTAATATTTGAAAAAATTTGCAATACAATAAATATAACTGTCCCTGCTGTCAAAACTATTTATCGGTTACAAAACGCAAATAACAAAAATAAAAACAACTGTAAAGATGCGGTTATAATTGTTAAGATGTGGTCTCCATATGACAAAAACTACTTTTTAAAATCATTTGCTAATTACCGTAAAATTAATAAAGGCTTTAATTTCTGTTTAAAACACCTTGGAGAATCTTCAAACAATAAATTTTTTGTCAATGAAAATCTTACTCAGTATAATTTTACCATTCTACGTGCGGCAATAAAACTAAAAAAGGAAAATCGTCTTCACAGTGCCTTTAGTATGCGTGGTCTAGTATATATTAAAAAGACTGCGGAAAGCAACATAATAAGAATTGATGATATAGAATATCTGGATGATTTATTTCGAGAAACAGAACCCGCACCTAATGCTAATGAACGTTTTCATACAACTTCTTATTAAAATCTTATTTTCTAACTATTTTGTTTTATTTCTAACACTTTATACCATTTTAAATACATTATTATATACGATTATACAAATTTTAAATTCTTTTCAAATTAATATTTCAACAAACAATGTTAACTATAAATTTTTTATCAAACTTATTACTTCGTGCGTTACTCGATCATTATTTTTAAAACTTAAAAATGAACAATACCTATAGAATAAATTCCAGGGATAATGTTGCGAATATGGTTAGAGTCCTTGCCAATCAGAGGAAAGGTATTAAAATATGTCATATCAATGCTCAAAGCTTAAGGAAAAAGATTGACGAATTTAGATTGATTTTTGAAAACTCAGGTGTCGATTTTATATGTGTTTCGGAAACATGGTTTGATTCCGAAATTACAGACTTTTCTGTTTCCTTAAATGGATATAATTTACGTAGAGTTGATAGAGAAGATGGATATGGCGGCGTTGCTATGTACATAAAAAAGGGGATTTCTTTTAGCATCAAATGTACATCTAAGGAAAATTGTGATTTTGAGGACATAGATAATACAGATCCTCTAAATCTAATTGAGTATCTATTTATCGAGGTAAATAATGAAGGTAGGAAATTGCTTTTAGGGAGTGTTTACAGGCCTAATAAGAATCTTTGTACCAGGCGATTTTTTCGAACTTTGGAAACGCAAACAGCTTTGTACGATGATGTTATCATAGCAGGAGATTTTAATTCAAACCTTCTGGTAGATTGTAGTTTCTCTGATGAATGTGCCTCGATTGGTTTAATATCACCTAATATCTTACATCCTACACACTTCACTGCAACTATTAATACGCTTTTGGATTTGTTTCTTGTGAGTAATGAAATTAATATACTACTCTACGATCAACTGTCTGCATCATGTTTTTCCAAGCATGATCTTATTTTCATGACTTACAATTTCCAACTTGTTATACAAGTTGAGAGGATTACTTTTCGAGACTTTAAAAACATCAATTTTAGACTCCTTGAGGAAGAATTTTTTAATATTGATTGGAATGCTTTGTATTGTTTAAATTCTGTGGATGACCAACTCTCTTTTCTGGAGCAAAACATAAATTATCTGTTCGATCTAACTGTACCAATAAAATCGAAGATTATTAGTAATAAACAAAAACCCTGGTTTTCTTCTGAAATTAAAGATTGTATCAATCAAAGAGATTTTGTCTATGCACGTTGGAAAAGATTTAAAACAACAACATTACATGATGATTATCTGACTGCTAAGAGAAACACAAATAAAATGATTAAAAAGGCCAAATCCAATTTTTATGCTGAAAAATTTTCTTCTGCCATTGGCTCCAAAAGAACATGGCAAACGATACGCGAAGTTGGTATCGGTAAATCTACGCATCGAGAACCATGTTCGGTTGATGCAGATACAATTAATACAAAGTTTTTAAGTGTTCCTATGGTTCAAGCAGATAAAGATTACTATATCAATAGTCACTCGAATAACGATGCTGAATCTTTTTTTTCTTTTGCTGCAGTAGACCAATGCGACGTTTTATCTAGTTTATTGTCTATAAAATCGAACTCTATAGGAGTGGACGGGATTAATCCTAAGTTTCTCAAGATTCTTTTACCTCAGCTACTTCCAATTATAACTTTTTTCTTTAACAAAATATTAACTACAAGCCACTTCCCATCGAATTGGAAAATAGCTAAAATCATTCCTATACCCAAAGCTGGTTCCGATTATAGACCAATAGCTATTCTTCCATTTCTCTCTAAAGTATTCGAGCGTATTATGCACAAACAAATGACTAGTTTCTTGGATGACAATAACTTGCTAACAGATCGTCAATCTGGGTTCCGGAGGAAACACAGCTGCCTAACAGCCTTAGTTGATGTTACAGAGGAGATTAGGGAGAAACTTGATGATGGCAAGACTACATTTTTAATACTTTTAGATCATTCAAAAGCGTTTGATACCGTGGATCATAACATTCTTTGTTACAAACTTAAAAACTTTTTTAATTTTTCTTCGACCGCTACTCAGTTATTGTCAACATACTTACGTGGCAGGTATCAGTATGTTGAAACTAGAATCCAAAATTCAATGACACTGCCTGTAGCAAGGGGCGTACCTCAGGGGTCCATTGTTGGGCCACTATTATTCTCATTGTACTCAAATGACCTCCCAGGCATTTTAACAAATTGTAATGTAAGAATGTATGCGGATGACGTTCAGCTTTATACCAGCTGTAGTAATGCCCTAATCGACCAGTGTATTATCTCTATTAATCAGCAACTCCATCGTATTTATACATGGGCAACGGCGAATGGATTAGAGATAAATCCGAAAAAATCAAAATGCATTGTAATTCAAAAGCGACTTTCCAAACTAAATATTACACCTAATATAATTATAAATAATCAGAAAATTGAAATCGTTAAATCTGCTAAGAATCTAGGTATTTTTTTTAATGACACTCTTACGTGGTCGAACCATATTAACTATGCCTGTGGTCGTACTTTCTCTATGACTAGAACTCTGTGGCAAACCCAGCATTGTACACCTATGAAAATAAGAATCCTACTTGCCAAAACTTATCTGATGCCTGTTTTACTGTATGGTTGTGAGCTATTTGCGAAATGTGATACAATTAGTAAAAGGAAATTGAACGTTGCATTTAACAACATAATCAGATATGTGTATGGACTTAATAGACGTTCTAGTGTATCTTTGTTTTCATCGCAACTATATGGCGTTTCTTTAGATAATCTTTTAAATATAAGAGTTTTAGTTTTTTTACATAAAATAGTGTATACCCACAAACCGGAACATCTGTACGACAAACTTTATATTTCAGATATAAGCAGGGGAAAAAGAATTAGATCAATTAGATATAAAAGTTTAATATCGGAGTGGCATTTCTACATATTCGCAGTATCTCTCTGGAATTCTATACCCCATAGCTCTCAACTTTTAAGTAACGCACGAAAATTTAAAGAAAATATTTTTAAACTGTTTTCAGCATAACAATTTAAAACATTAAATATTATTTGATATTATAATACATTTGATTAAATTAAATTTCAAATATTTCAACTTTATTCTTTAATTTTAATCTTATTGTTCTTTGCATTTTATATAAAGAAAATTTGTAATTAGTTATTAATTTATTAACGATTTTATAATTTTAAATACAATCAGTTCCATACTGCAAAATAAGACTTTTAGTCTTGTGTATGGAGCAGTTCCAATAAATAAATAAATAAATAAAATAAATAAAAATGAGAACGTGATCGTTATTTGCATAGGCGGAAAGACGGACATCACTATATTAACTTCGCTTGCTAGAGTTATCAAGAATATATATCTTAAGAGTCCAGATTTTTTTTTATAGTTTTTACAAATGGAATGACCAACTTCTTATACCATCGGCACACTGGTGCGAAGAGTGCAACAAGCAGAAATTAGTATAGAAATTTGATTACGAAAGAATAAGTTACCAAACATAATATCAGTTGCGGTAACTGAATTTTGGATAACGAAAGCAATTTTTCATTTAGTAAGTTCTGGCAAATACAAGAACTTCTCCAAGGGTTAAATACAAGTTCATCATACAAATCTGCGCCACAATTTATGCACATATATTGTGAAAGCTGAGAAAGCCGATCAAAATGCCACAGTGGTTTGTGATTTTTCTTTAGGTAATTTACGTTCGTTGGTATATAAGATCATATAGTTAGAGAGCCAAGAATTATAAAGAATTGAGAAGGAAAGAATAAAGTCATGTCTAAATAAAACTAAACGTCAGTTCTTATACCTTACATCGTTTTGTGGTCAGAGTGCAATGAGTTTGTGCTGATGGTTCCATATACCAAAAACCAGCCCCACATTTTATTATAAGGATCAACTAGGAATCATTTTCTGAGTCGTTTTAGCGATGTCTGTTCATTCGTCCGTCCATCGGTTCGTCCGTCCGTATGTCTGTTCATCCGCCCGTCTGTCTCTGAAAACGGTGTACTGAGTAGTTTCTCTAGTGTTTGCATTTTGAACTGCTGGTATTTTGGGTATGTATGTATGTATTTTCCTCTTTATTTTTAAAAATAATAAGATATTATACAAATAAAGAAATTAAATAACAATGACATATAGTCGTCTGTTTTATAAATATTAAAATAATAAATAAGTATGTATAAACATTTTTCAAAATATATTTATATTATATATATGGGGGATTTGATGTCAAGTGCACCAACTTTTGAAACCGTTGTCTTCCGATGGGGATGAAATTTGCACCAAGGTTAGTCCTATTGGATAGTAGTTTAGACACAATTTTTCAACAGATCGGTCCAGATCTCTCTGAGTTAGAGGGGATCAAAATTTGACATTTTGGCCAAACAGGTGTTTTTTTCTCATTCATGTAACTTATTACCAATTGTTCTTCGAAAATTTTCTCCCAAATAGTTTAGATAGCTACTTCTTCAATATTTCGGAAAAAAATACTTAAAAAAAAAAAATTGTAGACTTTTTTTTTTGCTAAATTAAAGCATTTTTTGCATTTTTTGCCTTTTTTGAAAAAGGGCATTTTTTTTTTTTTTTTCATAAGAAAGCTTAGGATTTTTCCTTTAAGAGCTTTTTGGTCGCTTAGTGGGATGGGAGTGGGATATCTATCAAAATAAATGTTTTGTAACTCAAGACAACGGTTTTTCAATTTTTCACAAATGCACTATTTTGAATTTTTTCCGATTTGTGTCTAAAACCTTACAAATAAAACTTATACTGAGAAACTAGACAAACTAAACTTTCCGAAGGTATATAATATACCTAACTAAAATTTTATACCCTCGATACTGTAATACCCAGAATATGTTAACCTCAGGAAAAAAATCGCTTTTTTTCCATAGAAATGTTGAAAAATTATTATTTTTTATTTATTTTTAATAATAATTAAATTAATGTATAATAATAATAATATTAAAAATAAAAAGATAAATAATTTATTAAAATTTAATCTTAATTGCATTAGATCCATTTATATCATAACTATTTTTATACTTAATTTATTGTAGCTGATGAAGTACTTAAGTCTTGTAAATTTTTAAATACCCAGTCTTTCATCCAGCTTTTTTGTCGCCTTTATTTACTGCGTTTTTTTGTCATTCCTTTCTTGGCGTTACTAGGTTCAGCTGTTGATTTCGCTGCTGGTTTATTTGTTGTCGTTGGAAAGAAATCGCATTGAATAGAGGCAGAAAACTTTTTCAACTTGAGTCTTCCATCGATAAGCGGTATAAAAGCATGGTATTGAGCGTTGCCATCGATTGTTACCGCAGCATCGGATCTGCTCTTCAGTGTTTTCAAAGTTTCCCGATGATCCTCTTTGCTACTAAAAACTATTTTAGTTTCTTTGCAATAATTCTTTGCCCAATGGAATAAAGCAGTCGCATCTAAGATGCGATCTTAATGAGAGCACTGGAGGCTATACTTCGCTGCATTTCTTTTAAGGTTTGCTCCAATACCATCACATGCTCCTTTACCATGAGCAGTAGGATGAAAATGCCACTCAGCTGGCATTCCAAAATCTTTTTCATGGGCCATAAGATTTGCCAAGCTACTTTTGTTTGTAAAATGTTGACGAGCTCCGTCCGAAACGTAGTATACCTTCTTTACTGTAAATTTAGATTTTAGAAATTTTAGTATTCTCTTCTGGTACTCATAAACTGCAACGGTATCATGTTTGAAATCGTCGGATATGATTGCCATACTTTTGTGTTCCAGTTTTTCATCTTTCATGTAGTAAATAACTACTGTGAATATAGTTGCTTGGTCGTTATTGAAGTGGAATGCTTGTATGGCATCCTGAAAAACATATTTATAGTTTTCTGCGAATTCATATGAAATAACGAATTCACCGGATTTCAAATGTATCTTCAAATCCTTGAAGAATGACCATTGCTCTTTGACTAAAAAGTCATGGTTTCTCAAGTTTAGCAATCCTGTACACATTTCTTTCACAAAATCATCCATATTTAAAATGATTGTTTTCAATGTGCATCTGTCAGTCTGAATCCAAGAATCAAATTTGACCTCCTCTATATATTCTCGATCTAAAGAGTTGATTAAATTTTCTTTGATGAATGTGGTTTCCGGGCAATTGGTACATTCACCTAAGTGGCAAGAAGTTGTTGCATTAGGACACATAGTCAATTTAAAGCAATCGCGGTAATCGTGTAAATCTTCTGCCGAATCATCTGTTAAATACTTTAAGTTGATTTCCTTCAACATCAGTTTAACATTTTCATGGTAAATGCAAACGCATACTGTGTGAGTTCTGCTGCTTTCTGCCAAAACGCAATGTTTTGGCCTCATTTGGATTAATTTCGTGAAGCCAATTCTAACATTCTCGTGTTCAGATTGAAATGTTGCAAATAACTCTTTCAGGTTACAGATAACCATTCTCTTCTGTTATGATATGAAGGTATGTTACATACCTTCGGAAAGTTTAGTTTGTCTAGTTTCTCAGTATAAGTTTTATTTGTAAGGTTTTAGACACAAATAGGAAAAAATTCAAAATAGTGCATTTGTGAAAAATTGAAAAACGGTTCTCTTGAGTTACAAAACATTTATTTTGATAGATATCCCACTCTCATCCCACTGAGCGGCCAAAAAGCTCTTAAAGGCAAAATCCTAAGCTTTCTTATGAAAAAAAAAAAATGCCCTTTTTGAAAAAAGGCAAAAAATGCTTTAATTTAGCAAAAAAAAAAAAGTCTAAAAATTTTTTTTTTTTTTTTAAGTATTTTTTTCAGAAATATTGAAGAAATAGCTATCTAAACTATTTGGGAGAAAATTTTCTAAGAACTATAGGTAATAAGTTACATGGATGAGAAAAAACACCTGCTTGGCCAAAATGTAAAATTTTGATCCCCTCTAACTCAGAGAGATCTGGACCGATCTTACTGACAAATTGTGTCTAAACTACTATCCAATAGGACTTACCTTGGTGCAAATTTCATTCCGATCGGAAGACATCGGTTTCAAAAGTTGGTGCACTTGACATGAAACCCCCCATATATATAATTGCAGTAGATATGATAATTTAGTAAATAATTACACAAATTCTTCAATTGTCATTTTTCTATACTTTAAAGCATTTTCGACATAGTTATAGTTCCTATTCCACCCATTGGTTATTGTACCATTCAAAATGTTTATAAGTTCATTTTCATTGAGATGTGGTTTTTCAAAGTATCTGTTTCGAAATTCCCTAAGTATTGGGCATTTTGCCATAAAGTGTTGTAAGTTTTCGACTTCTCTAGTATTACATAAAGTGCAAGTTTTATTTTCAGTTGTACTAAATTTATTTGCGTTTAATGGTAACAAATCTAATCTTGTTTTAAAAATTATTGCAAGTTGCCTTTGGTTTCTTATGTTGTCGATATAATTTACTGGTAAGTTATGGTACAAATTTTTATAAAAACGCGTTATACTATTTGAAGCTTGTTGTTTCATATTTTCAAGTGTTTTTGATTTTAATTATTGTAGCAATAAAGTTAATTTTTGAGCCCATTCTTGAGTTAACACCTCTTCAGACTCAAAACTTATACCAAATTCTCTGCCCATTTCTTTTATTTCCTTTGCCCAAAATAAATTATTTTGTTACATCATCAAAGACAATTTATGTGGTAATCGATTTTGTCTATATTGAAATAACGTTTTGTATGTATAATTCATATGCAATTCAAGCGTGTAAAAATAACTACATTCTGATTTTGTTTCAAGTGCCAAGTTTATCAAGTTCAACGGTACTTGATATTTATCTATATCACTTCATCATACAAACAGTAGCACCAGACTTGAGCAGCGTATGTTTGTATTGAACGACATACTGCTTGGAAGAGTTTCCATTTCACTTTGAATGTTATGTTGGGCTTATTCATAAATCTGCACCACGTTGCATTAATGCTATTTTTTGATGAAATGTTTCTCTTCTCAACATGTTTTTTAAAACTCAGTTTTGGAGTCAGGATTACACCCAGATAGTTGTATTCATTCACTGTTCTTACTTCTTGATTTTTGTGTACAATTTTATCTCTCGTTGAAAGTCTGCCAGATATCCGGAATACCATCATTTGATACTTTAACATGTTAACTTCCATGTTCCATTGATCACAGTAGCTTTCTAAATTTTTAACCATATTTCACATAACGTCTATATCGTCTGCTAGCAAGGCATAAAGAAGCAGACGCACATTAACCCCGTTTATTACCAAACCATCCCCTTAAATGCTCATCAAGATCATTTAGGTAAAGTGTAAAAAGCAGTGGTGACAGTAAGCAACCTTTCTTAACTCCAGTGTACGTCTCAAAGTATTCCGATAAGTCATTACCAGTCCACACGGCCGACTTGGTATTATTATAAATATTTTCTATCAGATTAACAACTTTTGTTGACATACCAATTCGATGTAGATAATTTATATATGAGAGGCTTTCGAGGTACTTTATTGAAGACTGCCTTAAAATCGACGAAAAAGCATATATTTTCTTCTTCTCCTTAAATTTTGCACGCACTATGGCCGATAAATTGTAGATATTATCTACTGTTGAATAATTTGCTCTGAACCCCGCTTGAAACTCATTTAAAATACTATTTGTAAGTCTGGAGTTTATGATTCCCATTAAGAGCTTGGCACCACAATTCATAAAAGAAATTCCCCGATAGTTATTTATACAATTAAGATCCCCTTTCTTATGAATTGGGAAGATAATGCTGCTTTCGAATACTTTGTCTGCTTTTCCAGTTTCAAAAATTATATTAAAAGCATTAGCCAGTTCGTTTAGAAATTCATCTGTAAGGAACTCTATCCTCGCCAGGTGTTTTATTGGGTTCAGTTTTATTTAAAACAGTTTTAATTTCTTGAATTGTTATTGCCTTCTCCACCTCGAAATCAGTATGCCACATTGGTGCATATTGAACGTCTTTCGACAACTGTGGTTGATTTAATATCATACTAAAGTAATGTTTAAAGTTTTCGGCTGGAATTTACGTTCCAATTTTAAAACTATCTCCTCTTATTTCTCTTGCAAGCTTCCACCACTCTTTTGTAGCATTTATTTTATTGATTTTACTATTGATTTCTTTAAAGTATTCTTCCTTTCTCTTTCTGCACTGATTTACATAATGTTGCTTAGTTAGCCTGAAGATATTTATACTTATCATCCTGGTTATTTGTTTTTCGAAATTCATTTATCAAATCAAATGATTTTTTCCTAGCGTTGAAACAATTGTAGCTGAACCATTTAGTTTTAAATATCGACTTATTGATTCTGGTTTGATTTTGATTTGGTACTGACTTTTTAATTATATCAACTAGTTGTTTGCAAATTCATAAATTCGCCTTGGATTCGCAGCAAACGTAGATTTTGATTTAGGTTTTGTTGATATTTTTCCTTTTGTGTATCTTTCCACACTAGTTTTGGAAGTAAATTAAGTGATTTGTTTTCCTGAGTTGCTAATTCGATGCTTATCTTCAACTTCAGCGGCATGTGATCTGAAGCAGATTTAGTGTTACTGCACATATATCATTCACAGAGTCCCATTTTCATCACTAATCGTACGACCATTTAGAATTACCAGCCCAAAATCGTTACAAAAATCAATGAGTTTTCTTCCTTTATCATTTGCCGTATGATCTTTTGAGTTTTTGTCTTCTAATCCTGCTGGAAAGCTACTTTTGTGAAAGTCTTCTAATTCTTGTTGCAGACTACCAAGGCGTACATTCATATCTTCGACTAATTTTGACTATGGCAACACCAATGACAGCTGTGTTATGACAAGAAGTTAGCATAATATTTATGTGCGAAATTTATATAAGATCAAAAGAAAAAGGTGGTACGAAAAAATTAACTTTACTATGTTCCCTTGCTAGTGTTCGTAAATGTTAATTAATTTCTGTGATTTCCTGAGAAGATTAAATATAAAAAATTTTTTAAACGATAATATATGTATTTAATCTTACAATTGTGGTCTGTCTAGTTAAAAAATAACAACGCCAACGTATAACTGGGTCTTAACATAAATTGGAAATTTTATTATCACTCTAATGTAAAAATAGACTCTGCTTCATATGAACGTAATTTTTTTTTTATGTTAATGTAATTTAAATGACTTCTGACCTAGTAGCTACAAGTTTTTGTTTCAATTTCAAGCCAAACAATAACTGTTTAAATACCGTAGAGATTTTCTGTTTTATATAAATTTTAACTGCAGTTCATTTTAAAAATTTCACTTAATGTTTTTAACACACCACTTATTTCCCTACAATTATTTCATATAATTTCATTTGGGAAAATTCCCGCAAAATTATGTTATTACAAATTATGTAATACTTAAATGTAATTTAAGCCGCAAATAAGTTTTAAATTTTAACAGTACAACACATTTTTCATCCTTTTATTAATACATACATACATACTTTTTATTAATTTTTATCAAATGAAAAAAATTATTGCTTTTAAAAATTTTTGTTGTAATCTTTTTATTATTTTGTCATTAATCTATTTTGGCATTTTGTTTTGTCAAGGTATTTTATAGTGCCCTTTAACCTCTATATATATTTTCCAACTTGGCTGGCGACTGTGGGTTTATTTAACTTTGTTTCATATTAAATTTCTATTGTTTAATTATTTTCTGCTCGAGTAACAGAACAAACAATAAAAAAAAATTTTTTTTTGTAAGTAGCTTTAGGCGATGACATTTCATTTCGTCAGTTTTACAAAAAAAAAAAAAAAAACACACTGACATACATAAGAATAAAATAAATAAATTTTTGAAAAGAAATAGAAAATAATATAAAAACAAGTGAATGTGGGAGAGAATTGGCTTTAGTGAATTTAATAGTACTCTTTACATTTTCATGGGGACATTAAAAAAATAAACAGGGTGGCTAAAAATCAGTTTTCAAATCATGAATCTTTTATTAATCCATTCATTAATCCATTAATCCCAGAGGATACAATACTAACGAACATGACAATAGATTATAATTTAAAAATAGAAATATAACGATATATTAGATTATAATTTAAAAAGGGAAATATATTTCGTTATATTATAATCTAAAAATAGGAATATAACGCAATACATTTCTACTTTTAGATTAAAATCAAATATAGAAATATATTTTTATACCACTATGTGGTTAGGATATAATGATTTTGTGCTGATGTTTGTAACTACCAAAAATATTTACTAAAGCAGATTCCAGCGCTCGAAATGCGAGTGCAATTTCTAGGCAACTTTATTTCTCAATTTAGCCAATTCACAAACCAACACTTTTTGGTTTATTATTATTGTGAATGAAGATAACAAACTTATTAACAAAAACATTAATAAATTTAATAAACACACACATAGCATATGTATAATTTTATGTATGTGTTAGTAGCAACTTTTTATGCAATTCACTCAAAATAAAGGAAAATATTTAAAAATCTGTAAATCTAAAAAGAAATATCTTTCAAATAATATACGTTTGGTGAAAATCGCGATAAAACGGTAGAACAAAACATCGGTAACAAAAATTCGCCTAGCCTATTAATATGATAGATACCGATCCACTCAGAATCACTTTCTGAAACGATTTAGCGATGTCCGTATGTCGGTCCCTCCGTCCGTCTGTGTGTCCAAGTAAACCTTGTAATCAAGCTGATGAAATTTAGTATATAAACTTCCATTGACCATAGGATGAACGCTATTGAAATTGGCGAAAATCGGTTCATGTTTAGACCTAGTCCGCATTCAAATGACCCCTATAAGATCGACTTATTTTGCCATAATATCCAAATTATCATACAGATCTCGGTCAAATTGGGTTTCTGTATGTTTATTACATCCATTTATCAGCAGTCCAAAAAAAGACCCTATAGTACAATTCTTAGTTATAGCCCCCATATGAAGCTGCTTCCCGATCTTCACTTAAATCTTAAAAAAACAAAAATATTCACAGATTTTTCTCCAATTTTGTTTGTATATATATTTTCTGAAAAAAAGTGACCTTACGAAATATGGTCAGATCGGTCCATTTTTCGACCTAGTCCCCACATAAATATAGCATCTGATATGAAATTTTTCATATCCGAAGGCAACAAAATTAATAACAATGTCGCTCAAATTTGGTTTATGCTTTTTTTATATATCTAATTAGTTGGACCTAGGAGATAGGGTCTACAAGCACATGGTGGACCGACTATAATTTTCTTACTTATTTTATAATATACCAGCTCTAACCCGATGCGCTTCGCTACACCCATCGTAATGAAATTGATTTGGACGATTTTCTGATTTTGTCGATTTTTGTTTTTGCGATATTTCATTTTGGTAATTTTTGTTTTTCGATTTGTGATTTCGGCGATTATTGCTTTTCGTGATCTACGGTTTTTGGCAATTTTTGATTTTGGTGTGTTTTGTTGTTTTGCGATTTTTGTCGGTTATGGCGAGTTTTGTTTTTTTTTTTGCTATTTTTTATTTTGGCAATTTTTAATTTTTTTTTCCAATTTCTGATTTTGGCGAGATTTGATTTGGCGATTTATGACTTAGCGATTTTTGTTTTTTGCTATTTTTGATTTTTGCGATTTTTGTTTTTTTTTTTGGGATTTTTTTATTTGCGATTTTTGTTTTTTTTTTTTTTTGCGATTTTCGGTTCTAGCAATTTTTGTTTTTGCAATTTTTGATTTTGGCGATTTTTGATTTGGCGATTTATGACTTTAGCGATTTTTGTTTTTTTTGCTATTTTTGATTTTTGCGATTTTTGTTTTTTTGCGATTTTTTTATTTGCGATTTTCGGTTCTGGGAATTTTCATTTTTGGAAATTTTTTAATTTGCGATTTTCGGTTTTGGCGATTTTTGGACTTTTTGGACAATTTTTGTTTTTTGTGCTTTTTGATTTTGGCGATTTTTGATTTTTTTCGATTTTGTGATTTTTGATTTTTTGATTTTAGCGATTTTTGAAATTTTCGGTTCTGGAAATTTTTGTTTTTGGCGATTTATGTTATTTGGAATTTTCATTTTTGGCGATTTTGGGCTAAAAAATTTTTGTTTTTTTTGTGATTATTGCGATTATTGGTTTTTGCGATTTTTGATTTTGGCGATTTTTGTCATTCGCGATTTTCAGTTATGGCGATTTTAGACGTTGGCGATTCCAACCATATTTCCCACGCCGACCCAAATTTGCAGTTATTGTACTTCTCCAAAGTTTGAAGACTGTTATTTTCATAATACTTCCTATATTTTGGTATTTTTTATATTGGTCTCATTGGTCCTATCTCGCCCATATTTTGGCTGACTACACACATTAATAACTCATGATCTCAGACTAAATTCCAAGGCTTTGCTGTTACAGTACTCCAGATACATTACATTTAATATTCGCTTTGTATGGGGGATGCCACGCCCACTGATCCGATCCCGCTCATTTTTTCCGATATCTTATGAACTCACACAGAGTCCCAAGGCTTTAACTATTATATTATTCCAGTTATATTACATTAAATATTTAATTTGTTTGGCATGCAAAGCCCACTGGTCCGATCCCGCACATTTTTTATGATACTACACACATTAATAACTCATGAAATCGGATAAAGTTTCAAGGCTTTCACTATTACAGTACTCCAGATATATGACATTGTTTACTTGCTTTGTACGGGGGGTGCTACGCCCATTGATCTGATCTCGCCCTTTTTTTCCGAGTACTAACGCTAACAACTTATGAACTCACACGAAGTCCCAAGACTTTTCTATTGCAGTACTCTAGATATATGACATTAAATATTTAGTTTGTATGGCGGGAGACATGCCCTTTGGTTCGATCCCGCCCATTTTTTCCGCGACTCTTCAAATTAGTTTAATATGTGCATTGGGGTGGCCCTTAATAAAAAAACTATTCAAACTCTCGGTCTCACCCCCTAGAAATAAGCGAATAGCAAAAAAAACTAAGAAAAACAAAGTTTTGGGTCAATCAAAAAAAAATTTAGAGATGCCTCAACGCGACTGAAAATATCAAGTGTGTTTATATGAGGAAAATATGACTTTTTTTTCAGATTTTATGAAAATTTCGTTCTATAGTTTAATTTTTTCGACAAGCTGTTATATGAATCGATATCAGTACTAAATTATCTTTTCAAAAAGCTATATATCTTCAAAATCGAATAAAAACTCGCCAAGAAATAAGAAATGCGCCAGATCACTTTTGTGCCAAAAAACTCTAGGACATGAAATGTGATGAACATATTTTCAACTTTGACAAATTGATTAAAGCCATAATTTTTTTTTTAGTCCCTATATCTATAAATACTCAGATATGAAGTATTGTTTTATTAACACATTGTTAACCTATTGCGAAATGAGACCGAAGATGGAAATTTTTTTTGATAAAATTTTGAAAATTCCTTTTTTAAGTTTTAAAAAATTTTCTTAAACAAAATTTGAAAAAATGGATCTGCCACTTTTAAGTTTTATTAAATATATGTTAGAGATTAACTGTGTGAATTTTTAAGTAAATTCCTCTGCCAGAATTTTTTATACAAAGAATTTTTTTTTTTGCGGATTTCGAGAAAAATTATTTTTTTGTGATATATTGAGTAAATGTACTCTATCTAAATACTTTGTATCAAAAACTTATCATATTTCTACTTTTAAATGTTGTATTTTATTTAGGGTTTCTGAAAAAAATAATATGACCCTGTTTAAGCGCCCCGGTAGGTGAGTAGGTAGCGTGCTCGCTTATCATGCGGGGGTCGTGGGTTCGATTCCCACTAGAGGCTATGGTGTGTCGCTTCAAAAAAAAAAAAAAAAAAAAACAAGCCAAAATTAGAATCTGCAGACAAGCCACTTCGCGGAACTAGGCTTAAAAAAAAAAAAAATAAATAAAAAAAAAAAATAAAAAAAAAAAAATTAAAAACAAAAAAAAAAATTAACCCTCTTGGACTTGGGGCATATATGATCCCAAGCTAATAAAAGACAATTTATTCAGAAAAATCAAATATTTTGTAAATGCTGCTGAATTTTTAGATGTGATGCTTAAAATGTAATAACCAAATGTGCAAGTCTTCCATGCTAAAAATTTGGAATAAATCGAACAACGTTAACCCATTCCTTGCTGAGGCCAAACTTTGAATTTTGGCCTATTTAAATAATTTAATTATTCTAGTGAATTAGATGAAACCCTTACTGTGGGTTGGGAAATAAAATTGTGCTATATATATGCTTACATTATATTTCTAATTTCCTCTTTTATCACTTTTGTAAGGGTAAGATTAAATAAATATTTCAATTAAAAAATGTGTGAAATCTATAATATTAATAGGCTAGGCGATTCCTTGTGACCGATGTTTTGTTCTACCGTTTTATACCGATCTTGACCAAACGTATATTATTTGAAAGGTTTGTCTTTTTAGCCGTTTCGCAGATTTACAGATTTTCTAATTTTTTCCTTTATTTTGACTTATTCAGACTTACAACTGACACATACATAAAATTATACAATGCTATGTGTGTGTTGATTAAATTTGTTAATGTGTTTGTAATAAAAATGATTATTTTGTATTGATTTGAGAATTGGCTATAATTGATTAGCATACCTTTAGAGTCTTTATTTAATGAAAAAGTAAAATATCCTAGAATTTGCACTCGAATTTCGAGGGCTGAAATCTGCTAGTATTAAATAATTACTGTACTTTTCAAGAATGATATTCGAAGTTTGCATGTAAAAATTTATACAACAAATAATTTTTTCCCAATTTATTTATGAAAAAATAAAAAATACTTAACTAGTTTAACTAGTTGGAAGCTAACATGTTAATTCTTATGTTACCCTAAATTGTTGTACTCAACAGATGAACATCAATCATTTTATGATTAACATCTGTGAAAATACGTTAAACTACTTCCGTTTCCAGCCAAGCATTAACACCTGTTTAAATACATTTGAGGTTTTTCTGGTTTATAAATCTTTTCACTGCGATTTGCTTTTAAACATTTCATTTAATATTTTTGACACATATTTGAAGATTTCTTTCGTCATTTACACTCTATAAACTTTATGTTTTTAATAATATTTACAAAATTCTACACTCTGTCAAATTGAGTATGTATGAAAAAACTGAAAGTGTTTAGATGTATGTGCTGGTATGTTTGTATGTATGTATATATTTGTCATTTTATATGTACTCTTCCTTTTTGTTATATTTCCATCATAATACAATAAGATTTTATATAGTTTTTTTTTTTGTTTTTGTTGTTACTAGAATATTTTACAACATCCTTGTAATTTTTTCTTCTCATAAATTTCTAGCTTTTGTTATAAAACAAATTCGCTTTTAATATATATATATACGTTTATATAAGGATGAAGGTCCTTTCGTGGGAAACCCAGCAAAATTTTAAATATTGGAAATGTTCACGAAATTGCTAATGAAAATTCATTTTTTTTTGTTTGATTTGTGGTAGTCTTTTTGTATTTTAAGCCATTCAAGCATTCCAGCATAAAATTCACTTATTTTCCTTTGCAACATTTAAAATTATAAAACTTTTGCTGGTCTCTTCTAATTCTTCATTTCAATGTTGTATGAGTGCCCGAGTATTAAATCAACAATAAAGTGTCATATTTAATATTTATGCTTGTCAGTTGTAGTTAAACATCAGTATTTCTTTCTTGTTTAAATTATAGCTTGGAATAATGCATGATGGAATATAAAATTGATAATGAATAGTTAAGTTAGTAGTTAACTCATCGTTTCCAATTTTATTTCAGAAAATATCAATTGATTTGCAGAAGTTACCAATCGTACTTCAATTGATTTTCACAATTGCTTAAATTTAGGTGTTTTCAAATATTTTAAATAGAAAAATTGTGATGCTAAATTATTAGCGAAAGAATTAATGATAGAAATATTGTCCAGTGGACAAGATGAAAAGAAATTAATTTCAAAAAACTCACACAAGATTTAAAATAATCAGATAACACAGTTTATGTTATCACTTTGTTATTATTTTAGTGAATTATAAAGAACGTAAGGAATGAGACGGTAAAAATCTCAAAACATGTAAATAAAACCATTGAACATAGAGTTCTGATTTTTTTTAACTTAATTTAAATTATATTGAAGCTTACAACAAAACATAATTTTTATAGTTCCAATTAATACGGATACCACTAGAAAAATTTGATTAGGTACACACAGAAAAAGGATTGTTAGGAATTTTGTTGCCGCTAGAAAATTTTAATTAAGTAATAAGTATTTCTATTGTACATAATTCATAAATATTTTAAAATATAATAGGTTTTCTTTACCATCTATCTCATAAAATATATGTTCCTTCAATAGAAAAATAAGTTCCATTTTCCAATTAAAGTTCTTATATAAATTGTTAAGCTAATTCTATTGAGCGAACTATATTAAATTTATTATAATATTAATCGCTCTTAAAAATATTGGTGATTACAACATCTAAATCTATAATATTAACAGGCTAGGCGATTTATTGTGACCGATGATTTGTTCTACCGTTTTATCCCGATTTTGACCCAATGTATATTATTTGAAAGGGGGAATACCTTAGCTGTTCACCAGATTTACAAATTTTTATTTATTTTTTCTATTTACAGTAAATTGCATTTAAAGTTGCTACTAACACATACTTAAAATTATTCATTTGAAACCAAAAATGTGTTTTCAGATATTGTAAAAAAATTATTTGTAGATATTTATAAACAAACAAATTAATAATAAAAATTGAAGAATTCGGTTATAATAAAAGAAAACCAAAAATATAGTCAGATTGGTAGTTGGACCTTTTACAGAAATCCTTCTATTTATGATTATATAGTGATTTTTGCCACTTTTGTGGAACAGGTAGTTCGTTTAAAATTTTCCATATTTTGAGACACCTTTTTGGTACTCTATAAATCCCTTTCCACAAGAGTCCAATATCCCACAGTTTTGTTGATTTACTTCCCTTGGTACAAAATCCTAGTTATTGTTTTTGTACTACTCAAGAGATTTCGTACCATGGTCACTGGATGCCATATTGGGCTAACAATATGTGGACACATTGTGTTGCCTTATGAAAGGAAATGGTCTTCTTTGCAAATACTCCTGAATATAAATTACGGTATTTATAGAGCTAGTTGTGACAGGAGAATTGCATCTTTTCCAGTAACTGCATATTGCCTGCTATACCTTGAACTTTTTTTGTGGAAATTTCGTCTGCTTTTCGGTCCTTCAACATTTTCTCAATATACAAATTTTGACCCGGAAGAAGCTGCCGAAAATCTATCAGTGCATACGTTTCGTCGTCCATTATGCAGCAGTAGTATTTATACCCTCCACTCCAGTGTGCAGAGGGTATATATAAGTTTGTCATTCCGTTTGTAATAATTAGAAAAAAATTTTGGACCCCATAAAATATATATATTTGTGATCCTTATAACAACCGGAGTTGATATACCGATGTCCGTCTGTCCGTCTGTCCGTCTGTGGAAATCACGATGACGGCATCAATCGGGCAGCTGGGGTGCTCGTCGGTATAGAAAATGATTCACTAACGTCCTGAAAAGCTGGCTGTTTAAAATCGTCCAAATCGGTCGATTAGGGCCCGAGATTTGAATGAAGAACTAAAAAAAGTCTTGAAAAAAAATAATTTTCTATGTTGTTCTTGTCACGATCACGCCCTCAATAGGACAGCTAAGGTGATCATTTTTAGTGAGGATGATTCGTCAAATTCATGGGAAAATTTCTATTTCAAAAATAATTAAAATCGGTGGAACAGGTCCAGGGAAATCTCTGAAAAATTAAAAAACAAATGAAAAATATGATGTTTCTTTATAGCTCTTGTTGTTATTCTAAATGTTGTATTGTTGTCATAGCTGGACTTGTTGGTTTGGTGGTCACTATAGTAATAATAATTATAAAAAACTAACCCTTTGTACGTTTTTTTTTTATCAACTGTGGTAGAAAAATTTAAAAGCTTCCATTGTTTTGGCATCACTAAAAAAATTTACTAAATCATTTCTGTTATTGCCACGAGCCTGCCTGCAAAGTTTCAGATCGATTGGCTCACGGGAAAGGGGTTAAAATCGATCCAAAATTTTTTCGACAAGCAGACACTACGAGTTAATATAAAGGGAGTAAAAATTTACCAGCATAATAATGCTAAAATATGTACCTAGTTGTTAGTAAAAAAAAACAATGTAAATTTAGCAAAAAAAATTTTTATATATTAATTTATTTAAAGAGAAAAACACAAAAATAACGTTTGATGTTGTATTTTTTGTGTGAACTATTTACATACACATACATACATACACATATTAAATAATACAAATAATATACATATATTCTATATATGTATATCCATAATAACTGCATGTTAGAAATAAATCGGTATATTGTTTTATTTACATAAAATTCTGCAATATTTTGTTGTAGGGAAAATACATTTCTTTTGCATTAACAGAGTGTCACTTCATTTTGCTAAGCGTGACTATGCCACAGTAGATGGCGCCACAATTTTTGTTCTAATTAGTTTTACAATAGTTATTTCTATTTTAACATGAATGTCAATATTTTCAACTAGATATCATACAGAACAATGTTAAGAGTGTGCACGGGCTGGTCTTATATTTCATACATTTTTTATTATTCTTTTACAAATATGAACATAAGTTTGGCATATTAACTTTTTTTGTCTTTACAGAATAGAGCTACCGAGTTCATCAATAAGTTTTTTGCTTTCAAAACAGTTCTACATAGTTATAAAGAATTATTATTCTTTTTACCTACAAAATATCTGATTGCAATTACATCTAATTTTAAAAAAATGTTTATAATTACTAAAGCATTATTATTCACATAAATACAAAATTGCACTTTTTAAATTTTCCATTCAAATTTTAGAAAATATCAATTCTAAAAACTGGAATTAAAATTTCCAATTATAAATTAGAAAATATTAACTGAATTTCAGAAAATCATGTCAAAACGTCGGAAATAATAATTTTAAATTTAGAAGACATCAATTGCATCAAATTCCAAAAAAAAAAACACCAAATATGTTTACATTTAAAAAATGTTTACATTAAAAAAAAAAATATTGGCATTCAGGAGAAATTAATAGCTTTTCAGTAACTTCTTTTAACGATAGTCGAATCGTAAAAAAAAGAAAATTGCGAAATTATCAGTAAAATTTTTCAACGATATTCGCTATTGTTAAAGTCAGCTGTTGTTGTTATCTAAACGACAACCATTTTTGTGTTGTTTATTCAATCGATAAAAACTTCAGTTTTTAGGTTGGAATGTCGTCATACATAAATAAAAATCATAAAATAGTGAAAATATTTTGCATTAATTAAAAAACGTTTTTATATAAATAAAAAAATTAAATTTTATATTCAATTCATTATTTCATTTTCAAATAATAAACAGAAATATTAGTAAAAAAACCCGAAGTAGTTTGTTTTTTTTTCTATTCTTCTTTGTGTTTTTCTCTTACTTTGACAGAGATGCCACTCGTTTACAATTTAAATAAATAGAAAAATAGATTTATCGACTGTCGTTAAGATGTATGTACTTAGTGAATCACTTAATCCTTAGTGTAAACAACAATAGCTGTCGATATATTTTGCGATTGTCGGATCGTTGAAATTTACAGAATCGGACTACAGAAAACATTAATTTAAATTCAATGAATTTTAGAAAACCTCAAATGATATTTAAGAATTGCGAACATAAAAATTGTTACATAAATAAACGCAATTTGATAAGAATGTTATTTATATATTATTTTTCACACTTTTTTTTTGGATGAATATTTGAAGTTTTTCAGAAATTAAAGATAACAAATAATTTTATTTCAAATGTTTGGGACATTTGGTTTTTTGCGTTTGGCATCCCTAATTTGATTATTTATTAATAGTATAAATTTATTCTCTATGTTTTCCAAATATGGCAATATTTTAATAACAAAGTTGAGAGAGCTTTTTTTGGTTATTATTTTGTTACTCCATCCGACCTATATGGCCGCAATGAAGAATTATTTGGCTAGTTAAAAGAAACTATACAGCCATCTCCAATTAGCACGATTTAATGCATATAGCCACCCTACAGAACCATTACCTTTGCAATGGAGGTTAGGGCGAGCTATTTAATTAGCAAAAACTAAATTAAACGAGAAGTTATGTCATATAACCGGAAACGCATGCATATTTTTTCAATATTTTGTTTACATTTTTTATCAATACTCAAACCGATGTGGAGGGTATCAAAGATTCGGCACAGCCGAATTTAACACTCTTACTTGTTTTTGAATCATGATTTTAATTTTCATCCCCTCTTGACATCTAAATTTTTGTGTAGCGTTCCTTTCTGATACGGACAAACTTTTTAGGTAATAATAGTCTAGGTAATATTGTTCTCATTAAATTCTGAACCAAAAAAAAATTATTTATAATAATAATGTACCGATAGAGATGGTTTAAACCGATCAGGCTTTAAAATATATAAAAGGCCAACAGTACATTAAACCTTTTCGAAACATAGTGGAAAGATTTTTACCATAAAATCACAACTTTCCAAAGTTTTTAAAAAATTTTGAATGAAATGGCAAAATACTAACAATAAAGATTAAAGCTTTCGACTAATCGGTATATATTAAAAAGCCATAAGACTTCAAAACAAATAAAAGATAAAAAAAAGCGAATAATAAAATCTTTTCTCCAGCTGAAGAAAGAACTCTCAAGAGAACCCATTTCTCAGTACATAAAATCTATTGTCCGTTGCGGAAATTATTACGCTAATTTTAATCGTGGATTCGGTTAGATCCCACTACTTGGCAACAAAATAACATGGATCGCTTAAAAAAATGTCATACTTCTATTTTAATAATAATTGTAAACATTTTTTTAATAATGCGATTTTTTTAATGTTTACACTCAAGAAAATTTTTACACAAAAAAAAAAAAATATCAAAATCAACTGGAAATTTTGCTATTACTACTGAAAAATTAAAAATTTTTTGCTGTCAAATTTGCAAATTTGTTTACACTCAAAGAATATTTACACTTACAAAAACGTTAGTAATATTTTCTAAAAGTATAAATGTTTTTAGTTTTGTCCGACTTTTAATGATTAGTTTTCAAAATAAGATGAATTTTTTTTTTTTTTTAATTATCTAAAAGTCTTGCTATTACTACAGAAAATTTTTTCATAATTTTTGCTGTCAAATTTGTTAATTTTAGCAAAATAAATCTGCTGAACATTGGCGCAATGATTCTGATTTTGGTATGAAAGTAAAGGTTTTAATTTTTAAATCTTTCTTATTTATTAAAACATATCATATATATGTGGGTAAAAAAAAACATTTTAAAAATAAAAACTGCAATAGATTTAAAAAAAAAATTGGAAAAAAGGAAGGTTCTGTTCATTATTATTTTTATCTGATACTGAATAATTTATTTGATTCAAATATTGATTGCAAATATTCCATATTCTATTCTGTGTTATTTCTATTCCTTAGTAGTTTTTGGACTTTTTTATCTAAATGTTCAATACTGGATACGAACGGATCTGACGTTCCCAATAATATATTAAATAGATCTTTTTTCGTGAAATTTTTTAGAATTGTGCTCTCTATAAAATCTGTAATCCTTTTTTCCTGAGCCTCCTCTGATAGATCTCCAAATGGTACCAAATGATATTTAATGACATATTCTGCATGATAAAGAATTTTGTGAACTGTTGCAGACATATTTCTCCATAGGTACTTGGTTGTATATATTTTTGCAGTTTCCTTAGCACAACCTCCAAATTTTCTAGAGTCAATTACTTCATTGCACGCAAGTACTTCTAGAATTACACTGTGGAACAAATTCAGGTTAGCAAAAGTTAGTTCGATTCTGCGAGTGAGGGCTGAAAATAGAGGCTAAATTAGAAGACCCGTGTCGCGGCGTTTGTTTATGTTAGTTCGAATTTTTTTTTAATCGACCTTCGAACTTTGCGGTCAAATGCCGATTTTCAGCATATTGTTTATATGGTTTTTTGGCTATAACTCGTGGACTAATTGATACTTTTTCAATCTGTAAAAGCCAAATTATTGCTAGGGACCTGTGCAATAATTAAAATGTTTTAAAAAAATTGAGTTAGAAAATTTTTGTGGTGCTTAATGAAGCAAAATTTTGAAAAACTATTTTTTTCATGCTTTTGGAAAATATTTTCCACAAAACTAAGTCTTTTTTGCTTTCTGTTCGATCCATAATATGCTTCTCAGTTTCTTCAATAAATTTCATTTCAAAAGAAAATGGTCTTAGTCGATAATTTGCGTTAATAATCCCAAAACCATTAAATAAATAGCGATTTAGGTAGAAGTAATTAAAAAGGGAATTTCCAAGAATTAGGAATTAGTAAAACAACTTTTTTGTTTTCAACCACCGAAGAGGTAGCGATTTTTTTTCTTTCCAGAATATCTGTTGGACGAAATTATCGACCTTTCTGATGATGATGACGATGACCAAGATATTAGAGAGAGTAGTGATGTTGATCCACAGCCGCCTGCTAAACGGCAACTGGCCAAATCATTAATTTAATTTATTTAATTTTTTTACTTAAAACTTTTCATAACTAACATTTCAAAAATATATTATTTTCCATATTTTTATAATTTCTTTTTCAATGTTTCTTCAAAACCAACACTGAACAAAATTGGTACATAAAAAATGAGAAGTAAATTAATATTAAGCTGGAAAACGCAAGTTTTGTATTATGATTGTTTTCTTTTCAAATGAAATTTATTGAAGAAACTGAGAAGCATATTATAGATCAAACAGAAAGCAAAAAAGACTTAGTTTTCTAGAAAATATTTTCAAAAAGCATGAAAAATAAATAATTTTTCAACATTTTGCTTCATAAGCACCACAAAAATTTTCTAAATCTATTTTTTAAAAAAATGTAGTTATTGCACAGGTCTCTAGCAATAATTTGGCTTTTACAGATTGAAACAATATCAATTAGTCGACGAGTTATAGCCAAAAAACCATATAAACAATATGCTGAAAATCGGCATTTGACTGCAAAGTTCGAAGGTCGATTAAAAAAAAATTCGAACTAACATAAACAAACGCCGCGACACGGGTCTTCTAGTTTAGCTTCTATTTTCTGCCCTCACTCTCAGAATCGACCTAACCTGAATTTGTTCCACAGTGTTATTTAAATCTGAAAATCTATAATATTAAAAGGCTAGGCGATTTTTTTTTACCGATGTTTTGTTCTACCGTTTTATTCCGATTTTGACCCAGCGTATATTATTTGAAAGGCATATCTTTAAGCTGTTTTCCAGATTTCCAGATTTTTAAATTGTTTCCTTTATTTTGAGTAAATTGCATTTAAAATTTCTATTTAGACATACATAAAATTATACATATATGTATAATTTGTGTGTTTATTAAATTTGCTAATGAGTTTGTTATCTGCATTCACAATAATAATAAACCAAAAAGTGTTGGTTTATGAATTGGCTAAATTGAAAAATAAGGTTGCCTAGAAATTGCACTCGAATTTTGAGCGCTGGCATCTGCTAGTAAGGTTTAAATCCACTCCTGTTATTTCAAATGCTATTTCTGGATCTGAAGAAATCTTCTTTCGGTATTGCCATCATTTGTATTGCCTGACCCTTGCTTTCGCTGATCTATAATCAATCCAAATTGTATAGTTATTGGCTGTTTAAATTACCGTAATTTGAAATTTTTTGGAGTAATTTCATTAAAATGCAAAAAGTGGTCTACCCACGGGTCGTTGCGGTTGCAAGGGTATATATAGAGTTCATTAGGACACTTTCATTTGACTTTTCATCAGGTGGTATACGTTTCTTGTTGCCTTTCGTTCTCCAGAAGTTGAAAAAAAAATAAAGTAGATTAATAAATATTTCAGAGCACCCCTAATGTTAAACGGTAGGGCTGTGTCCACTTACAACAACTAAAGACTGCAATCTTACCAACCTTCTAAATAGGACCGCAGGTCATTATCAATGATAAGTTGCGAGTAGTAACCATTTATTTTTGATAAAAAACTAACAAAAATCACCTTTTTCTAATATTGAAAAAAAAAAAAAACAGTTGAGTTTGACAGCATGCCACGCCCACAATTAGCATAGTTTAACATAGTTTTTTAGCTACCTTGCTATGGATATATTAGTTACAAAATGGCGTTAAATTTTTTCAAAATTGTAAAAGACGTCTGTCTATATGTCCATGTATACGTTGTAGTCAAACTAAGATGGTAGTGTATGTATTTTACCAACTTAGTCAGTATTACTATTTTAATCCATTTTAATCTATTACTATTTTTAGTCATAGGCCCCCTTTAAAGCTGATACTAGATCGTCATTTAAATCTGTCATAAATTTAAAATATTCCATAAGTTTTTTTCAAATTTGATTTATATATGATTTTCAGAAAAGTAAGAGACTTTACTAAATATGATCCTAGTCTCCGTATAAAAGTAATATCAGATATGAAATTTTTCAAATCTGCATACCGCAAATTAATAACAATAGCACTAAAATTTGGTTTATGTCTATTTCCTCTATTCAGTTATTGCTTCAGCAAAGTTGCATCCATGATTCTCTTTCGAAACGCATGGTATAGAATATAGTATAGGCGGTCTAGACTGACTATATTTTTAGGACTTGTGTTTTTTATAAATGTTTTGCTTTTTCTTTTACCTTATACATTATGGAAATGATTCGGGGTATACCGTTTTTGTAGCACTTTCTCTATTTAAGAAAAAATTTAGTTTTTTTTTTGTTGGTTCTCCTCCTCTAACTTTCTCGACCGCAATTATAAATTTTTTAATTGCTAACATTTATTCTATATCACAACACTTCAACCTTTTAAACAAATCTTATCTGAGAAAATAATAAAACAAAGTTCTGTGTTAATGCCAAAATTTTTTGTATATCAGTTTTGTTGTTGTTGTTTTGTTTATTTATAAATAGATTTCAACGAAACTTTAATGATCTTCAACAAACATTTGCATAATAAAAACTTGTGAATAAAAAAAGGAAAATATTTAAATATATTTACACAAACATTAACCAATAAGCAACGACGCACACAATAACAACAGCCTTATCTCAATGGGTTGTATAAGTTGTGTACCACCAGCAAAACAACAATGACAACAAACACACAACTTTAACATTTATGTCAACATTTCGTTCGTTTGTTGACCAAAAAGTGTTAAAAACTCTAAGAAAAAGTCCTTGGCAAAACATGAGTTTACTCTGTTTCTGGTTTATCTGCTTTGTGGCTGTAAATAAGCAAATTTGGAAATTTTATACTCACAAACCCAAAAACCAAACAAAATGCTCCAATGTATAATATTAATAAATTGTAAATATATTTATGAGTGACTTAGGAAAACATGGGAGGTATCTGCTTATGGAAAAATTGTTTACTAAAAAAAGGGGTGGGAAAATGAACAAACAGCTTTGAGGAAGTCTTTTTACATTAAACACACAAAATATATCTGGCTTTTTAACGGTATACGTAACAATATTTACTTTCAGCCAAGATAATGAGGAAATTAAATTTGTTTTCCTCAAACATTAGCAAAACAATTGAATTTCGAATTAATTTCTGTAACAAAGATAAAATGAACAAATTTTTAGCTAATAAAAAAATAACCGTTGAAATTAGAGAAGTTTTTTTTTTCTAACTCGGGTAATATTATGATATGCTTGTTTAGTAAGAGTAAGAGGTGAAACTCTCAGAAATTACTTGACAACCAGAAATATATTTTCCTCACTTTACTACGATAAATAATTAGAACATTTCCTATCGAAAAAGATAGATACTCTTAGGACTCTTACTCTTTGAAATATCTCCGAAGCTATGCAAATTTTTTCTAGAAGTGGTTTCTTATATTTAGAATAATACACTTGATCGGTGTTGGAGTCTTGTGGATTTCCCCCCTAGGTTTAGGGCTTTGTTTACTAAATTGGGCGACTTATTAGTGCATACAAATTTGTTTTCTTTATATAATTTTATAATGTATTTTACAATGATTGAGTTTGAAATTGTTCAGGCTCAAGATCAAATGTTATTTAAAGTAAAGATCGAAAATAAGATTTTTTATTTTTATAAAAAATAATAAAATTAAAAATACGGAGGGCACGCCGTTAACGCTAAATGTAAGTTTAGCAAAAACAAATTGTTTTTCTTGTTTTTTCAAGACAAAAACAAACATGTATATGCAATGTGTACTCGTATACAATCATATTTGTTTCAAAGTTGTTCTATTTTTAGTTTGTTATATTGGAAGAGGCTTAAATAGTATAACTTTTGCTTGAATTCTCATTTGGTTGTTTTCAGCAAATATATATGAATTTAACTTTTTACCAAACAAACTATCTACTGCTTTTGGTTACTGATGAGGGTTGGTGACTCTTCCCGAAACAGCTGTATAACCTGTCATGCAGAATATACATAGATCAATTTTTGAAACAAATGTGCTAATGCTTTTACTTTATTTAAAGTAAAAACATTTGATCTTGAGCCTGAACAATTTCAAACTCAATCATTAAATTGATAAAGATCGAAAATAAGATTTTTTATTTTTATAAAAAATAATAAAATTAAGTATTTTACAATATTTTAAAAATATTTATTAAGAAATATCAAGAAAATGTATTAAAAAACTAATTTTTCTAGCTCTGTAAACTTCTAAGTTAACATTTTCTTATGAACGTGATAAACAGAGGAGCATATTTTTGGCCGAAATGATTTATCATTTCTGTGGATTAAGATTTTCAAATATTTTATAGATTAAAATCTTTTTAAAATAAGGAATTTTCCAAAAATCAAAATATAAACAAGTAAGAAAATTATAGTCGGTCTGGACCGACTATACGATACCTATACCATGCGTTTAGAGACCCTATCTCTTAGGTCACAGTAACTGGACATAGAAAATAAGCATAAACCAAATTTGAGTGGGATTTTTATTAATTTTTTGGCTGCAGATATGAAAAAGTTCATATCGGGGTCTAGGCCCAAAATTGGACCGATCCTGACCAAGTTTGGTAAAGTCTCTTGTATTTTGCAAAAATATATTCAAACAAAATTTGAGAAGAATCAGTGCAATATTTTTGTTTTTTGATAGATTTAAGTGAAGATCGGGAAGCAGCTCTATATGGGGCCTATGACTAAGAGTTGTCCAATAGGGATTATTTTTGGACTACTGATTAATGGATGTAATATATACATACAAACCGAATTTGACTAAGATTTGTATGATAATTTGGATCTTATGGCAATATATGTTGATTTCATAGGGGTCATTTGTATGGAAGCTAGGTCTGAACATTAACCGATTCTTACCAATTTCAATAGCGTTCATCCCATGGCCGATAGAAGATTAAATACAAAGTTTCATCAAAATATGTTCATAATTGCGACCTGCAGTTTGATTACAAGCTTTACATGGACACACAGACGGACGGACGGACGGACGGACGGTAACCTCCGCATACGTTTTACGTTTACATTAATATCATTGTCCCACAAATTAAGACTTTTTGATTGGAGCAGAATAGCGACATCTATACGCTCAGAGGTGTAAAAATCTATTTTACAATACAATCATAAAACCAGAGTAACACAAAAACGGTGTGAGTACGAGTGTATTGGTGACAAAATTAGGAAGTGTTTGGAGATAAAATGAAGGTACGATTTCATTAGGAAGTGTTTGGAGATAAAATGAGGGAAAGTTAAAAATGAAAAATGAAAAACGAAATGATAAAAATGAAAAATGAAAAGTTAAAAATGAAAAATTAAAGATAGAAAATGAAACACGAAAAATTAAAATAATGTTGGAATAATCCCAACGAAACGTCGGATTGAAAAAATGGAATAATCTTTTATTTGCATTTGAAACCCATGACCTTGAAAGCCTGATTAAAGTAATTTCTTCTTTAAAACATCTTAGAAAAAATTAAAAATTAACTAGTTCGGTTTTTACTTTGAGGATAGGCGATTTCTTGTTACCGATGTTTTGTTGACCAAACATATATTTGAAAGGTATTTCTCTTTAGCTGTTCACCAGATTTACAAATTTTTATTATTTTTTTTTCTCTATTTTGAGTATATTGCTTTTAAAGATGCTACTAACACATACATAAAATTATACATATGCTATGTGTGTGTTTATTAAATATGTTAATGTGTTTGTTAATTATTTTGTTATCTGCATTCACAATAATAATAAACCAAAATAGTATTGGCTTGTGAATTGGCTAAGTTGAAAAATAAAGTTGCCTAGTAATTGCACTCGAATTTCGAGCGCTGGTATTTGCTAGTAATAACAATATATTAGCAGAGCCCCTGCAGTTGTTTGCTATAAGTGATACATAGATGACGCTTTCTGTTTGTTTTTAAAAAAGTGCCATACAAAAATCTTTAACTACTGGATGTTTACACATCGCCCCTGTGATCAGACACACACGATTTCTTTTTACAGTGTGTCGAAGGGAGCATTATACTAAATGAAAAAAGAATAATTCTTATTGTCAGGGTTATATCGTGAAATTTTATGAGGATTATTTTTGTGGAAAACCTTAACCACCTAGCTCCTCCCTTTATAGATGAATTTAACCGTTTTTCGAGAAATTTAGAAATGGCGAGAAATATTTGGAGGTAACCTAATATCATAATTTTTTTTTATAGCGGTTTATTGTGGCAAAATTTGTTTTGCTACAAAGTTTGAATAAAATGGAATTGGTTAACATTAAAATAAGAAAACAGCAGTAGTATTACAACATATATCTGTAGTTAACTTAAGGAACGTTCCGATGGATCGAGGTTTCTGTACAAGCCCCATACGTATTTAGCAAGCATAATACTTTGGGATTTCTCTTTGAATCTCTCTTCCAAGACGTTGATGTCCTGATGAAACATTTCAACATATTCAAAGAAACCCTTGCTCTTTAATAAAGTTTGAAAGCGCCATCTATGTATCACTTATAGGAATCAACTGCAGGGGCTCTGCTAATATAAAAATATTTGTTATTGTTTATTACTTCAACTGGTTAATTTTTAATTTTTCGTTTTTTTATTTTTAATTTTTTCATTTTTCATTTTTCATTTTTAATTTTTCATTTTTCATTTTTAATTTTTAATTTTTAATTTTTAATTTTTAATTTTTAATTTTTTATTTTTTATTTTATTTTTAAGTTTTAATTTTTGGTTTTTGATTTTTGCTTTTTGATTTTTGATTTTTGATTTTTGATTTTCCATTTTTCATTTCTGATTTTTGATTTTTCAATTTTATTTTTCAATTTTTCATTTTTAATTTTTATTTTTCATTTGTAATTTTGAATTTTTCATTTGTAATTTTCAATTTTTCATTTTTAATTTTTAGTGTTTCATTTTTTATCTTCTATTTTTCATTTTACGCTTTTTATTTTTCATTTTTATTTTAATTTTTTATTTTTCATTTTTAATTTTTTATTTTTTATTTTTCATTTTTCTTTTTTAATTTTTCATATTTCGTTTTTCATTTTTCATTTTTGATTTTTCATTTTTCGTTTTTAATGTTTCATTTCTCATTTTTCATTTTTTGTTTTTCATTTTTCATTTTTCATATTTGATTTTTGATTTTTGATTTTTCATTTTCATTTTTGATTTTTCATTTTTCATTTTTCATTTTCCATTTTTCAATTTTTATTTTTAATTTTTAATTTTTAATTTTTAATTTTTAATTTTTAATTTTTAATTTTTAATTTTTAATTTTTAATTTTTAATTTTGAATTTTTAATTTTTAATTTTTAATTTTTAATTTTTAATTTTTAATTTTTAATTTTTAATTTTTAATTTTTAATTTTTAATTTTTAATTTTTAATTTTTAATTTTTAATTTTTAATTTTTAATTTTTAATTTTTAATTTTTAATTTTTAATTTTTAATTTTTAATTTTTAATTTTTAATTTTTAATTTTTAATTTTTAATTTTTAATTTTTAATTTTTAATTTTTAATTTTTAATTTTTAATTTTTAATTTTTAATTTTTAATTTTTAATTTTTAATTTTTAATTTTTAATTTTTAATTTTTAATTTTTAATTTTTAATTTTTAATTTTTAATTTTTAATTTTTAATTTTTAATTTTTAATTTTTAATTTTTAATTTTTAATTTTTAATTTTTAATTTTTAATTTTTAATTTTTAATTTTTAATTTTTAATTTTTAATTTTTAATTTTTAATTTTTAATTTTTAATTTTTAATTTTTAATTTTTAATTTTTAATTTTTAATTTTTAATTTTTAATTTTTAATTTTTAATTTTTAATTTTTAATTTTTAATTTTTAATTTTTAATTTTTAATTTTTAATTTTTAATTTTTAATTTTTAATTTTTAATTTTTAATTTTTAATTTTTAATTTTTAATTTTTAATTTTTAATTTTTAATTTTTAATTTTTAATTTTTAATTTTTAATTTTTAATTTTTAATTTTTAATTTTTAATTTTTAATTTTTAATTTTTAATTTTTAATTTTTAATTTTTAATTTTTAATTTTTAATTTTTAATTTTTAATTTTTAATTTTTAATTTTTAATTTTTAATTTTTAATTTTTAATTTTTAATTTTTAATTTTTAATTTTTAATTTTTAATTTTTAATTTTTAATTTTTAATTTTTAATTTTTAATTTTTAATTTTTAATTTTTAATTTTTAATTTTTAATTTTTAATTTTTAATTTTTAATTTTTAATTTTTAATTTTTAATTTTTAATTTTTAATTTTTAATTTTTAATTTTTAATTTTTAATTTTTAATTTTTAATTTTTAATTTTTAATTTTTAATTTTTAATTTTTAATTTTTAATTTTTAATTTTTAATTTTTAATTTTTAATTTTTAATTTTTAATTTTTAATTTTTAATTTTTAATTTTTAATTTTTAATTTTTAATTTTTAATTTTTAATTTTTAATTTTTAATTTTTAATTTTTAATTTTTAATTTTTAATTTTTAATTTTTAATTTTTAATTTTTAATTTTTAATTTTTAATTTTTAATTTTTAATTTTTAATTTTTAATTTTTAATTTTTAATTTTTAATTTTTAATTTTTAATTTTTAATTTTTAATTTTTAATTTTTAATTTTTAATTTTTAATTTTTAATTTTTAATTTTTAATTTTTAATTTTTAATTTTTAATTTTTAATTTTTAATTTTTAATTTTTAATTTTTAATTTTTAATTTTTAATTTTTAATTTTTAATTTTTAATTTTTAATTTTTAATTTTTAATTTTTAATTTTTAATTTTTAATTTTTAATTTTTAATTTTTAATTTTTAATTTTTAATTTTTAATTTTTAATTTTTAATTTTTAATTTTTAATTTTTAATTTTTAATTTTTAATTTTTAATTTTTAATTTTTAATTTTTAATTTTTAATTTTTAATTTTTAATTTTTAATTTTTAATTTTTAATTTTTAATTTTTAATTTTTAATTTTTAATTTTTAATTTTTAATTTTTAATTTTTAATTTTTAATTTTTAATTTTTAATTTTTAATTTTTAATTTTTAATTTTTAATTTTTAATTTTTAATTTTTAATTTTTAATTTTTAATTTTTAATTTTTAATTTTTAATTTTTAATTTTTAATTTTTAATTTTTAATTTTTAATTTTTAATTTTTAATTTTTAATTTTTAATTTTTAATTTTTAATTTTTAATTTTTAATTTTTAATTTTTAATTTTTAATTTTTAATTTTTAATTTTTAATTTTTAATTTTTAATTTTTAATTTTTATTTTTAATTTTTAATTTTTAATTTTTAATTTTTAATTTTTAATTTTTAATATTTAATTTGTAATTTTTAATTTTTAATTTTTAATTTTTAATTTTTAATTTTTAGGTTTTAATTTTTAATTTTTTATTTTTCATTTTCAAACAGGTTATTACATATCATAATTTTTTCACCAATACAATCATAAGTCACACCGATTTTGTCTTACGGCTTACACCTTAAGCTGTTTTTGTGATTGTATTGTGAATTAGAAATAGATGTTTACACATAAAAAATATATTTTGGAAATAAGGGGCCACACTTATCAAACTAACTTGCCCACAGGAATATTGTAAAACTACATGTGCATATTTCAAATGTTTTCTCTTTTATTTGTGGTATTTTAATTTATAAAATGAATTTCATAAGAAATTCTGTACAAATCAGTAAATGCCCAAACAGCTTCAATGATGTTCTAAATTTGTAGTTAATTATTATATATGGGATAATTATAATTTCATTATGAGAATACTGATTTTAACATTAAATAATTATTTTTCAATTAAAAAGATTTAGAGTAAAAATCAATTAGAATTGACCAATTCAGTTATTTGCTTCGAACGAAGAATTTTATGTTTAGTATATAGATATATATTGAATGATTACTAAAATATGAGAATTTTTCCATTCGATTGAAATACAAAGAATCTTTCATTTTATTTCTAATATATTACATGTCAATTAATGTCTATAGCAACACTAATTAATGTTGGCAAATATTTTGACTCCATGTGGCTTAAAATAGACTGTATATGTCTTTTGTACAGGATTCAAATTATTTTTATTATGCAGGACATTAGTTTTCAAAAAATAAAAAAATCATTTAGGCTGCAAGTTTTTCGTATTGTAGTCTTTAGGCACTTTATACACATTCAATATATCTGTGCTCACAAGCATTAACCGCCTAAGTTGAAAATCATGCTTTCATTTCGACTTAGGTCAGCATGTTTTCATCAATAACTTTTTTACAGAGAAATGGGGATCTCACTTAAATAAAAAGCGTTTTTAATAGAATATGATAGCATACATAACTCAAATCATTCTTAAGTCGACTTAGGCGGTGACCACAGATATATAGACCTCTATCCAAATAACAGAACATATATTGAACGAGTAACAAGAACAGTAACGTTAAAACAGTGCTTTTAATAACTTTTACCGATTTCATGATCCCGAACCCCTCATAAGGCAGCCTAGCTTCTGAACTTCCATATATAGAAAAAGTACAGCCAGTTAGTTTGATAATTTAAATCAATTTATTTTGAGAAATCTAATTTTATTCATAATAAAATGCACTTTAAGAATAATAATAAAGTAAGAAAGTTAAATTCGGCTATACCGAATCTTTGATACCATCCACTTGTGTTCATATGGTTCTACTAGTTTCCCGCAAGTTTCTAAAGCTGCCTATTGAAAAAGTGTGCCAATACTTTTTCACCAAAAAGTACTCGTGTATAAAAAGGTACTTACTTTAAATGCATTTATGTTAAAGGTACTTTTTTAAGAAAGGCAGTTTTTTAAAAAAAGTTACTTTTTTAAGAAAAGACAGTTTTTTAAGAAAATTTCCTTTTTTTTTCAGAAAAGATATTTTTTTAAGAAAATGTATATTTTTACATATACTTTTTAAAAACATTCACTTTTTTTTAATGAAAGGTACTTTTTTTTAAGGAAAATGTAAGGAGAAGGTATATATTTGAGAATGTGCGTTTTTAAGAAAGTCAGTTATTTATGAAAAGTTAAATTTTTAAGAAAACTTATTTTGTGTGGAAATATACTTCTTTTAAGAGAGGTACTTTTATTAGGAAAACGTTATGTTTAAAAAATGAAAGTTACTTTTAAGAAATCGAAGTTTTTTTTATGAAAAGTTACTTTTATAAGACAAGGAAACTTTTTATCCAAGGGAAAGGTTGTCTTTTAAGAAAATTGCATTGTTTCAGAAAATTTACTTTTTGAAGGGTACTTTTTTTTGGAAATATATTTTTTAAAGACAACGTACTTCTTTAAGAGATTTAGGGCCATTATTACAACTTGCCGTTAGTTAAAGTCAGGATTTTGTCTGCCCGATAAATAGCACTGTATTATTACAACTTTAATTTTTTATTGTTATTACTATTAATAATAATAATACTTAATGGATAAAAAGATAATAAATAAAGGTTTTATAACTTGTAATAATGGCCCTTACTGTTTAAGAAAACGTACATTTTAAAAAGATTCAGTTGTTTTTAGCAAAGGCGCTTTTTTAAGAAAATGTACTATTGTAAAAATGGAACTGTTTTAAGCAAATTTTTTATCCAAAAGAACTCTTTCAAAAAATGGTAGTTTTAATACTTTCAGAAAAGGTGCTTTTTTAAGAAAATCTACTTTTTTCAGAAAAGGTACATTTTAAAGGTACTTTATTTTAAGAAAATGTATTTTTTAAAGAAAATATACTTTTTTAAAGGTACTTTTTAAGAAATTTTTTTAAAATCTTATATATTAAAAGAATTTATGAATAAACTTTGCATTCAAGATTTTTTTCAATAATTTTCTTCTCTCAAACCTCTATAATTAGAGTTCTAATTAACGTAGGCTGTTGACGTAGGTCTAAGAACACTCACTGGATCAAGCTCCTTCTTTTGAGCTATGAACTGCTTAAATTCGTTGGGTTTGAGGAAAGTTATGCGTGGAGAATTAACTTTACTTTTACTGTACGTTAACTTATCTTGGCATATTTTGGCATTACTGTACGTTAATTTCTCTTGGCAAATTCGTTGGGTTTGAGGAAAGTTATGCGTGGACAATCAACTTTACTTTTACTGTACGTTAACTTCTCTTGGCATATTTTGGTATTATATTATAAAAATTAATATAATATAATATAATGCTGCGGAGCAGCAGGGGTCCTCTAGTACTTTTTTAAGAAAATTCTCTTTTTAAGAAAAGATACATTTTTTTTAAAGGAAAAGTACTTTTTAAAAGAAGGTATATTTTTCGGATGGTGTTTATTTAAGAGAATCAGTTATTTATGAAAAGGTAAATTTTTAAGAAAACCTTCTTTTGTGTGGAAATATACTTTTTTAAGAGAAGTACTTTTTTTAAGAGAAAGGTTATATTTTAACACAGGATCTTTTTTTGTAGAAACTACTTGTTTCAGAAAGTGACTTCTTTTAAGTAAAGTGTCTTTTTTATGAAAAGCTACTTTTTTAAGGAAAGGAAATTTTTTTATCAAAGGAAAGGTAGTTTTTTAAGAAAATTATTTTGTTGGACTTTGTTGGAGATACTTTTTTTTTTAAAGAAAATCTTCCTTCTTAAGAAATTTACTTTTTAAGGAAACATACTTTTTTTTAAAGAATTTACTTTTTAAGAAAGGGTGCTTTTTTAAGAAAAAGTACTCCTCTTAAAAATGTACTTTTTTAAGAAAATCTTTTATCAAAAAAAAACTTTGTTAAGAAATGGTAGTTTTTAAAGAAAAGAAAGGAAAAGAAAATTTTTAAAGAATTTTTAAGAAAATCTACTTTTTCCGAAAAGGTACTTTTTATAGAAAAGAAATATAAATTTTTAAGAAAACTTTCATTTTTAACAGAAGGTTAATTTTTTTAAGAAAGTAAACTTTTTTTAAGAAAATGTACCGTTGTCAATAAAGTTACTGTTTTAAGACAATTTACATCTTATTGAAAAGGTACTTTTTAATGAAAGAAAATGTACTTTAAAAAAAAAAAAAGTTTTTATTTACGAAAACGTACTTTCTAAGAAAAGGTGCTTCTTGAAGAAAAGATACTTTATTATGAGAAAGTACTTTTTTAAGAAAACATTTTGCAAGTATTCAGGTTGTTTGGACAGTAATTTCATAATTGGTTTGGATGTTTCACACCTAGCTGTCGCTAATGTCGTTATTAATTATATTTTTATGAAATTTTTAAACATTTGCTCCATTTTTATCTTAAAGTTGTAAATTTTCTTGTAATAAGAAGATTGTCGTTTGCTCGCCCTAACATATTTTTTGACCTTTTTATACTGCGCCATATTAACCCTGGAAGGACACTCATCCTTTTAGTACATTAAAGTTACTCTTCGTCGAATCGACGGACAATTTTTTAAACAAAATTCTAACTGAACGATTTTTAAAGTAAAAAATAAATGAAAATTTTTTTAGTTTAACATTTTATTGAAAAATAAAGAAAAAAATAAAATATAAAAATAAAAAATTGTTTTTCAGTCTTAAAATTCGATACGAATTTGCCCCCTTTTTTGGTTTATATGATAAAAAGTAAATGAAACAAAATTTGAGAAAAATCTGTGAAATGTTTTTGTTTTTTTTTTTTTTTTTTTTTTTTTTTGGTAAATTTAAGTGAAAATCGACCTGTATTTTGATTGCAAAGTTTACATGGACACACAGACGGATGGATGGGCGGACGGACGAACATCGCTAAATCGACTTAGAAATTGATTCAGAAATTGATTCTGAGTCGATCATTATAATATAAGAAGGTTATATGTCATATATTTTTGGCAGTTACAAACATCAGTACAAAGTCATTATACCCTGACCAGTGGCATATTTTACGAAAACTTACCCTTATTTGCTCCTAGGGTTAAAATGATTCAAAATTCAGCAGTATTTTCAAAATATTTAAATTTTTTGACTTAATTGTTCTATATTAGCTTGGGAACATATGTGGCGCCAACTCTGAACGGGTTAATGACTTCAAATTATAAAATCATCATAATCATCATATTATAAAAATCGGTAAAATAATGCACAATTTTATTTTCCAACCCATAGTATGGGTTTCTAGTTTACTAAAACAATTAATTTTTTTAAATATGCCAAAATTCTAAGTTTAGCCTCGGCAAGGAATGGGTTAACGCTGTTATTATACATTTTCAACATATTGTTTTTATATTTTAGGCGTCACATCTAAAAATTTAACAGCACTTACAAATATTTGAATTTTTTGAATAAAATGTATTTTATTAGCTTGTGGTCATATGTGACCCCAAGTCCAAAAGGGGTAATGGGGTTATATTATTTCTTTCCAAAACCTAGCCTAGGGTAAGAAAAAGTAAAGTAGAAAACTGATAGGTTTTTGATACAAAGTATTTCGAAAAAGTACATTTATTAAATATTTCACAAAAAAATAATTTCTCTCGAAATCCGCAAAAAAAAATTCTCTGTAAAAAAAATTCTGGCAGAGGAATTTACTTAAAAGTTCATATAGTTAATCTCTAATATATATTCATCAAAACCTTCAAGCGCCGGATCCAGTTTTTGAAATTTTGTTTTAGAAAATTTTTTAAAACTTAAAAAAGGAGTTTTCAAAATTTTATCAAGAACACATTTCGCAATAGGTGAACAACGTGGTATTAAAACAATACTTCATATCTGACTACTTATGGGTATAGAGACCAAAAAAATTATGGCTTTAATCAATTGTTAAAGTTGAAAAAATATTCATCACATATTTTGACCTAAAGTTTTTTGGCACAAAAGTGGTCTGGGGCATTTGTTATTCCTTGGCGACTTTTTTCTATTTTGAAGATGTATAGCTTTCTTAAAAGATAATTTAGCAGTGATTTCGATTTATTTAACAACTTGGCGAAAAAATTAAAGCATAGAACGAAATTTTCGTGAAATCTGAAAAAAGTCATATTTTCCCCATATAAACACACTTAAAATTTTCAGTTGCGCTGAGGCACCTCTAATTTTTTTTTGATTGATCCAAAATTTTTTATTGCTCAGTTTTTTTGCTATTCGAATATTTGTAGGGGTGAGACTTTAAATTCGAACACTTTCTTCCCCTTTACGGTAAAAAAAATAAACCGTGCGTGATTTTTTCGTTTTATTTTGATTTTTCAAGATTCTGTCTTTCCAGGTTGTCGAACCAGTCTTCTCCCTAATCTTTGAGAAGTTTTTTTTTTTTTTCTATACTAAGTATCAACAATTTTTATATTTTATGATGTCCAGACTTTTTTCTTTCAAATTTCTACAAACGGAATGACAAACTTATATATACCGCCAGGTCATTGGTATGAAGGGTACCAATAATAAAAATTTGGGCTATTCTTGATAAAAAACTTTATTTAGGTTTGTTAGAAAATTAAAACAATATATCTGTGGTTTTCTAGAATAACCGCGTTTGTCATAAAATCAGAATGTTCAGGAGAGCCAAAAAACGTTATATTTGAAATTATGGGCTCCACATAAAATTTTTAGAGCTTTTTATTCAACAGTCCTGTAGATATGGGCAATAAATACTTTATATAAAATTTTAAGTCAAAAATCTTCAGAGGAATAGATCCTAGAGAAGGACCAAAAAACAATATGTAAATAACACTTAAAGTGTGTGCAGACAAAACAACTTATGTCGACAAACGTCGTTTTCCTTCAAAAAGAAAACTACCAATGCAACCACGCATGTAGACATAAGTTGTTGTTGCTTGAAAAATGGATTTTTTTGTTCGTCAACAAAAAGTTAACGGGACTTGGGATGAGAATATATCAACGTATCAAGAATAATAGTGACAAAAAATAATAGAAATAAACACACAAGTTCTTATAAGTGGTTATAAACTGAAAAATAATGCAAAATTATTTTGCATTTTTTTTTTTTTTCATTAATAACAACCTATGTCGCTATGTGTCATTTTCTGAGAAAATAATTTGTCAGCGATCAAACGTAGGTTGACATATGTCGTTAGTGCTGCAAATTAATTTAATAAACATTTAAGTTACGTCGTTATTTAAAGAAAAAACTCAGAAATGGTCAATATTTTTTTTTTTTAAATTGAACACATGTAAAGAGCGTTAAAAATTATTATATTTGGCATCGTTAACTCAAAACTGACAAAAATGGACATACGCGGTTATTCCAGAAAACCACAGATATATTCCTTCAAAAATTTCAAGTAATTCTCTTTTCAGACACATTCAAAATAGAAAAATCGAAACAGACGTAGTTAAAAATTTTTAAGTAAAGGGAGTCAGAAAAAGCGGGTTTCCGGCAAAAAATGTGCTTAAAAAATCTTGACTACATTTCAAAGTACACTCACAACTTTTGATCATCGAAGAAATATTATGCCAAAATATGCGAGCGATCAACCCAATTTGGTCGTCTTCATTATTGTAACGAACACAAATAAACATCGACATAAAATTTCGTTTACAGTTTTCTTAATGGATTAACATTTAAAATAATTAAATGATTTGTAGAATGTTTTATTGATTTTTAAAATAAATATTATTCCAAAAATATGATTTGTAGAATTTAAAGTTAAATCATAATATTTTGCTTTATTTAAATTACAGTTTTATGTGAATTTGAAATATTTATAATCCAGCTTATGCGTTCATATTCTTTGAATGTATATAAATGAGAGAAAAAAAATCTTTACAAATGCAAATATATATTTGTTAGTCATGATGATTGAATATTTTCCGAGTTAACATCATATTGCAACTGGTTTGAATTTATTCTAATTTTTCAATACATTTTTTTTTTGGTATTAAAAATACAACCAAAACACTTGATGCATACTAGATATTAAATTGCAGGGAAATGATAAAAAAAAAATAAACAGATTATTTAACTTAGAGTTATCGTTTTAGAAAATGTACAGTTTTTTTTTTTTATATAAATAGTAAACATATGGTAGATAACTACAGACATAGAAAAATATTTATGCTACATATATTTTCCGTTTAAGACACAAACACAGAATTTTTATCTATTTTTATTGTGTGCGTTTTTTGAAACGATGTCAGATGTACTGCTGTGCATATGACAATTTCTTGTGATACCACAAGAAACAGCAAAGAATGTTGCTGAACATTTTCTAAAAAATAACAACAATTCATGTTTCTTTTTATATATTATTACTTATGTGCGAGTATATAGTGTTCCCTACCTGTGATAATAAATTAGGATTTTTAATTATGTTACGTTTAAATAAAAAACGTTGTTATTACTCAAGGTTTATTTAGTTATTATTTCGCTGGGAAGCGTGTAATTTAATGCTAAAATAAGAATTCTTTGCTAATGAATTTTTAAACTTTTTAAAAATGAGACTGCTTCTAGATTGAAAATTTTCAGTTATTTATAAGACTAAATTTTCAAAAACATATTAATACCATATAAGGAGGCTTTCCGAACTTAAGCCATGCACCTTTGCGTTCCCTTTGTATCACTAATTTGAAGTTATTTTTTTAGTTTTTGAATTAAAAAAGTTAACATATTATGTACGGCAGTCTCTTCTACTATATGTAACGAAATTTTCATAGTTTTCCAGAACGGTTCAATCGGTCTTTGTTGGTAAACACAAACCGTACAAAATTGTACAGAGGTTATACAAAATGAAAAATTAAAAATTAAAAACGAAAAACGAAAAACGAAAATCGAAAAATGAAAAATAAAAAATGAAAAACGAAAAATAAAAAATAAAAAATGAAAAATAAAAAAGCGAAAAATCAGAAATGAAAAATGAAAAATAAAAAATGAAAAATGAAAAATAAAAATTGAAAAATAAAAAATAAAAAATGAAAAATAAAAATGTGAAAAGACAAAAGAAAAAAGAAAAACGAAAAACGAAAATCGAAAAATGAAAAATGAAAAATGAAAAATGAAAAACGAAAAACGAAAAATGAAAAATAAAAAAATGAAAAATGAAAAACAGAAAATAAGAAATGAAAAATTAAAAATAAAAAATAAATACTGAAATATAAAAAATAAAAAATTAAAATTGAATAAAAAAAAAATAAAAAATGAAAAACTAAAAATGAGAAATAAAAAATGAAAAATGAAAAATGAAAAATAAAAAATGAAAAATAAAAAATGAAAATACAAAATACGAAATAAAAAAAAATTGAAAACGAAAAACGAAAAATAAAACATAAAAAATGAAAAATGAAAAATAAAAAAAGAAAAACGAAAAATAAAAAATTAAAACAATAAAAGCGTAAAATCAAAAATATAAAATGAAAAATTAAAAATGAAAAGTAAAAAAAAAAAATGATAAATGAAAAATAAAAAATGAAAAATGTAAAGTGAAAAATATGAAAAGAAAAATGAAAAATAAAAATTAAAAACGAAAAATGAAAAATAAAAAACAGAACAAATGAAAAACGAAAAATAAATAATAAAACATAAAAAATGAAAAATGAAAAATAAAAAAAGAAAAACGAAAAATAAAGAAGGAAAACTAAAAAATAAAAAATGAAAAATAAAAAATGAAAAATGAGAAATGAAAAATAAAAGCCGAAAAATAAAAAATGAAAAATAAAAAATGAAAAATCAAAAATTAAATATCAAAAATGAAAAATCAAAAATGAAAAATGCAAAATAAAAAATGAGAAATAAAAAATAGAAAATGAAAAATTAGAAATGAAATATTAAAAAATAAAAAATGAAAAATAAAAAACGAAAAATGAAAAATAAAATTATAAAAAACGAAAAATAAAAAAGAAAAATAAAAAATGAAAAATAAAAAAGCGAAAAATCAAAAATGAAAAATGAAAAATAAAAAATGAAAAATAAAAATGTGAAAAGACAAAAGAAAAACGAAAATCGAAAAATGAAAAACGAAAAACGAAAAATAAAAAAAATTAAAAATGAAAAGTGAAAAACAGAAAATAAGAAATGAAAAATTAAAAATAAAAAATGAAAAATTAAAAATAAAAAATAAATACTGAAATATAAAAAATTAAAATTGAATAAAAAAAATAAAAAATGAAAAAATAAAAATGAGAAATAAAAAATGAAAAATTAAAAATAAAAAATGAAAAATAAAAAATGAAAATACAAAATACGAAATAAAAAATGAAAAATTGAAAACGAAAAACGAAAAATAAAACATAAAAAATGAAAAATGAAAAATAAAAAAAGAAAAACGAAAAATAAAAAATTAAAACTATAAAAGCGAAAAATCAAAAATATAAAATGAAAAATTAAAAATTAAAAGTAAAAAAAAATGATAAAAGAAAAATAAAAAATTAAAAATGCAAAATGAAAAATATAAAAAGAAAAATGAAAAATAAAAAATAAAAAATGAAAAATGAAAATTAAAAACGAAAAATGAAAAATGAAAAATAAAAATAGAACAAATGAAAAACGAAAAATAAATAATAAAACATAAAAAATGAAAAATAAAAAAAGAAAACCGAAAAACGAAAAATAAAGAAGGAAAACTAAAAAATAAAAAATGAAAAATAAAAAATGAAAAATGAGAAATGAAAAATAAAAGCCGAAAAATAAAAAATGAAAAATAAAAAATGAAAAATCAAAAATTAAATATCAAAAATGAAAAATCAAAAATGAAAAATGCAAAATAAAAAATGAGAAATAAAAAATAAAAAATGAAAAATTAAAAATTAAATATTAAAAAATAAAAAATGAAAAATAAAAAACGAAAAATGAAAAATAAAAATATAAAAAACGAAAAATAAAAAATGAAAAATTAAAAATGAAAAATAAGAAATGAAAAATAAAAATGAAAAATCTAAAATTAAAAATTAAAAACAAAAAGTGAAAAATAAAAATGAAAAATTAATAATAAAACATAGAAAATGGAGAATGAAAAATAAAAAAAGAAAAACGAAAAATAAAGAAGGAAAAACAAAAAATAAAAAATTAAAAATAAAAAATTAAAAATCAAAAATGAAAAATTAGAAATGAAAAATAAAAAACGAAAAATAAAAAATGAAAAATAAAAAATGAAAAATCAAAATTAAATATCAAAAATGAAAATTCAAAAATGAAAAATGCAAAATAAAAAATGAGAAATAAAAAATAAAAAATGAAAAATTAAAAATGAAAAATTAAAAAATAAAAAATGAAAAATAAAAAACGAAAAATGAAAAATAAAAATATAAAAAACGAAAAATAAAAAATGAAAAATAAAAAATGAAAATTAAAAATGAAAAATAAAAATGAAAAATCAAAAATTAAAAATGAAAAATTAAAAATAAGAAGTGAAAAATAAAAAATTTTAAATTTAAAATTTAAAATTAAAAATTTAAAATTTTAAATTTTAAATTTAAAATTTAAAATTTAAAATTTAAAATTTAAAATTTAAAATTTAAAATTTAAAATTTAAAATTTAAAATTTAAAATTTAAAATTTAAAATTTAAAATTTAAAATTTAAAATTTAAAATTTAAAATTTAAATTTTAAATGAAAAATGAAAAATAAAAACTGAAAAGTGAAAAATGAAAAACAAAAAATTAAAAATTAACTAGTTGAGATTAATAATAATATATATTTTTATATTAGCAGAGGCCCTGCAGTTGAATGCTATATGTGATACTTAGATGACGCTTTCTGTTTGATTTTAAAAAAATGCCATAAAAAAATCTTTAATTACTAGATGTTTATACATATCCCCAGTGATAGGACTCACATAATTTTTTTAACGTTATGCATAATCTAAATTTTCTGCAAATTATAAACTTTTACGTTGAGAGCTTAACGTCAGTAACGATTTTCTTAAAATATTGGTCGAAAGTTAACAATTGATATATGATTATGTTTTGCCCAACACTGATGGTAAAAAACAGATTATTTAGCATGATCACCTCTTGGGTTACTCAGTATGCGATAGTTAAGCTATACTAAAACTGAAGCACATTTTATTATTCTGGTTCATAGCCTTTGGTTTATCAATTAAACTGCTTAAATAAATTTGAAGTTAAAAAGTGATTTTAGTTAATATCAATCTTAAAATATAAGAGTCATCTTACCAAGTAATTGTTTGAAAACAATATAACATCAACATAATTTGCTTATATCACCCATTTCTCCATATTTGAAGTAAGACTACCTGAATTTATAGCACCAAAAAAAGTGTGAAAAATTAGAACATTTTATTTTAGTGGATGGCCAAGAATTTTATTAGTTCCTGGAATTCCAATATTGTTATACCTGTCCTATGGTTTGGGCTCCGCATAAGGAACAATTCAAAAAACGACGAACATTAGAGTTGCCATAGGTGTTCTACGAGTGGGAAAACTATAAACATATTTCTATCCTAATTTGGCATTTTTTTTAAAATAATTCTGGATAAAATAACCCCGCAAGACTGAAGATAGCCGGAAGACTAAGCCAGCATGTTGACAAACTTCGTAACACGTCCTTTTCAAGAATAAGTTCACTTATAGCCAAACGCAATAAATTTTTTCCTGGGGACATATAAAAAAAACATATTTATCATTTTTGGGTGATTACTATCGGAAATATTTTAAGTTACATTTAAACTGGCACTCGTTACCTTCAAAGCTAAGGTATGACTTGTCATCAATTTTACAATAAAACTAAAGGGAAACCGGAAGTAACTTTGGCAGAGTTTTTTTCTTTTTTGTCAATGCCCATGGATTTCGATATCATGTTACGATTTTCCATTATGCCTTAAATTTATTACAAACTTCGGAATCTTTTTATCTCTATTTCCCTTTCTCTATTTAAATTTTAAATTAAATTCTGCCTTAGTTAGTCTTATAAAAGAAATATTTTTTAAATCCCATTTCCTTAAATTGGTCAAAATTTTCTTTTTAAGTTTTTTAAATTATTTTACTGTAGTCTAATTTATTGAGTGACATTTTGAATAGTTAAAAATTAAATTTCATTGAATTTCATTAAAGGAAAAAAATTCAACTAGAAAACAAAAACGTGCGCAAGCCAACTCAGACGACTTCGAAGATTTTTAGTTCTATATTGTATGAAGACCCATCTTCTTTATAAACATGGGGTTACATTTGACAAAATTTTGTCAATATTCCGGCAATATTTTTCCCATACTTGTAGTAGGACCTTATTTACCTCGGCGTTGCTGCAAACCATGTCTTCCATAACTTTTTTGTTGAAATAATCCAACAAATTTTCAATAGGATTTATATCGGGGCCCTGGTGTGGTGTTTCCACGACTTGGGGACGTTATACAGCAGCCAAGATCGCCCTTTATTGACTTTGTATTTTGGATCATTATCCTGCTAAAAATATCAGCCATCGTTAGGAACTAGTTAATTTAAATTTATTGTTAATTTTCCCTGGTCCTGCCGCGGATAATGAGCCACAGGCCATCACTGATACATCCCCCTGTTTTAGAGCCGGAGAGGATATCCAAAGGTAGTTAAGGATTTTCTTCTCTCCAGACCAAAGGTTTACCACCCGAGCCAAAAACGTTAAACTTGCTTTCGTCGGTATACAAAAGTTCTCTAGAAACGAAATTGAATCGCATTGTTTGATGGCGCTGGGGGTGAGAAATTTCAAGTCAGAGTATAGTAAAATCCCCATAGGGTTTAACGTTCTCAGGCCAAACTTTGTTTGAGCATTTATATATTTCCATTATCTTGATGTTTAATTGCTTTTTTTAGCTATAACTGATGAACACTCGACAATTTCTCATTTCTTTTTTCAGCAAATTTAATATATCCATGCAAAAAATATAATAAAGTATACTGGTGCATGTTTGGTTCAATATAAAAAATATCACGCATACGTATAAATCTCTTATACTTTACTAAAATATAATAATCATACGTCCTAATTGTGTTATGTTATTCAAAAAATTTATTACAAAATGGAGAAAAAATAAAATTTTCTTTGGAGATTTCATTCGATAAAATAAGTCAAACTTGATTTGCTGAAGAATAAAAGCAGAAACAATTAATGGTTCTTGAGATGTAGCTAAAAAATTAAACAAACAAACATCAAGTAAGGAAAAAAATATAAAAGGTCATACAAAAAAGTTTAGCCTGAGAACGTTAAGCCCTGGAGGTTCTACTGTACTGGCCTAGTATTTTCGCCAAGACTTAACATATCTCTTTATCATGGCCTGCGGCTTTGACTGGAAATGACTTTATTGTATTCTCTGAAAATAAAATGTTGCTCGTAACATGCCTTTTTTGATGGGGTTTTTATTTCATTGCGTTTTTTCTGAATAGCTTGAGATATAGGTTACAAAATACGCGCTTTCAGGTATATCCTTAAATCAGCATTACAAAATATTTTCAGAAAATTTTAACCTTTCTGTCATCAAAATAAACTATTTAAAATATATAAGTAAATTTTTGTTTGAAAAAAAAATAAGCGCATTCAATCATTAAATTTGTTAAATTTGTTTAATTCAAAATTTCTCTTAATTTATTAATACATTCTACTCCACTGTACTCGCTTGTTTCGCAAAAACAATAATTTACTACAACTTTGAGCAAACTTTGGCATGCGATAATTTTCCTATGTAGCATTTATTTTAATTATTTCATTTATTATAATACTTTGTAATGTTAAAAAAAATATATGTAGGTATATATTTTTCCTTTGTATATGAATTTGCTGTCAATCACTTTCATTTTTAATTGATTTTTGTAGAACATTTGTAAACACTAATGGAAAAATAATGTGAAACAAAAACCGCTTATTCACTCACCGTTCTCACATTGGTAGAGAACACCAACTGCAGATTTTCAAAAAAAAAAATGCTAATTATTTTATTCTAAATTGAAGTCTTATAGGACAATTTATTTAAAAAAAATAATATTTAGAGGTTTAAAGTTGCTGGGAAGCAGGTGGGTTATTTTACTATATTTTATTAAGAAGTAATATTTTATGACATATTTCAGCATACTAAGCAAATAATAAAGTAATTATGTAGTTCTCACCAGGGCTGAGAATTACAAGTCAGTGTGAAAATAAGGCCGCCATAGTAAAATCTGAAAAGGGTTTGGGTTTTCCACCTATAACTGAAAACCATTGATGATTTTTCATGTCATTCTTTCGATACAAATCAAGTTAGACTTATTTTATCGAATCAAAATTAAACATGAAAAATAAAATCTGAAAAATGAAAAACGAAAAATGAAAAATAAGAATTAAAAATAAAAAATAAAAAATGAAAAATGAAAAATTAAACATGAAAAATAAAATTTGAAAAATGAAAAACGAAATGTGAAAAATAAAAGATAAAAAATGAAAAATTAAACATGAACAATAAAATCTGAAAAATGAAAAATTAAAAATGAAAATAAAAAATGAAAACTGAAAAATAAGAATTAAAAATAAAAAATAAAAAATAAAAAATGAAAAATAAAAAATAAAAAATGAAAAATAAAAAATGAAAAATGAAAAATTAAACATGAAAAATAAAATGTGAAAAATGAAAAATGAAAAATGAAAAACGAAAAATGAAAAATAAGATCAAAAATGAAAAACTAAACATGAACAATAAAATCTGAAAAATGAAAAATTAAAAATGAAAAATAAAAAATGAAAAATAAGAATTAAAAATAAAAAATAAAAAATGAAAAATAAAAAATGAAAAATTAAAAATGGAATATAAAAAATAAAAAGTGAAAAATGAAAAATGAAAAATGAAAAATTAAAAATAAAAAATGAAAAATAAAAATTAAAAAAAAAATAAAAAAAAAATAAAAAATAAAAAATTAAAAAATAAAAAATTAAAAATAAAAAATGAAAAATGAAAAATTAAAAATAAAAATTGAAAAATGAAAAATGAAAAATAAAAACTAAAAACTAAAAAATGAAAAATAAAAAATAAAAAATTAAAAATTAAAAATGAAAAATAAAAACTAAAGAATGAAAAATAAAAAATTAAAAATGCTAAATAAAAAGGAAAAACGAAAAATGAAAATCAAAAATTAAAAATGAAAATTGAAAAATTAAAGATAAAAAATGAAAATTAAAAAAGAAAAATGAAAATGGAAATGAAAAATGAAAACTAAGAAATGCAAAATAAAAAATGAAAAATGAAAACTAAAAAAGGAAAAATAAAAAATGCAAAATAAAAAATAAAAAATGAAAAATGAAAACAAAAAATGAAAAATGAAAAATTAAAAATAAGAAATGAAAAATAAAAATAAAAAATAAAAAATAAAAAATAAAAAATAAAAAATGATAAATGAAAAATTAAAAATAAAAGAAGATAAATAAAAAATGAAAAATGAAAAATAAAAAATTAAAAATGAAAAATGAAAAATGAAAAATTAAAAATAAAAAATAAAAAATGAAAAATGAAAAATAAATAATGAAAAATGAAAAATAAAAAATAAAAATAGCCCGTCTATACGATACCCTATACCATGGTTAGAGACCCTATTTCTTCGATCAAACTAATTGGATATAGCAAATAAGCATAAACCAAATTTGAGTGGCATTTTTATAAATTTTTTTCGCTGCAGATATGAAAAAGTACATATCGGATACTATATTTATGTGGGGACTAGGTCGAAAAATGGACCGATTCTGACCATATTTGGTAAAGTAACTTATACTTTGAAAAAATATAAACAAACCAAATTTGAGAAAAATCTGTGCAATATTTTTGTTTTTTGATAGATTTAAGTGAAGATCGGGAAGCAGCTCTATATGGGGCCTATGACTAAGAATTTTCCTATAGGGATTATTTTTGAACTACTGATTAATGGATATAATAAATATATACAACCCCAATTTGACTGAGATCTATATGATAATTTGGAACTTGTGGCAATTTTTGTCGATTTCATAGGGATCATTTGTATGGGGGCTAGGTCTGAACATGGACCGATTCTCATCAATTTCAACAGCGTTCATCCCATGGCCGATGGAAGCTTATATATCAAATTTCATCAAAATGTATTTATATTTGCGACCTGTAGTTTGATTACAAGGTTTACATGGACACACAGACGGACGGACGGACGGACGGACATTGCTATTTCGACTCAAAAAGTGATTCTGAGTCGATCGGTATAATTAAAGATGGGTCTAGGACGAAGATTTTTGGTTGTTACAAACAGCAGCACAAAGTCATTATACCCAAACCACCATAGTGCTATAGGGTATAAAAATGAAAAATGAAAAATAAAAAATGAAAAATGAAAAATAAAAAATTAAAAATGAAAAATGGAAAATAAAAAACGAAAAATTAAAAATAAAAAATAAAAAATAAAAAATGAAAAATAAAAAATGAAAACTAAAAAATGAAAAAGAAAAATGAAAAATAAAAATGAAAAATTAAAAATAAAAAATTAAAAATAAAAAATAAAAAATGAAAAATAAAAAATGAAAAATGAAAAATTAAAACTAAAAAATGAAAAATAAAAATAAAAAATGCAAAATAAAAATGAAAAGCGAAAAATGAAAAATGAAAAATCAAAAATAAAAAATGAAAAATTAAAAATAAAAAATGAAAATTGAAAATTAAATAAAGAAAAATAAAAAATGAAAACTAAAAAATGCAAAATAAAAAATGAATACTAAAAAATGCAAAATAAAAAATGAAAAATGAAAACTAAAAAATGAAAAATAAAAATAAAAAATGCAAAATAAAAATGGAAAACGAAAAATGAAAAATTAAAAATAAAAAACGAAAAATAAGAACTTAAAAATGAGAAATAAAAAATATAAAATTAAAAGAGAAAAATCAAAAATAAAAATGAAAAATAAAAAATGAAAAATGATATATGAAAAATTAAAAAATTTTAGATGAAAATTTAATGACTAACTAATTAAAAAATGAAAAACGAAAAATGAACAACGAAAAATTAAAAATTAACCGGTTAAAATAATAAAAACGAATATTTTTATATTAGCAGAGCTCCTGCTTTCTGTTTGATTTTAAAAAAGTGCCATAAAAAATCTTTAGTTACTAGATGTTTACACATCTACCCTGTAATCGGACTCACATGTTTTTTAATAACATATTCAGGGCGTATGATTATTATATATTTAGTAAGTAGAAGAAATATAAACGTAGAGTGACATTTTCGATATTAAATCACACCTTTGAGTTGGTTACGCTGCTTTCTTTGACAACCGATTTAACAGTTGACAGTTGGTTTTGCAAAGCATGTAAGAAGACACCATATCGATCAACTCAGCGTGGTTTTCAGTAAATGGAGATGTGTTCATTAGGGTTATGATTTTTTGATTTTTTTTTGCATATATTAAATTTTACATGCCCGTAACAAAAAGGCCATAAAAGATTATTAAGAAACGCAATTTTACCTTTCTGCTACTGTCAAAAAAGTTTCCACACCAAACGAGTTGAAATTTGGTTAATATTTTTTTAGTTGATTTAAGATATTTCTCCAAAATAAAATTTTAAACAATTCTTTTAACTTATAGCTTTTTAATATTTGTTTGAATCGCTCAAATTCGATATAATGTCAGACAAGAAAAAGTAATAAAAATGTTCAGAAAACTTGCAAACTCTGGGGCAAATGTTTTAATAGTTTTAAAAAACAGGCAATCAACGTTGATAGATAGCCTTATCAAATACAGAAGATTTTTTATCTATAATCTTAATAGGTCGTACCATTTCTTGTGACCGATGTGAGTGTGTCAGTTTTAATCCTATTTTGACCAAACATTCCTCATTTGAAAGGCATTTCTTTTTGCTGTCCACCAGATTTACAGATTTTTACACTTTGAAACTTTTTTTTTGAGTAAAATGCATTTAAATTTGCTACTAACTCATATAAGTTATTAAATTTGTTAATGTGTTTGAAAAAAGCCCTGTGTTGAATTGAAAAATAATTTTGGATATAAACAAAAATAATTTTGGCCATTAACCACTATTGACAATAAAAAGTGTTAAATTGTGAATTGACTAAGATTGATTGGCATACCCTTAGGGTCTTATAAAATAACTTATTAAATGAGAAAAAAAAATTTCCTAGAATTTTCACTCGAATTTTGAGGGCTGGGATCTGCTAGTTTAAATTAAACAAAATCCCCGAACAAGAATCTATTATTATCAGATTTATTGGTTTAGCAGCATTAAACTAGTCTAAAGAGGGAAAATGTAAAACCATTTAAAATTAATATTTGATTTGGGGAATAAGCTCAAATATATAACCGAAAGACCTAAAACTTACAGTTTTAACAGAAATTTTTATAAAACCAATGAAAATTTGGAATGATAGTCCGAAACAAGTAGCATTGAAGATGTAATGCGTGACTTTTATTCAGTTTCAATATCCGATTACGACCACGCTGACAATTTTTATATAGACGATTTATTCGATGATGAATATGAAAAGTTTTTGACAGAAGAAATCGCTCTGGAAGACAAATGTTATAAATTTCCTGAAATGCTGAAAGTTTCTGCAGAGGCAGTTGTCTCATTGGTTCAACATTTAAACGTAAGCACTTCAAAAACATTTAATATCAGCAAAAATTTGACTATGGTAGGTGTTAACAATTTAACCCAATTAGAAGCAGATATTTACAGAGCCGTAATAAAATTTTCCGTAATAATCGTGCTACTTAAACCTATTGGATTATTTTCTTTGGGGCTATATAAAGTCACTCATCTGCGCCAATAAACCAGAGAAAAGTAAATACCTGGAAATCAAAATTCGACGAGTTGTTAGCGAAATATTGTAGAAAGTACTGTAAAAAATAATTTAAAACAAGTAAGAAAATTATAGTCGGTCCAGATCGACTATACGATACCCTATACGATGCGTTTAGAGACCCTTTCTCTCAGGTCCAACTAATTGAATATAGAAAATAAGCATAAACCAAATTTGAGTGTCATTTTTATTAATTATTTTGGCTGCAGATATGAAAAAGTTCATATCGGATGCTATATTTATATGGGGACTAGGTCGAAAAATGGACCGATCCTGACCATATTTGGTAAAGTCACTTATATTTTCAAGAAATATATACACACCAAATTTTTTTTTTTTTTTAATTAATCAACACTCGGGGGATGCCCCCTACAGATGCAGTGCATTGTGTTGATCTCAGGAAAATAGGTTAAGGAGGAAAGAGGGAGTAGTGTGTTAATTTTTTTTTTTTTGCAGCGATAGACCAAAGCCTCTGGTGGGAATCGAACCCACGACCCCCGCATGATAGGCGGGCACGCTACCTACTCACCTACCGGGGCGCTTAAATTGAGAAAAATCTGTGCAACATGTTTCGTTTTTTGATAGATTTAAGTAAAGATCGGGAATCAGCTCTATATGGGGCCTATGACTAAGAATTGTTCTATAGGGATTATTTTTGTAGTACTGGTCAATGGATGTAATAAACACAGACAAACCCAATTTTACTGAGATCTATGTGATAATTTGGATCTTATGGCAATTTATGTCGATTTCATAGGGGTCAATTGTATGGGGACTAGGTCTAAAGATGGACCAATTTCCACCAATTTCATCAGCCTTCATCCTATTGCCGATAAAGGCTTACATACCAAATGTGATCAAATAATATTCATATTTGCGACCTGTAGTTTGATTACAAGGTTTACATGGACACACAGACGGACGGACGGACATCCCTAAATCGACTCAGAAGTGATTCTGAGTCGATCGGTATAATAAAAGATGGGTCTAGGTCAAATATTTTTGGTAGTTTTTTTTTTTTTTTTTTTTTTTTTTATTTATTATTATTTTATTTCAAATAAATTTATATTACAAAAAATAATTTAAAGCCTCAGCACCAAAATTGGCATTACAAACAGCAAAGTCATTATACCCAAACCACATAGTGGTATAGGGTATAATTAGAGTTATAGATTGCACCATGTACGTGTCATCCATGGCGGCCACATGCCCCAAGTCATATTTGGGTATTAATGGTATGAAATTATCGAGCCAATAGTGGTAGCTTTATTGATACTAGAAATACTTTTCCCTACTTTATTTAAATTTAATGTTCTGTAGCTCTATAAAAAACACCCTAAAATATTATCTAAGAATAATGAAATGAGAACTCATCAATGGTTCTTGATTAATTAAGGAATGTAATATATTTTCATTTATTTTTCTAATATTGGGTGATGCTGACCTAACAAGGAAAAAGTGTTAAACCTCTATTTACAGATCTCCCAAAATAGTGCTACCAAGTTTTATCGAAATCTTGGGAAAAATTAAAATTTGGATATAGTTGGAATGAGAAAATTTACCAGGAATATGGTATGGCATATGGTCTGAGATTTACACTCAATTGGAATTCCTGTAGTGTATACACTACCCACCATGATTCACTGTACACAACTGTTATGTATGTTTATGACTAACCATTGGGCTAGGTTCTGACAATTTATTGTATTAAATAAACTGTGTTAGCAACCCAATCATTTGTAAACAATAATCATTTGTAAACAATAAGACTTATTGAATATGTGTCAATAATTTTTATCTCATTACAAATTGTTTAATTGTATTAAGACACTAAAGTATCGCTTTGACGAACTAACTTTTGGACTGTCAATTTAAACTCAATAAATGCCCACACAGCATGAACATACATACATAGCATGAGAAAGTGACAAAATTCAGCTCATTATAGACCATAAGCTAGTATAATATTAATCAGTATGTAAGATTCAGTTAAATTCAATGAAAGGACAGTCTTTTGTTAAATTCAATGTGGACACATCCAATCTGTACATGAAGAAAATGTTCCAACAAATAAACAAATAATTAATAAGCTATTTAAAGTGTACTTTGTGCTAAATCAACATCATCCCATCTTCTTCCTCTACATGGCGATCCTGCCAACTTCTTCCTTTACATGGCGATCCTGCCAAATTCTTCCTCTACAATACAGATGTAAATCTTGAATCTTAAAATCAATGTTTGGATTTTTAAGCAAAATTCAAGAACAAAATCATTCGTGTGTATGTGATATATACGCAGGATCAAACCTCACGGCCGCCCTAAGTAGAAAAATTTCATATAGAAACACTCTATTTAATTATAACATAACAATAATCACAATGTTCAATAAAATCACTGATGAAGGCTGAATTGCCAGAAACAGGTCTGATTAAAAATACAGAGTAGTTATGAATTTTAGAAATATATGCTTTCTTCTTCTCTTCCAAGCAGCGTTGCAACAGAATCGTTCTAAATTTAATAGCAGTTAACCACACCCTATCAGGAAAAAATGTTTCCTATGAAGAAAATAGAATTGTTATCTTAATCAACCCGAAATTCGGTTAACCTCATTGTCATTCGGTTGGCAATTAATTCAGTAGCCACAATAAATTCTCTTTTCTGTGTGTGTGTTTTTTTACTTAAAATTATTCGTTGTGGTTTGAAATGTAACAAAATGAGAAAAAGTAGTCACACTCATATTAAGTATTATCAACTTTTGTATCTTTGGATGCTTTAAACACCACAGTCATTATTTGTCTGTCTGAGTGTGTCATTTTGGTTTTTTGTTAAAACAAAGATTAATATGACCACACCACAAATAGTGTATAGAGTTTGTGTGTGTGTGTGTTGCTGTGTGTGTTTTTGGATATAGGCTGTCATTTGTTTGTGTCCATGAGTCTGTGTCTGAGGTTCTTTATCATGTGTTGTTCTTTACGATTATTCGCACATGTCAATATAGCTTGTGTGTATGGTTGTTCTTGCGTGTGTGTGTGCATATCATAGTGGTTGTTATCATAAAACCACAAAAAGATGTTGCCTTCTATGCAGGCAGGTATGAATGAAAATTGAATTCTTTTGTATTTTATCATATCACTATGAGTAAGCAGTTTAATTTATTCCTTTAGTTTTTTGGAGACAAAAACAATAATACGAAGGAAAATGCATTTGACATGAGATTTTACTTTTGAAATTCTTCATTAGCAAAAATAAAATATCAACAATCAGCCTATATTACAATTATAGCTTTTAAATATAAATCAACAAAATTATCTTTTCGCCATACGCCAATAATAATACAATTCGTTTAATTTAGAATTTTATGAAACGCAATATGCCCTAAAGATCTGGCATATAAACTTAGTTTGTATTAGTTTGTAATTTCTGTAAATATAGTAAAAAATCTGGTTTGGGTAGGAAATATCGGTTACAAAACTGGAAGATTGAGAATGTATTTAATACCGAAAGCAAGGATCATAATAGCAAAACGAACCGTTTGTTGAGAATAAGATTCGAGTGCCAAAAAACACCATAAACAAATATCTACAATCCATGGACAATGAAACCCAAAAACGCCACTAATAAAAAAAAAATATCAAATTCCAAAGTTACTGTGAACCTGCCTCTCATTTTAAAGATGGAATGTATGACAAGTCCTACTTTGCATTTAAAGGTAAAGTCTTTCGAAAGCAAGCACCCGAAAATTCTAAACAATAGTATTTATATGACGAAGTGCTCCGAAAAAGATTTATTATAGATGGTCATACGTGAACGTGGTTTCGGTGAACAAATATTTGTTAAATCAGGATAAGCTGTCAGTAAGCAAATTTAAAATGAAAAATCTAGTCAACATCTTCAGAAATGCATAAAGAACGGCCAATGGAAACTTTTAAGGGAATCGAATTGGCTACCACTAAGTGGTCAGGGTATAATGACTTTTTGCTGATGTTTGTAACTATTAAAAATATTTGACCTAGACCCATCTTTTGTTATACCGCTCAACTCAGAATCTCTTTCTGAGTCATGTTAGCAATGTCCGTCTTTCCGTCCGTCCGTCTGTGTGTCCACGTAAACTTGTAATCAAATTACAGGTCGCAAATGAAATTTGATGAAATTTGGGAAATAAACTGCTATCGGTAATAATATGAACGCTGTTAAAAGTGGTGAAAAAAGTCCATGTCCAGACCTAGTCCCCATATAATGACCACTATAAAATCGACTAAAATTGCCATAAGATCCAAATTATCATATAGATCAGTCAAATTGAGTTTGTGTGTGTTTATTGCAGCCGCTTATTAGTAGTCCAAAAATAAACCCAATAGATCAATTCTTAGTCATAGCTTCCATATAAAGATGATTCCATGTCTTCACTTATATCTATTAAAAAAACAAAAATATTTGACAGATTTTTCTCAAATTCGGTTTGTATATATTTCTTGAAAATGTAAGTGGCTTTACCAAATATGGTCAGGATCGGTTAATTTTTCGACCTAGTCCCTATATAAATAATATCATCCGATATGAACTTTTTCATATCTGAAGACAAAGAAATTAATGACAATGCTACTCAAATTTGGTTTATGCTTATTTTCTATATCTAATTAGTTAGACTGAAGAGATAGGATCTCTAAACGCATGGTATAGGGTATCGTGCAGTCGGGCTAGACCGACTATAATTTTGTTACTTGTTTTTTATGAATAGGGAATTCTAAGATCCATGGCTAAAGCTTCGAAGATAATTCGGAAAGTAAACCGGTATGAAGTAAATTTTCGAGATCATTTATATAATTTATAATCAAAGAGAATAGTGACCCAGAATCACTGTTTGATTCGATTTAGTGATGTCCGTCCATCTGTCCGCTTGGCAATGCGTCCGTCTTTTTATCCATGTAAACCTTGTAATGAAACTAAAGAACGCAAAGATGAATATATTTTGATGAACTTTAGTATTTAAGCTTCTCCGGCCATAGAATGGATGGTGTTGATATTGGTAAAAATATGTGCATATTCGGACTTAGCCTCAAACAAATAACCCCTATGAGATAGTCTAGTCATAAGATCCAGATTATCATATATATTTCAATAAAATTTGGTGTATGTGTCCATGTTACTCTCTAACAGAAATTTCAAAAATAAACCCTGTTGCATAATTTTTAGTCATAGTCCCCAAATAAAGCCTAAATATATTTAAAAATAAAATATTGATTTTTTTTCCATATTTTGGTTTATAAAAGTATGTTTTTGAGTAAGTGAATTTACTAAATATATTTACTTTATATATTTATTAATACGAGCAGATTCCAGCCCTCGAAATTCGAGTGCAAATTCTAGTAAATTTTATTTTTTCATCAAAAAAAGACACTAAATGTACGCTAATCAATTATAGCCAACTCACAAATCAACACAAAAAACAAACTCATTTTTATTAAAAAAAACATTAACAAATTTAATAAACACACACATAGCATTGTATAATTTTATGTATGTGTTAGTAGCAACTTTAAATACAATTTACTCAAAATAAAGGAAAAATTTAAAAATCTGTAAATCTGCAAAGAAAAACCTTTCAAATAATATATGTTGGTCAAAATCGGGATAAGACGGTAGAACAAAAGATCGGTCACAAGAAATCGCCTAGCCTATTAATATTATAGATATTTCAGTCAATTTTTTGACCCAGTCCCCTTACAAATGTAATAACAGATATGAACTCCTCTATCTGCACTCCACAAATTAATAACAAAAAATAGCATAAAAATATGGTTGATACTTATTTTCTATATCAAGTTATGGCCTCATCAAATTTGAATCGAAAACCCTCTCTTAAAAGCATGCGTTGGCTATAATTGTCATACTATTTTTTTGTATATTTAAAAAAGCACTGCTTGAATATTTTTTAATTTATTAATTTTAAAAGGGGTTCAGTTATAAATACTTGTATTTAAGTAATATTATTTCATTAAAAAATGTATATATTTTTTTTTTTGGCAAACCATGTGTGTATATTTATCAGTCAGGAGGACATCCAATTTAAAACGCGACACCCACTTTATTTATTTTGGCTTCATAAAAAAGCTTTTATTTCTTAATAGCAGAAATAAATTAAATATTTTAATGTTGTACAATATACCGTACTATGTTGCTGCAACTATAAACACAGTCTTTTTTTACACTCCAAGAAATTTTAACAGGGAAAGATTGCAAACATAATCAGCATATTTTAAGTCGAGTGTTTTATATCTAGAACCGAAATGGAAATCATTATGAGCAAGTAAGAGTGTTAAATTCGGCTGTACTGTGTCCAGCATTGGTTGTGTACGGGTAACATTTTAATACTGTTAACCGTTAAACTCTAATACCATTTAAGTTTTAAGTTAATTCGGTTTCTTTTGGCCCAGTTTCCATTATAATATCTTGTTATAAAAAACCATAATCGAGTCTTCATTAGAAAGAATTTATTACTGGCAGCTTAAAATAAAAAAATATATAATAAGATATTTAAAATAATATCGTATTTATTTTTTTTTTTTTGAAAAATAATGATTTTTTTATAGAAAGAATTAATTTCTATTTAAAAAACTACGTTACTGTTCTATTATTAGAGTACAAAGATGCCTTCATAAGAGATCAAAGTGAAATAATTTTTTAACGTCGTCGGCGTTAGAATACCCAAGGTCAAAGTAGTGGATCATACTTTGCAATATTTTGAGAGCTTAAAAAAAGTATATAATTAGTCTTTACTAATGTGGGGTACCCATATACGAATTATATCGAATTCAATTTAAGTCAGATTCATTTTTTTTTATTTACTCTTTGAATGAATAAATATAAAAAACAAATTTTTTGACTTTTCTGACAAAAAATGTCGCACTTTATTTGCACTTTTTCGAAAAGTGTATTTTTTTTATATATTCTGAATAAAGAGCAACCTTATCTTATACATCAATCGAAAGGTCTCAGAGTCAGCCCCTCATAAATCGCAAAAAATTGCAACCATTGACTTCTTTCAGGTCATAGTGTGAGAATATTTCCCCATTGTTCCCCTTTTTTGAATGTTTTCACCCTATGACTTCAAAGAGGATAATAATCAAATTTTTTTTCATTTTATGAACACAGCTCTTTGAGACCTTTCGATTGATATATAATATAAGGTTTCTCTTAATTTAGAATATATACAAAAATATACTTTTCGAAAAAAGTGCAAATAAAATGCGACATTTTTTGTCAGAAAAGAAAACGGCATTAAATTGAATGAATTCGATATAGGTCGTATAGGTACCCCACACAGAATTTTCAGCGCTGACTATTTTGGGCTATTTTAAATATTTGACAGTCAAAGATTCGTCGATTTATGCAACAAACGCCCCCTGGCGGCCGTTAAAAATAAAAATAAATGTGACAAATGGATTTCCAGACACAAAAAAAAATCCCCGGTTTACACATTTTCAATAATTTTTTTACATTTTGATTGAGTATTATGGAAAATATCATAAAAATATCTTCATCGAAATTTCGGCAGACTCGATAATGATTTTAGAGGTATGGTTCCTTGGCAAATATACTTGTTATGATCCATAGTACCAGAATCGCGATGAACCCATGGAGTAAAAATAATTGACCCACCTTATTGTATATATATATATATTAGGGCGGATCGATTTAAAAAGCACCTAAGTCACAAGGAAAATCGTATTCCAGGGATCAAAATAAGAAACTTTTCCCGAGGAACCATACCTCTAAAACGAATTCTTATGTCCCGACTTTTGACCTGTCTGTCTCTGTCTGTCTGTCTCACTTTGGCCCACCCATGCCAGTGGCACACACCCCGGGCGGCTCCCCATACAAACAATTCAAAAAATCTCCATTTTTTGTTTAGAATTGGGCTGACTATATTTGATTTAATATTAAAATTAACACTCATACGTATACATATCTTCTACTCTGCTAATAAATAATAATCATAGGCCCTGACTATATTATTCAAAAATATCGATCGGATGAGGGTAAATAACTTTTAGATCACTACGTGACTATGCGTGACTTTACGTGTAGTCACAACAAGAATATGGGCCAAGTTTCAAATCAATTGCATGAGGGGGAATGGGTTTGCCCCATGGCAGACAGACAGCAGACAGGTCAAAAGTCGGGACATCAAAATTCGTTTTAGAGGTATCGTTCCTTGGGCCAAGTATCTTATTTTGATCCCTAGAATATGATTTTCCTTGTCACTTGAGCGATCACTTATATATGTACGTTTATATTGGGATATTTTTAACGTTTTAACGTTAACGCAAAGGGTTGTTGAATTTGCTGAAACAGTTTTTGTTATAAGTGATACATAGATGACGCTTTGTGTTTGATTTTAAAAAATGACATAAAAAAGTCTTTAATTGCTAGATATTTACACATCTCCCCTGTGATTGGACTCACATGATTTTTTTTTTAAACTCAATGAAGGCCTACGAAAAAATTGAAAAAAAGAAACATCTCAAAAGGCGATCTAAAGAAGTTAATCCAACATCTATGGTATTTGACTGATGAAGTATCTGTCTTCTCATTATTTGATAGTGATGTGGACAATGAAACTTAACTAAAGTTAGTTGGAACTTTAACCAAAGAAAATATGTCAAGCCATGGTAAACGCTACATCCCATCGAAGGAAGAAATTTGTGGTCCATTGTACGGTAAGTTTTATAAGTAAATTTATTTATATCATGTGGCAAATACATAAAATAGAGTTTTCTTTTGTTCATTTAACATTTTTATTAAATGTTGGTATTATTGTTTCAGAGAAGAACATGATGACTTCATTTCAGTCAAAAGCAAATACTTTTTTGAGCGTCTAAAAATTGATGATAGTTTCCTGCACGAGTGTCTGACCTTGTGGTCAAATAAAATTTCGTTTAAAGATGCCAAAAATAAGGCAAGGAAAGAGCTGTTAAGTCGATGCAAAATTTTCATGGTTTAATCGCGGTTGAAGAGGAACAAAAGCAATTTTTATTAAATTGCGTGCAAGAACATCGAACAATTTATCCTGATTGTAATAAGCAAACTCTAAAAAGAAAATTTAAACAATAATTTTTTTAAATATGAAGTTTAAATGACTGATATTTATAGTTTTGTATTATTTTTTCAAAAAAATCAGTACAAATTTCTAAACCATATTTTGGCATCAAGTCGGCACGCGTTATCAGTACCAAATCGTAATAATATTTTTTATTTCAGTTATACAAGTCAAATATAATGAAAATCGAAAAAAACTTCCTTGTGTCTTGGGACACCCTAATATATGTATATATACCAGAGATAATATGAAAACAGTAAAGAAAAATAGTGATGTACATCGAAACAAACTGAGTGTTCGATTATTTTCAAAATAAAATATAACAAAAGCTGTCCAAGAATTTGTATATTCATTCTATTGTTATTTCTAAGGTTAGCATTTCTTTTTGTGAAGACTTACATTAATTTTAAAGCAATTTCCTTAAATTCAAATAAAAGTGTATTGATAAAATCAAACTTGCAAGCTTTTAGTCAAATAATTGAATGGGTTACTTACAATAACATGAGAGCTAGGAAGATTGGATATGTCTTGAAATGAAAATTCTTTTAATATTTAGAATTCCATAGTGTTCAAAAAAAAAAAAAAAAAAAAATCATGTGAGTCCGATCACAGTGGAGATGTGTAAACATATACGAATTACAGATTTTTTGTGGCACTTCTTTAAAATCAAACAGAAAGCGTCATCTATATATCACTTATAGCAAACAACTGCAGGGTTAATTATACCCTATACCACTATGTGGTTTGGGTATAATGACTTTGTGCTGCTATCTGTAACAACCAAAAATATTTGACCTAGGCCCATCTTTAATTATACCGATCGAATCAGAATCACTTTCTGAGTTGATTTAACAATGTCCGTCCGTCCGTCCGTCCGTCTGTGTGTCCATGTAAACCTTGTAATCAAACTGCAGGTCGCAAATATGAACATATTTTGATGGAATTTGGTACCTAAGCTTTTATCGGCCATGGAATGAACGCTGTTGAAATTGGTGAGAATCGGTCCACGTTCAGACCTAGCCCCCATACAAATTACCCCTACGAAATCGACATAAATTGCCATAAGATCCAAATTGTCATATAGATCTTACTCAAATTGGGTTTTGTATGCGTTCATTACGTCCATTAATGAGTAGTCCAAAAATGATTCCTTTGGCCCCATATAGAGCTGCTTCCCGATCTTCACTTAAATCTATTAAAAAACAAAAATATTGCACTGATTCTTCTCAAATTTTGTTTGTATATATTTTTGCAAAATACAAGAGACTTTACCAAACATGATCACGATCGGTTCATTTTTGGACCTAGTCCCCATATAGATATAGCATCCGATATGAACTTTTTATATCTGCAGCTGAAAAAATTAATAAAAATCCCACTCAAATTTGGTTTTTGCTAATTTTCTATGTCCAGTTAGTTGGGCCTAAGAGATAGGTTTCTAAACGCATGGTATAGGGTATCGTATAGTCGGTCTAGACCGACTATAATTTTCTTACTTGTTTGCAACTGGTTAATTTTTCGTTTTTCATTTTTCATTTTTTATTTTTCTTTTTTTATTTTTAATTATTAATTTTTTATTTCTCATTTATCATTTTTCATTTCTCTTTTTTATACCCTATACCACTATGTGGTTTGGGTATAATGACTTTGTGCTGCTGTTTGTAACAACCAAAAGTATTTGACCTAGACCCATCTTTAATTATACCGATCGAATCAGAATCACTATCTGATTCGATTTAACGATGTCCGTCCGACCGTCCGTCTGTGTGTCCATGTAAAGCTTGTAATCAAACTGCAGGTCGCAAATATGAATATATTTTGATGAAATTTGGTATTTGATCTTTTATCGGTAATGGGATGAACGCTATTGAAATTGGTGAGAATCGGTCCATGTTCAGACCTAGCCCCCATACAAATGACCCCTATGAAATCAACATATATTGCCATAAGATCCAAATTATCATACAAATCTTAGTCAAATTGGGTTTGTATGTATATATTGCATCCACTAATCAGTAGTCCAAAAATGATCCCTATTGGATAACTCTTAGTCATAGGCCCCATATAGAGCTGCTTCCCGATCTTTACTTAAATCTATCAAAAAACAAAAATATTGCACTGATTCTTCTCAAATTTTGTTTGTATATATTTTTGCAAAATACAAGAGACTTTACCAAACATGGTCAGGATCGGTCCATTTTTGGGCCTAGTCCCCATATAGATATAGCATCCGATATGAACTTTTTCATATCTGCAGCCGAAAAAATTAATAAAAATCCCACTCAAATTTGGTTTATGCTTATTTTCTATATCCAGTTAGTTGGTCCTGAGAGATAGGGTCTCTAAACGCATGGTATAGGGTATCGTATAATCGGTCTAGACCGACTATAATTTTCTTACTTGTTTATTTTTCTTTTTTTTGCATTTTTCATTTTTAATTTTTTATTTTTAATTTTATTAATTTTTATAAAAATAAAAAATCTTATTTTCGATCTTTATCAATTTAATGATTGATTTTGAAATTGTTCATATATGTTTAAAAGTTGTTCTATCAGGCATGTCACAGAACAAAATCGAAATCGATTTGATTCCGTATTGCCAAATCGATCGGTTTCGTTTTAGCTTCTTCAGAAATTTGTCGCTTTCATTAAATCAAAAAAAAAAATGAAAAAGATATTTTTGTGTATTAAATATGGCAACGTAACGAAAAATACACAGCTGATTGTTGGAAAGAAAAAGAATATAAAGCGAAATTTTAAGATTGTGTTGTGTTAAATAAATAAAAACATAAAAATGCCCGGCATATCCATTGTTGCAGTAATAGAGGAACGAAACCAACATTCCGTTGAAAAATCTTTAGATGGTGGGCCAAAAGAATTAATTTTCCTGTCAGGTCTTCCCAATGACTCTCCACAACAGCCTGATATCCCTTCACAAACCCCCTAGCTATATCCTGATGGCACTCTATATATTCAAGGAAAATTTTCTCTTGTGCCGAACTGCGATGTTTTCCCCTTTAATAATAAAAAAAATTAAAAAATTTTAAAAATAAATTTTCGAATACTTGTTTACTCAGTAGTTTTTCTTTTTCGTTTGTTTTGCTTCGCCATTTTGCTGTCAGCGTTGTATTTTGTTAGAAAAAACAAATATTTTGCACTAAACAAAAAGTGGTTTGTATGAAATAAAAAGGTGGCAATAATTAGTTTACGACGTTTTGTATTTTTCGTCATCTAAAAATCATTTTCTTTTAAATTGGTAATAAAATTCATTTTAAATATTGAAATGCCTATATTTTGCTAAAATAAATAAACCAATAGTTTTTTTTTATTAATTTTAAGTTGTTCTGGATAGTTTTTTGGTATCTATGCTACTTAAAATATCAATTCCACTTAAGAAATTAAAAGTGGTTTCATATCGATAACATTTGTCGGTTTACGTTTTCTGAAGAAGCCAAATACGGTTTCAATTCCACTTTCGATCGGAATTTGGTTCTGTGACATGCCTGTATATTTTAGTTTGTTATATTGGAAGAGGCTTAAATAGTATAACTTTTGCTTGAATTCTCATTTGGTTGTTTTCAGCAAATATATATGAATTTTACTTTTTACCAAACAAACTATCTACTGCTTTTGGTTACTGATGAGAGTTGGTGACTCTTCCCGAAACAGCTGTATAATCTGTCATGCAGAATATAGATCAATTTTTGAAACAAATGTGCTAATGCTTTTGCTTTATTTAAAGTAAAAACATTTGATCTTGAGCCTGAACAATTTCAAACTCAATCATTTTTTATTTTTAATTTTTATTTTTAATTTTTTTTTCATTTTTCATTTTTAATTTTTTATTTTTCATTTTTCATTTTTCATTCTTCATTTTTAATTTTTCATTTTTCATTTTTCATTTTTCATTTTTAATTTTTCATATTTCGTATTTCATTTTTCATTTTTCATTTTTCATTTTTCATTTTTCATTTTTCATTTTTCCTTTTTCATTTTTCCTTTTTCATTTTTCATTTTTCATTTTTCATTTTTCATTTTTCATTTTTCATTTTTCATTTTTCATTGTTCAGTTTTCATTTTTAATTTTTCATTTTTCATTTTTAATTTTTAATTTTTAATTTTTAATTTTTAATTTTTAATTTTTAATTTTTAATTTTTAATTTTTAATTTTTAATTTTTAATTTTTAATTTTTAATTTTTAATTTTTAATTTTTAATTTTTAATTTTTAATTTTTAATTTTTAATTTTTAATTTTTAATTTTTAATTTTTAATTTTTAATTTTTAATTTTTAATTTTTAATTTTTAATTTTTAATTTTTAATTTTTAATTTTTAATTTTTCATTTTTCATTTTTCATTTTTCATTTTTAATTTTTCAATTTCATTTTTGATTTTAAAATTACATCCTTTGTATTATTTTTTAAATCAATGTTATTAATAGATCTCCTTATATTTTGGCTATGCACGATTTTGATCAGTTAAAATTTTTTTAATGCGCAGCAAATGAATTAAAATATTTAAATTCTTTATTAAAGAATTTTTTTTTAAATATTTTGCCTTACTTATGTGACGCGTATACATATATTGTATATATTTGAGTGCAACATTTTTATGCATTTTTATGGTGTTTATTTAACTGTCTGATTTTGTTTCTGTTAACATGATAAATGGACTTAAAACCACACCAAAACATACGAGCGCAAGCAAAAGTAGCGATGCTCTTAAAAAATATATATTAGGCATATAACAACAATAAAAATAATGCATTCAACCAAACAACACAGGAAATGAGACACACAGGGATAGACATTTAATTTTCTGTTTGGCGAAAATGATTTCAAAGTGCTCGAATTCGAGTCACACTGGGAGCTAATAAATGAACATTAAATAAGTATAAGTATTAACCATATAAAAGTGAAGATAGAATTAGATATATGGAAGCAAACATGCAGAAACTCCCTAGATTAGAGCGAGTTTCAATAAAAAAACATTAAAATAATTTGAATTGAAATTATATATTATATATATACTAGCAGATTCCAGCCCTCGAAATTCGAGTGCAAATTCTAGGTAATTTTATTTTTTCATTAAATCCTAAGCTTTCTTTTGAGCAAAAAAATAAACAAATAAATTCTTTTTTTGAAAAAAGTCAAAAAAATTTTTGATTTTGCAAAAAAGTCAAAAAAAATTTCGTTATTTAAAAAAAAAATGTTTTTTTTCTCAAAGATTGAAAAAATAGCTATCTATACTATTTGGGACAAATTTTGCTAAGAACAATAGGTAAAAAGTTACATGGAGAAAAAACACCTGTTTGGCCAAAAAGTCAGTTTTGACCCCCTCTAGTACAGGGAGTTCTAGACCGATCTTGTTGAAAAATTGTGTCTAAACTACTATCCAATAGGACTAACCTTGGTGCAAATTTTATCCCACTTGACATGAATCGCTCCATATATCTCCTGTTCTTTTAGTCTGTATTAATAGTCAAAAGCTAGAATTGTTCTCTGCTCTTTGTAAAACAAACATTGATTTACTTAAAGAAAAAGAAAATACAAAGGTTCGTTTATTATTATTATTATTATTATTATTATTATTATTATTATTATTATTATTATTATTATTAAGATAAAACCTATTGAATTATTTAAATTAATAAACTTCGCTTACAGAATTTTAAAGCAATAAGCAGCTGTAAAAACTTGGTGTTTTAATTCAACAATACTTTTTGTCAGCCGAAAACAGTTTCAAACAAGTAAGAAAATTATAGTCGGTCTAGACCGACTATACGATACCCTATACCATGCGTTTAGAGACCCTATCTCTAAGGCCCAACTAACTGGATATAGAAAATAAGCATAAACCAAATTTGAGTGGGATTTTTATTAATTTTTTCGGCTGCAGATAAAAAAAAGTAAATTAAATAAAATTAAAATGTAAAATTTAGATTAAGTGTGTAATAATACTATTAAGACGCCTGATGAGGACACCAACCATAGTGTCGAAACGTCGCAGACAGAAAACAAAATTACAGCATATTTGTTTTAATTATTCCTGCTTAGGACGACCATAGGAAGCTTAATATCACAACAAGTAATTACAATCACTGGTCATTAGGAACATATCAAAAAAAAAAAAAAAAGTTCATATCGGATGATATATCTATATGGGGACTAGGCCCAAAAATGGACCGATCCTGACCATGTTTGGTAAAGTCTCTTGTATTTTGCAAAAATATATACAAACAAAATTTGGGAAGAATCAGTGCAATATTTTTGTTTTTTGATAGATTTAAGTGAAGATCGGGAAGCAGCTCTATATGGGGCCTATCACTAAGAGTTGTCCTATAGGGATCATTTTTGGACTATTGATTAATGGATATAATAAACGCATACAAAACCAATTTGACTAAGATTTATATGATAATTTGGATCTTAAGTCAATTTATGTTGATTTCATAGGGGTCATTTGTATGGGGGCTAGGTCTGAACATGGACCGATTCTCACCAATTTCACCAAATTCTCACCAAAGCGTGTATCCCAAATTTCATCAAAATATATATTATATTTATATATTTGTGTAATGCCGCCAATTATGCCAAAAATGGGCGGGATCAGATAAGTGGACGTGGGACCTACCATACAAAGTAATAATTTAATATCAAATATCTCGAGTACTATGACAGCGACAGCTTTGCAAATTTGTTTGAGGTCATCTTTTACTAATGTGAGTAGTCGGATAAAAAATTGGCGGAATCGAACCAATGGGCGTGGCACTCCCCTTAAAAAGGTAAATTACTAAATGTCATATATCTAGAGTACTGTAAAAGTGAGAGCCTTGCGACTTTGCGTGAGCGCAAAAGTTATCCATGTGATTAGTTGAACAAAAAATGGGCGTAATCGGAACAGTGAGTGTAGCACCGCCCAGACAAAGAAAATATATAATATCATATAACTGGCGTACTATAAAAAAAAACCCTCGACATTTCGCATGAGTCCATATTAATGTGAGTAGTCCGATAAATATTGGGTGGGATGGGATTAGTGAGAGTGGAACCTCCTATACAAAAAAATATGAAGTACTCCGAAAGCCACAATCTTTAAAATTTTGAAAAGTACATTAATTATCAATGTAAGTAGTCGTGGAAAATATAGGCGGAATCGCTAAATTCAAAAATAGCAAAAACCAAAATCAAAAATGGGCTAAATCAAAAATCGCTAAAATCAAAAATCGCCTAAATCAAAAATCGCTGAAATGAAAAATTTCCAAATGATATTCTAAACTCAAGGCCAATCGTTAAGGGTTGCGGGATGTACTTTGGAAAATCCATAGTCTTCTCAGGGGCAGCTATATGTAGCTTGATCCAGAGTAGGAACGCCGAAAAATTTAATAATTGTTGCACCGAAAGAAAAAACAAAAAAATTTTTATATCAGCAAGCATTGAAACTAAACAAGTAAGAGTGTTAAATTTGGCTGTGCCGAATCTTTGATACCCTCCAGATGGGATGGATGTCATGTTTACCTTAATATCTGGACTTATGCAATATTTATATGAAATATAAACAAAATGTCTTAAAAAGTAAACAATTTGATAAACTAAAGAATAAATTATTGCAACAAACACACTGAATTTTTTTAAATTTTTAGAGGTGTCTTCATATATTTGAATATATCTTAGCACAATGATACCCCACTTACCCTATTTATACCCTATACCACTATGTGGTTTGGGTATAATGACTTTGTGCTGCTGTTTGTAACAACCAAAAATATTTGACCTAGACCCATCTTTAATTATACCGATCGAATCAGAATCACTTTCTGAGTTGATTTAACAATGTCCGTCCGTCCGTCCGTCCGTCCGTCCGTCCGTCCGTCCGTCCGTCCGTCTGTGTGTCCATGTAAAGCTTGTAATCAAACTGCAGGTCGCAAATATGAATATATTTTGATGAAATTTGGTATATAAGCTTTTATCGGCCATGGGATGAACGCTATTGAAATTGGTGAGAATCGGTCCATGTTTAGACCTAGCCCCCATACAAATTACCCATATGAAATCGACATAAATTGCCATAAGATCCAAATTGTCATATAGATCTTACTCAAATTGGGTTTGTATGCGTTCATTACATCCACTAATGAGTAGTCCAAAAATGATCCCTTTGACCCCATATAGAGCTGCTTCCCGATCTTCACTTAAATCTATTAAAAAACAAAAATATTGCACTGATTCTTCTCAAATTTTGTTTGTACATATTTTTGCAAAATACAAGAGACTTTACCAAACATGATCAGGATCGGTCCATTTTTGGACCTAGTCCCTTTATAGATATAGCATCCGATATGAACTTTTTCATATCTGCAGCCAAAAAAATTAATAAAAATCCCACTCAAATTTGGTTTTCTGCTTATTTTCAATGTCCAGTTAGTTGGGCCTAAGAGATAGGGTTTCTAATCGCATGGTATAGGGTATCGTATAGTCGGTCTAGACCGACTATAATTTTCTTACTTGTTTTAATATAAACCTGGTCGAAGTATTGGCAAACATTATTCTCGTAACTTTTCAACAGACAGACATACAGACGGATATATCGACAGATATATCGACTCGAGTTGTTATAAGGAAAAAGAAGATATATACTTTTTGCAAATGAATTTTTCGAACGGAATGAGGGTATAGAAAGTATAAAATAAGCAAAGTAAAATATGTTAATTGCACAATACAAACTTCGTAGGAGAAATTGATTATGGAATAATAGATAATAATATTTTATAAAATATAATGATATTGTATAAAATCGTTAGCTTTAAAAATTCCTAAAAAAATAAATTACTTTTATATACCCTATAAACTCCCATATACTAGCGAAATCCAGGCGATAAATTCACTAACCTGCAACAATAATCAAATGTATTATTGTAAATAGAAATAAATATTCTTAAAATAGTACATTTCATAAATAAATAGAATTTCTTCAAAAAGTAATCTTAAGTAACCTAAAAATGTACCTTTTCTTAAAAAAACAAAATTTTTAACATGCTACAACAAACTGGTAAAATCATAGGAACCCAAAGATTTGGCTTAGCCGCATAAAACCCAATTTTTTCTTTTTCCATTTGACTGCTTTTTAAACATTTTTTTTTTTTTTTTGTAAAAAGTCCTATTAAATATTCTTAAGGTACATTTTATTAATAATAGACTAAATTAAATCTATTGAAAATTGGAAAACTTGCGGGAATTTTTCTAAACAAGGAAGTACAGATGCTGGCCTGTCTTAAGACTTTTTGAGGATTACGAAATCGGTAAAAATGATTTAAAGTGCGAACATGAACTGTTCTAGCACATTATATTTTACATTATTTTTTTCCCTAAAGACACAGTCCGATAATTTATTTTTTAATCTGATTTTTTGGTAAACAAAAACTTTTAAATTATTTAAAAATCTTTAATACAAATCAATTTGAATCCTAAACAAAAGAAATATATGTATATGGAGGCTATTTTAAGCCACATGGAGTCAAAACAGATCGTGAATCAGTTACTACCATTATATAGTATTATTATAAACATTAATTTTTTTTATGATATATTATAAATTAATTAAAAAATCTTTGTGTTTCAAGCGACTGTGTTTCTGTTTCATTTCACGTTCTATATACTTCTAAATATTTCATTTCCACAGGCTACAGACTGAAATTTATTCTGTTGAAACAAATAATTAAATCAATAAATTGTTAAAGATTTTTTCTCTAAATATTTTTAATTGAAAAATAATTATTTAATGCTGCATTCAGTATTATCATAATGAAATTATAATTATCTCATATATAACAATTAAGTATAGCTTTTTAACATCATTCAAGCTGTTTGGGCATTTGGTTATTGACTTACTGATGAAATTTATTTTTTAAATTTAAATACCACAAATAAAACAGATATTATTTGAAATACACATGTGTAGCTTATTAATATTTCTGTAGGCAAATTATTTAGCTAAGGTCTTTAAGTAAGGTCCTTATTTTACAAATTTTTTTTTTTCGTGATGAAGGCAGGGAAATAAAATTCATATATTTGGAGATAAAAAGAAAGCGCTAATTTATATCCAAACCACTTCAATTACTGTCTGAACATAAGTCGCTTGAAATCATCTAATTTTTAAACAATGGAAGTAATTTTGACGAGGTAATCAAAACTTTTCATAAGATACTTTGAACAAATATTCCTTAAATACAACTAGCTAATTATATAGTACAGAAATTGTAAAACTAGATGCTATACCTAAACTTTTTGAGAAAATTATAACTGATATATTATCACACGAAATGTCATCAATTCTATCACCACATCAACAGAGATTTTGTAAAGGGCGGTCTACGACTTCTAATCTAATTGAAATTACTCCCTATTTAAGTTCTGAATACTGCAAAAATAAACAAAGTGATGCTATATACACAGATGTTTGCAAAGATTTTGATAAAGTTAGCGAAGCTTGATATTATTGGATTCTCCGGCAACTTCCTAAAATGGATTCGGTCGTACATAGAACATCGTAATCAATGTGTAATTTTCAACAACTCTAAATCGATATATATATATATATATATTCTTGCTGTTTATTAATTATCTCCCAAAGTCTATTCGATAGAGTAATATTCTTATGTACGCCGATGATGTAAAAATCTACTCAACCCTCATAAACAATGAAGACAGTATGCGTCTCCAGTGTGATCTTAATAGCTTCTACAGGTGGTGTAATGGGAACTAAATGGTATTAGATCTAAAAAAAAACGTCAGTCTATAACCTTCTCTATATATTCGCCATCTTCGAATGACTATGCCGTCCATGACACGAAACTAAACTCAGTTGTTTCATTCATAGATTTTAGTAGTTCACGTCGATAAAAGACTAAGTTTTAGTTCTCATATAACAATGACTGTCAATAAGCAATTGGTATTTTATATTTTATAAAACAACTAGATGTAACCCGGTGTGCTTCGCTACACCCTCCCCCTCCCCCCTCCCCCCACCACGAATCGTTATGAGAGGGCTCACGCAAAGTCCCAAGGCTCTCACTAATACAGTAATTCAGATATATCACATTTAATATTAAGTTTGTGTAGGGGTGCCACGCGCATTTGTCCAATCCCGCCCATTTTTTTGTCTGACTGTTCACGTTAATAATAGATGACCTGAGACAAATTTGCAAAGCTTTCTCTATCATATTAATATATATGATATTTAAAATTTACTTTGTATTAGAGGTGAGCCTGTACCACTCCCATATCCGCAGTAAGACTCTGTGAAAATTTGAGGAAGGTCAGATGAGTAGTTACGGAGGTTACCTCCTACAAATAAACAAACAAACAAACAATATTACCTCTTTATTATGTTAGTATAGATTATTAGAATAGATTTTTTTATTCGAATACTTGCCGATATACAATGTTTTTTGGTTTTTTCATTCGGTACAACAATTATCAGATTTTTCGGCGTTCCTACCCTGGAACAAGGTACATGTAGCTGCCCATGAGAAGAAGATGAATTTTCAAAATTAGATCTGGCAACACTTAACTATTGGCCTTGAACTTAGAATATCATTTGGCAATTTTTCTTTTTAGCGATTTCTGATTTTGGCCATTTTTTATTTATAGATTTTTTCGGCGATTTTTATTTTTCACAATTTTCGGTTTTGGCGAATTTTTGATTTTGGCGATATATTTTCCACGACAAATCACATTTACCCGCCCAATTTTTATTGGACTACTTACATTAATATCTGATGGACTCGTGCAAAATGTCGAGTCTCTCCCTTTTATAGAACACCAGTTATATGATATTAGATATCTACTTTGCATGGGTGGTGCTACGCCCACTGCTACGATCACGCCCATTTTTTTGTTCGACTGATCATACAAAGAAGCTACGGGCTCATGCAAAGTCACAAAGCCCTCTCTTGTACATTACTCCAGATTTATGACATTAAATAGTTACTTTGCATGGGGAGTGCCGCGCCCATTGGTGTGAACCCGCCAATTTTTTCTCCGACTACACATAGTAAGATCTGATGGTGTCGTGCAAAGTGTCAAAGCTTCCCTTTTTTAGTAAACCAGTTATATGATATCAGATATTTACTTTGTACGGGCGGTGCCACGCCCACTGCTCCGATCACGCCCATTTTTTGTCTAACTCATCACATGAATACTCCAGATATATGGCATTTTATATTTAATTTGTATAGCAGGTGCCACGCCTATTGGCCCGATACTGCCCGACTACTCACATTAATAATAGGTGACATCAGACAAATTTGAAAAGCTCTCTCTATCACAGTACTCGAGATATATAATATTGAATTATTACTTGTATGAGAGGTACCACGCCCACTTGTCCGATCCCGCCCATTTCTGGCGTAGCTACTAATATTTGCAATAGGTGACCTCACACAAATTTGCAAAGCTCTCCCTGTCATAATACTCAATATATGTGTATGATATTAAAAATTTACTTTGTGTGGGAGGTGCCACGCCCACTAAAAATATTTAAAAAATTATAGCCTATAGCACTTCCCATATTCGCAGTAAGACTCTGTGAAAATTTCAGGAATATGAGATGGGTAGTTTCGGAGATTACCTCCTACAAACAAACAAACAAACAAACAAACAAACAAACACACATTACCTCTTTATAATATTAGTATAGATTTGTAAGATTCACTTTCAGAATATTGGAAAATATTTATTGATTTTTTTTATAAATATTTTAGAATTAAGTTTTCGTGAATTTTTTTGTCAGAAAATTTAAATTTTTTAAGTAATTGAATCTAAAACATATTTAAAAATTTTAAGCCACTGTAATACTAAAATTATTGCGGACAGAAACTTAATCTACTTGTTATCACATCACTATTCGTTAATTTTGACAATGAATGTCAAACTCAGTACCAATCGGATCATTCGGTTGTAGCAAACTGCGTTAATTTATTTGTGACAAAATTGCATGAGCTGCAACCCATTCTTTGTAATACTAACGCATTATTTCTAAATATAATACGAGATTTTTTATTTTGTAGATGAAAGCAGTGAAACATGTTTGTCACCAGTTTGTATATATATTTTGATGTGTAAACATCTATACGCGCAGGGGGGTAAATTTCTGTTTCACAATACAATCACAAAAACAGCGTAAGATGTAAGATGTAAGACATAAAACAAAATCGGTGTGACTCACGATTGTATTGGTGACAAAATTATGTCGCTGTTTTCTGCATTATATTTCTTCACTTTATATTTATAATTAAATTCCTCAATCATTTAAAAGTATTCTTAACGTATTCTTAATTAAATTACATAATTACCACTGCATTTAATAGTAATGCTAATCAAATATATGAAGTGTTTGGAGATAAAATGAACGATTTCATTAGGAAGTGTACGTTGATAAAATTAGGGCGCGAATAGAGTTATAAAAACCTTTTGAAAAATGGGAAATGAAAAATAAAAAATGAGAAATGAAAAATATAAAATGCGAAATGAAAAATAAAAAATGAACGATGAAAATAAAAAATGAAAATGAAAAATTAAAAATAAAAAAATTCAAATCAAAAATTAAAAATAAAAAATGAAAAATCAAAAGTGAAAAATGTAAAATAAAAAATGAAAAATTTAAAACTAAATATGAAAAATAAAAAATAAAAATTTTAAAATGAAAAATAAACAAGTAAGAAAATTATAGTCGGTCTAGACCGACTATAGCATAAACCAAATTTTAGTGGGATTTTTATTAATTTTTTGGCTGCAGATATGAAAAAGTTCATATCGGATGCTATATCTACATGGGGACTAGGCCCAAAAATGGACCGATCTCTATATGGGGCCTATAACTAAGAGTTGTCCCATAGGGATCATTTTTGGACTACTGATTAGTGGATGTAATAAACACATACAAACCCAAAATGACTAAGATTTATATGATAATTTGGATCTTATGGCAATTTATGTTGATATCATAGGGGTCATTTGTATGGGGGCTAGGTCTGAGCATGCACCAATTTCAATAGCGTTCATCCCATGATTGATAGAAGCTTATATACCAAATTTCATCAAAATATATTCATATTTGCGACCTGCAGTTTGATTACAAGGTTTACATGGACACACAGACGGACGGACGGACATTGTTAAATCAACTCAGAAAGTGATTCTAATTCGATCGGTATAATTAAAGATGGGTCTAGGTCAAATATTTTTGGTTGTTACAAACAGCAGCACAAAGTCATTATACCCAAACCACGTAGTGGTATATAGGGTATAAAAATGGAAAATGGAAAATGAAAAATTAAAAACGAGAAATGACAAATAATAAATAAAAATTAAAAATATTAGATAAAAAATTAAAATGAAAGTTGAAAATTGAAAAATTAAAAATTTAAAAATTAAAAATGAAATATGAAAAATTAAAAATCAAATATTAAAAATTAAAAATTAAAACTGAAAAATAAGAAATGAATAATTAAAAATGAGAAATGATAAATAAAAAATAAAAAAGGAAACATAAAAAATTAAAAATGGAAATGAAAAATATAAAATAAAAAATTAAAATGTAAAATAAAAAATGAGCGATGAAAAATAAAATAATTAAAAATGAAAAATTAAAAATAAAAGCTTTAAAATGATAAATGAAAAATGAAAAATGGAAGATGTATAATGAAAAATGGAAACTGAAAAATGTAAAATAAAAAATTAAAAATAAAAAATTAAAAATAAAAAATGAAAAATAAAATATTAAAAATGAAAAGTGAATAATAAATAATAAATCAAAAAAATTAAAAATGAAAAATAGAAAAATGAAAAATAGAAAATGAAAAATAAAAAATTAAAAATGAATGAAAAATAAAAAATTAACCAGTTGAAATAGTAAATAATAATAACAATTTTTATATTAGCGGAGCCCCTGCAGTTGTTTGCTATAAGTGATATATAGATGGCGCTCTCTGTTTGATTTTAAAAAAGGTCCATAAAAAATAATTAATAGATGTTTACACATCTCCCCTGTGATCGGACTCACATGATTTTTTTTTAAAGTCCTTTCTTCTTTAGCTGACTTTGATGGGTCAATATACACAATATGGGTATCACATGATAGTTTTTTTTAAGGACGCGATCAACGATATATACCTCTATTCAATCAAACATGTGATTGTACTCTAGCCAAAAATATTTGAGCTAGACCCATCTTTCATAAAGAGATTCTGAGTCGGTTTAGCGATATCCGTCCGTTCGTCTGTGTGTAAACATTCTAATCAAACCACGGGACGCAAATATGAATATATTTTAATGAAATTTAGAATATAAGCTTCTATCGGTCATGGGATAAAAGTTGTTGAAACTAGTGAAAATCGGTTTGTATTAAGATCAAGTCTCCATACAAATGACCCCAATGAGATCGCCCTATATTGTCATAATATCCAAATTATCATATAGATCTCGGTTAAGTTGGGTTTGTGTATGTTTATTACGTCCATTTATCAGTAGTCCAAAAATAAAGCTTTTAGGCCAATTCTAAGTCATAGTGCCCATATAAAGCTGCTTCTCGATCTTCACTTAAATCCATCAAAAACTAAGATATTGGAAAAAAAAATTTTCTCAAATTTGATTTGTAGGCAGAAAAATTAATAATAATGCCACTCAAACTCTGTTTATGCTTATTTTCTATATCTAATCAGTTAGACCTTAGAGATAGGTTCTCTAAATGCGCGCCATAGGGTAGTTGGTCTAGGCCGACTTATTTTTATGTTGTATTTACAGGGTAATTCGTCTTTTGTCCATAAATGTAAATAAATTTCAGGCAAAAAAAATGTTTGCAGGTATATTTTTTAGTGTGACATAATTTAGACCATCAATTACCAACCGATTTTGACAAGTAATATACCATTTGGAAGCTATTTCTTAGCAGATATGCACCATATTTACAGATTCGCACCACCTGGTATATTTTTTGGGAGTAAAATTCATTTCAAGCTGCTACTAACACATACACAAAACACATATTTAAGTTTTAAATAAAAAACTATACAATGCTGTGTGTGTGTTTGTAAAATTTGTGTTGAGCTGTGAATTGGCTAAAATTGATTAGAATACTTTTAGTGTTTTACAAAATTATTTGTGAATGCAAAAATAATATTTCCTAGAATTTTCACTTGAGTTTCGCGGGCTGGGCTCTGTTAGTTTATATAAATACATAGCACACAGTAAAAAAAAAAAATAATTGAAGTGTTTCTTGTACAACTGCATAATAATACGAGCTGTAAAAGAGCTAAATCCGTTCGCAAAACTGGTTGCTTGCATTTTTAGGAAAAACCCATTAACGCCAAGAAAAGATTGGCAACAGACTGGGTATCTAAAAATTTACAAAACTTAAATACTTCATCAGCTACAATAAATTATTAAAAAAAATAGTTATGTTATAAATGGATCTAATGTGATTAAGATTAAATTTTATTAAATTAGTTATCTTTTTATTTTATTTAATATTATTATTATATATTAATTAAATTTTTATTACAAATAAATAAAAAAATAATTTTTCAACATTTCTATAGAAATAATCTGACCCATAAAAACAAAGTTTTTATTAAAACTCTTTCTTTCCTTATGCCAATGAGTTTTGAATCTCTCCGTAACTGTGCGTGGCTTTGCGTGACTATTTTAAAATTAATCTTTGGGCACAACAAGTCTATGGACAAAGCTTTAGATCGATCGGATGACGGGAAAAGGGGTTTAAATCACTCCGTAACTGTGCATGACTAAGCGTGACTGTGCGTGACTATGTCAAAGTTAATCTTTTTTCACAGCAAGTCTATTTTATTTATTTATTTATTTCATTTTGGTAACATCTACAGCAAAACATGAGTCTTAGAGTAGTAGAAGTACAGACATTGTTAAATGTACGTTATTTTGAAGTATAAAAATAAAAACAGAGAGAAAAATAAAAATAAAATAATGTTATACGATAATTTTAAACATATGTTATAAATATCATGATAGATAGAGTCATACAATGTAACAGTTATTAAACATTGGAAAGTTATTAAATAACAATTAATAAAAACAAAAAATAAAATAAAAATAAAAAATTGATTAATTTTGAAGTAAAAATATTAATAATAATACTCAAAAATTCTTTTCTTAAAGTGTAACGCTTTGCTGGTTGCCCTAATAATTGGTGGGATAATATTCCAAAGACGAATTGCGTTAATGTAAAATAGCCAATTTGATATTAGCGTATGATGCTTTATTTTAATTATGGTATTATTTCTCCTGTGTTGGCTGATTAGATTATACAGATGATTAGGCTCACGAGTTGTTATAATTTTGTGTAAAACAATTAGAGTTCTAATCTTCATCAGGTCATCAAGCTGGACACCAAAAATTTTCTTTGCATAGGGGGTAATATGTTCATAGTTATCATAAAACTTAAGACCAAAAACGTACCTTGTAATATTATTATACGTTATGTTTAGTCTCGATTTGCTATTTGCATCACAACTTGAAAAAATTTCTCAGGCGTACATTAAAATAGATATTAAATACGTTTTCGCGAGCAGCAATCTGATTTTAAAAGGGGTACAATGTTGTGTTGGCCATAGAGTTCGTAGCATCGAGAAGGTTCTTCCACACGCATTTGTAACATGATCCGACCAGGTTAATGTATTATTAAAAATTACTCCTAGATTTTTGGCTTTATTGACTATTTCTATTTTTTGGTTATTAATGTAAATGTTGGGTATTTCGACAACTCTCTGCGTTCGCTTACGTAGTAAAATGCATTTTTTTTTTGGATTTAGACTTAGGCATTTATAGATGCCCAAAAAGAAACACGTTCTAAATCATCATATAATTTTCGCCTACATTCTTCAAATTGCTCCTTATGTACAATTGAACATCGTTAGCATACATTCTAATGTTGCAGTGCATCAGCTGGTCTGGCAAATCAGTTGCATAAATGGAAAAGAGAAGAGGTCCAAGAATGGAACCTTGCGGTGCACCCCTAGAGATGGGAAGGAAATTTGAAGTTATTGAAGAGTTGATTTCTACATACTGTACTCGACCATGAAGATATGAAAAAATCAATTTGGAAGACGTTGGGGAAAAGTGCATGATCTTTTCTAGTTTTTGAATCAGAATAGTGTGATCAACTGTGTCAAAAGCCTTTGAGTGGCCTAATAAGACCAACATTGCCATACAGCCATCATCTAGTTCTTTTCTAAGATCTTCAGCTACATCAGTAAGAGCTGTAATGCAACTATGCTTGGCACGAAAACCGGATTGTTTACAAGTAAGAAGATTATTATCATTGATATAATTAGTTATTTGCTTATGTAGCAGTTTTTCAAAAGCCTTTGACAGGTACGGTAATATGGCAATTGGTCGATACTCGGAGGACGATTTTGGTATTGGAAGAACTTTTGCCTGTTTCCAACTGTAGGGGTAGGTGCTCGTCATGATTATTTTATTGAATATGTGGGTTATCACCGGTAAGGTATATGGAAGGAGCATTTTTAAAAAAGTGGGATGAATACCGTCAACACCTGTTGCGTTAGATTTGATGGATGAGCAGCTCATGAGTACATCATACTGACTAACACAATCGAAACTGAATTGATTTTCTGGTAGCAGTTCATCCTGTAAGTTACTGTAGTAAGAGTGATTCGCCTGTTGCATCGGTATATTAATAAAATTTTCATTGATGGCATTTGGATCTGAAATTAAGGTTTCTTCATTTTTTTTTTGTTTCACTATTCCAAGTTTTACGTGTGTTGACTGAACTCTTAAACTTATCAGCGTAATATGTTGACTTAGCTTGTCTAATGACTTTAGTTACGGTCTTTCTGGCTGCTCGATAGCTGTTATTAAAGCCAACTGTTTTGTAGCGCTTCCAACGAGAGTATGCATAATCGCGATCTTCTACAAGACGTTTAATCTGTGTAGTAAACCAAGGTTTTTGTTTGCTGCTTGTTGTCTTTGCTTGTATTGGCACAACTATCTTGTATAGATCTGACACGTTATATTAGAAAAACGCTAATTGATCATGAACCGATAACATATTATATATACAGCTCCAGTCTATTTTGTTATATTGTATTTCGTTAGTAGGAATTTGGAGTGGAAAGTTGTATGCCAAGAAAATAAGATCGTGTCTGGAAAAACACGATGCTGATAATTGATCATATAGTAGAATGTCTGATTCAATTAGTGTGCTAGTGGTTGATGAGAAATGAGTAGGAGTATTTATATTCGTTGGATTAAGACCAAAAGATTTCATATTTATGATTAAACTTGTGTCAGCTAATAGATCTGAATTAAAATCTCCTGCAATTATTACGTCATTATAAAGTGGAGTTATATCTTCCAATATTTTGTAAAAGTTAGTAAGATCAATTCTATTATTGGGCCGATACACACTACCAATCAATAACTTTCTTCCTTCACTACATGCTTCAAGAAAAATGTATTCAACTTTATCGTTGGAGTTTTCACCACTTCTGGTCCTAACTTTACAAGCCAGTCCACGTTTGACATAGATCGCCACGCCGCCATATCCATCTTCTCTATCATTTCTATATAATTAATAGCCTTTCATAGAGACCACAGCATTTGTTATCGAATCGCAAAACCATGTTTCAGATACACATATGATATTTAAGTCAGAGTTTTCAAAGATATGTCTGAATTCATCACTTTTACTAAAAAGACTTTGAGCATTTATATGGCATATTTCAAGTTCATTACTCTGTTTTCCAAGAATTTTAACCATGGAAGCAGTAACGTCTTTGGAATGTAATCTACTAACACCTACTGAGGTCATATATTAGATAAAAGAAAATAAATACCCTAACGGCAACGACAGCATTAACAGTAAAAAGTATTGGTTTTATTACATATAAGAAAAGAATTGTGATAAATTTATTTATATTGGCATTTAAAAAAGTACTAATAAAAAATTCATTAATATAAATAGTAAAAGTAAAGTTCATGTACGATGATATTTTAGTCTCGAAAAAGCTGTGGTAGTTCATCAAGAAATTCAATTTGTATTGGATCTTCAGAGTCTTGCTTTTTTATATCTGTGGCAATAAATAATAATGGCTTAAGTTGACATAAGTGCTTTTTCATTTTATTACATATTCTGATTCTCCTCTTCAAGATCTATCACTCAGCTAAATTTCAAGTATAAAATGTTATTATTAATAAAACTATACGCATTTATATTTTAACTTAAGTCTTTGTGGAAAATAATACATAAGCCATAACATCTTAACTCAACTTAATTTTTTTTAAGGTAGCTACATCAATAGTAAAATGTTTTAGCATTAAAGCTTCTATACACTTAATTTCAATAACTAACAGGTTTTCTGCATTTTTCAATTTAACCTAAAGCACTTATCTCGACTTACTAGCAATAAAAATTACTTTGCATTTCAATATAGTAGCTTAAGTTCACTTTAGTTTTTATTTTTCTGGAAATGGATTTTTTCATAACATCTTAACTAAAAAACAACGAATATTTACTAATAACACGTTTTTTTTTATAAAATGAACAGTTTTATTCTAAATAAATGTGCATGTTTTTCTGTGGCTAAAAATTTTATATAAAAACCGAATACAATTTATTTTAGACAAAACCCTTAATATCTCAAAACATGAAATTTCGACTTAAGCCATTATTATTTATTGCCACAGATATACACAAGACCACGTAAAGTGGATGCAGTTTTTATTATTTTGTCTGTCTTCGATTTTAATGCAGATTGAAATATTTTATGGTTGTGAGGCGTTAAATTTTCGTTGACGTAAATTGGTTCGGCACTTTCAAAACCAGCGTGTTTATCACGTCTATATTTCGCAATTGTTTTTAAAAGAAAATTTTTTTCATATGGCGAATTCATTTTTACGACAATAACTTCAACTTTTGGTGAATATTGTTTGTTAGCTTTGTATATTTTTTTAAGTCTATATATGTTATCAACTTGAAGCGTTGCAATATTTAAAGAATTACAAATATGACTAAAAATGTCAAACAAATTTTCATTATCATAGTACAGAACACCACGTATTCGTATACAACCGGCGACTAGTGAATTATCTTGCTTTAAAAATCTTCTTTTTAGTTCGATAATTTAATTTTTCATATTCTTAAACTCGGAAGTTTCTGACTCTAGTTCAGTTACGCTCTCTTTAATTGTATTAATTGTAGTTGTTTCTAATAATGTTACTCTGTTACTTATTGCATGTAAATCACTTTGTATTAAATTAAGTCTCTTGTCAATTTCACTTAAAGTGAAAAATTGTTTTTAACCTTGTTGCAAAGTTCATCCTGATCGGAAGACATCGGTTTCAAAAGTTGAGTCACTGGACATGAAACGCCCCATATATTTTTTTTGCGGTTTTTAATTTTTTTTTTGTGCAAAATTTCATATTTTTTGTGCGATTTTTAATTTTTTTCGGATTATTTTTCATTGGAGCATTTTTAATTTTTTTGTTTTGGCGATTTTTATTGGGCGGTATTTCCTAGAGCCATTTTTTAACTGTATACTAATTTTTATATGAATACATTACAGAAGCAAAACCAATTCATTATATAATTTTAATGAAAAATAAACTTTTAGTGAATTTTTTTATGAAAAACATTGATTAAATTTTGGGCTTTTTTTTAAAATTTTTTCATATTTTTACGCATTTTTTGCTATTTTTGGGCAACTTTTTTATTTTTTTATGCGATTTTGCGTTTTTCTTTTGGGTAATTTTTTATATTTTTTTGGGTAAAATTTAATTTTTTTTTGTGATTTTTAATTTTTTTTCGGGTCTTTCTTTATTTCTAATATATTTTTTGACGGTTTTTAATTGGGCGCTATTTCCAAGAGCTGATGGACATGCTGTAATTTTTTTCGCAGCTCGTACGCTTTCGTTTAATTTCTATTGCCCAATATTTTACTATTGTAAAAGAGTGAAGTCTAGTTCGGCTAGATTGGAATCTTCTAAAATTATGTTTTGTAATGCTGACTTATAAAATCTTTTTCTCTAAAACAACTTTCACCAGCTCGACATCAAGTTGGTAAATTCTGGGACTACCCTCGTATATATACATCTTAGTATATTGCATTTCATTTTATGGCAAATACTTAAGAACATTTGCTAAATAAAAATTGAAGCTAGAAATTAAAATTAATGTTGAAACATATAAAAGTGTTTTTATGTGCAGTTCCAAATCTTTGATATCCTCTGCGTCTTTAACATCACAACGAAACTGCTGCTTATAACTCGTTTATAAAAATAAAATGCTTTTAATTGAAATAAATGCAATATCTCATTTGCAATTCATGCAATTTCTGGTATTTACTAACCTGTTGTACATTAATACATCCGGTTTCCATAAACGATGCGGTGGTATCCGTAAGTCTCTGACACCACCATAATCACTAGCATTCCATCTTAAATTCATATCGTTCCATTCCTGCAATTAAGAAAAACATTTAATTTTAATAAAAAAAAAAAAAATGATGAAATGCAAAAAACAGCCACAAAGTTAATGGACGCCTAGGTAATGTTAATTGGATTTCTTTTTTTTTTTAAATAAAGTCTACGCTAAGAGACATTTTTACAGACTACAATGTTACATGGAGTCTCTCTGAAGGAGAATGATAACAAAAAATTAACAAGATTAAATTGCGTTAGCTTTGGCGTTATAAGAAGTCTTCTTAGAAATTGAATGCAAATTCTATTTTTTTTTTTGTAATTCCGCCTTGTGTTCTGTCGTATCTTAATTGAGTGCATTAAAAAATGGTGTTTAATGCCACGACCATTTATGTTGAGGAGTGAATTATAAAAGATTTGTTTATATTTTAATAAATTTAATGGCTACCCCATTAATTCATCAGGTATTCTTTAGAGTTTTATGGCAAAATTTTTAAGACTTTTGATTCAAGAAACCCAAAATATCTGCATTTGATAACATCAAAAACTTATTCAAAATTAAATACAGATATTACAAAGAAAACTTAATCGCAGACTTCCGGATTATGTTTTACTTTCCATACAAATTCAGTTGATTAATATCTATAATACTAATAGGTAAAGCGATTTCTTGTGACCAATGATTTGTTAAACAAATTTCTCCAAATTTTGACCAAGCGTAATGTGTTTAAAAGGAATTTCTTTTTATCTGTCCACCAGATTTACAGATTTTTAAATTTAATATTATTTTTTTTTTTTTTTTTTTTTGAAGTTCTGCTCATTTAAAGTTGCTACTAACACATACATAAAATTAAAAAATGATATGAAAAAAAAAATAAGTTTATTTTCTTCATTCCAAATAATAATTGTGCTGAATTGAGACATAATTTGGACATAAACCATTCACAATAATTATTGTGTTGAATTGAAAAATAATTAATAGCAATCGATATTAAAAAGCGTTGAATTTTGAATTGTCTTATAAAATAATTTATTAAATGAAAAAATAAAATTTCTTAGAATTCGCACTCGAATTTCGAGGGCAAGTTGAGCTTGCAAAATGTCACGAATCGTCATTGTCTGTTGGCATGCAACATAAACATTAGTCAAGTTGAAGGAATATTTTGCCAACATTTAGAGTGGTTTTGTTCCGATCAGAGAGGTTTCTAATTTAGTTGATATTGTTAACAGAACAACATATTTTTTGTTTCACTTGTTCTGATCTCAATAGCCTAACGTGTTCGAAACTTGTAATTGTAGATCAAGTATTACTTCTAGTTATGGATATTGATAGCAAAAAATCTTACGGTTTAGTCAATATTTTTAAAGTCATTAAAAAAATTATTTGCGTTTTGGTGCTATTGAATATCTGTTGCTATATTTAAGCATTGATTAACAACTTATGTTTTCTGGATTTGTAGAAACTTCAAAAATATTTCCTACTAGTTAGCCCTGTCGTGCTCGCTACGACTTACCGAGGCTTATTGGCATGTTTTATTTCATAATCAATTTTTCCTACGAAGTTTGTATTGTGCAATTTTATTTCAATGCTGGCTGATTGTTTTTTCATTCGGTGCAACAATTATCAAATTTTTTGACGTTCCAATTTAAGTCCAAATTAAGTCCGGCAACAGTTAACTATTAGCATTGAATTTAGAATATCATTTGGAAACTTTTCATTTTTAGCGATTTTGAATTTTGGCAATTTTTGATTTTAAGCGATTTTTTATTTTTCCCTATTTTTGATATTGAAGATTTTTGTTTTTGGCGATTTTCATTTTCCGCGTTTTGTTTTTGGCGATTTTAATTTACTCGCATTGATAATTAAATTACATGTTAAAAGTTTCAAGACGGCCGCTTTCATAATACTTCATATTTTTGTATAGGAGGTGCCACGCCCACTAATCCCATCCCCCCAATTTTTAGCGGACTACTAACATTAATATCTGATGGGCTTGTGCAAAGTGTCAAGACTTTTCCTTTTATAGTACACCAGTTATTTTATATTATATATTTCCTGTGTATGGGCGGTGCAAAGTCCCAAGGCTCTCACAATTACAGTACTCCAGATATATGATATTTTAAGGTGGAGGTGCCACGCTCATTGGTTCAATACCGCCCTTTTTCGGCTTGGCTACTAACATTAATAATAGGTGACATCACATAAATTTGCAAAGCTCTCTCTATCATAGTACTCAATATATATGATATTAAAAATTTATTTTATATGCCACGCCCACTAAAAATACAAAAAAATGTATTACCTATGTCCATACTTAAGGACCTTTCTATATATTGGAAAATACATTTTAAAAATCAAATGTTGATAATCTAAAGTTTTATATAACAATACATAAAACGTTTTTGATGTTAGTTTTAAGTTTACTAGCATAACCCAGTACTAGAAATTCGAGTGCGCTCTCTAGGAAATTTTTATTTTTCCCCATTTTTTTCTTTCAATATTTTTTTAATCTATATAAATAAAAATTTTATGATAATATATAATTTTATATGAGCATAAAGGTATGCTAATCAATTTTAGGCAATTCACAATTCAATACAGGGCATGTGATATACAATTATAATGAAACTCAATGAATTGTGAATTGGCCAAAATTGATTCGCATACCTTTAGGATCTTATAAAATTAGTTGTTATTAATATTTTATTTAAATAATTTAATATATTTTTAACACATATTATACAAAAATTTTAAAATTCTGCACTTCTCTTCCATATAAGCTATAACATGCCGATTTTCACACTCCTCCGTGCCCGCATTATGCTTAAAAATGGATGAAAAAATGTGCATTCACGTAGTTTTTTAGAGATACACTCTCCTACTATGTAAGCCCCAGGAGAAAGCGAGTTAAAATTAAGAATGTTTGTTATACAATTTTTACTCTTGATACAAACATACATACATACAAACCTAATTTGAGAAAAATCAGAGCAGTATTTTTGCCCTTGGATTGATTTAGATCAGAAAGCATGAGCCTACAAGATTTTTTTTTTGGACTATATTTAAAAAAAAAACTGTATTTAAGATATTGTGTAGATGCGGTTTTTGGGACTTTAAAAAGTTTAACATAAACCAAGTAAGAAAATTACACGATACTCACTGCCATAAGCTAAGACAAAAAATCTTAGCCCAAACTAATTGGATGTAGAAAATAGGCCTAAACAAAATTTGAATGGCATTGTTAAAAATTGGTCACGGGCCGATATGAAAAAGTTTGTATCGGATGCTATTTATATAGTGCTTAGCACGCGAAATGGACAGATCATGACCATAATTGATAAAGTCACTTATTTTTTGCAAAAACTCATACAAATCTAATTTAAAAAAAATCAGAGCAATATTTTTGCTTTTTGATTGATTTGGATCAGAAACCATGGGCCTACATGATTTTTTTGTACTACTAATTAATCGATGTAATAAACACACACACACTCATGACCGCGATGTATATGCTAATTGAGATCTTTGGGCAATATAATTCGATCTCGAGAGTTGATGTTTGGCGTGAAAATTTAATACATCTAAATTTGAACCGGAAAATTCAGTGGAAAAAAATGAAGAGAAAGAAAAAAAAGAAAAAATTGTTGAAACATTTTTACCAATTTGATAACTGTTATATTCGCTTCAGAATAATTCAGAATTTCCCTACTTTTTCAGAGCGTGTGAGAGAGATAGAGAGAGAGAGATATATATATAGAGAGAGTGATATAGAGAGAGAGAGAGGGATATAGAGAGAGGGATGGAGAGAGAGAGAGAGAGATAGAGATAGAACGAAAGAAAATTAATGAAACGGAGAATCGGCTCAAAATATAGACAGGGACGAGCTGAACAAAAGCTTGTATTGTGGCTTTGGTGCCTCCACTAGTCACGTTGGAAATTGACTCAAAGTGCTTCCTGGTATTAATTTGAAAACATGAAGGCTGGTAGTAAAATTTGTGAAAAAATCAGTTATCGAACATAATTGATACCAATCCACATGAAAACGTAGAAAATAATTTTTGATGTGTAAACATCTATTCGTGCGGGGGTAAAAAACTATTTCACAATACATTCACAAAAATGTATTGTGATAAAAATGTATGTAATAAAAAATGGAAAATGAAAAATTAAAATTATAAATAAAAAATTAAAAATGAAAAATAAAAGACCAAAAATGAAAAACCAAAAATGAAAAATAAAAAATGAAATATAAAAAATGAAAAATAAAAAATGAAAAATTAAAAATGAAAAAGAAAAATTGAAAAATAAAAAATTATTAATAAAAAAAAAAAATAAAAAATTAAAAATTAAAAAACATAAAATGAAAAATACAAAATTTTAAACGAAAAATAAAAAAAAGAAAACGAAGAACGAATAATATAAAATGAAAAATAAAAAATGAAAAATCAAAAAAAAAAAAAATGAAAATTGAAAAATAAAAATAAAAATTTAAAAATAAAAGATGAAAAATAAAAATAAAAAAATGAAAAATGATAAATAGAATTTGAAAAATGAAAAATGAAAAATGAAAAATAAAAATTAAAAAATTAAAAAAAATTAAAAATTAGAAGGTTTAAAAAAATTAACAATAAAAAATGAAAAATAAAAAGTAAAAAATAAAAAAGGAAAAATTAAAAATAAAAAATTAAAATTAAAAAATGAATAATAAAAAATGAAAAATAAAAAATTTGAAATAAAAAGTAAAACTAAAAATGAAAAATACAAAATGAAAAATAAGAAATGAAAAATAAGAAGTGAAAATTAAAAAGTAAAAAAATAAAAAATTAAAAACAAGAAATGAAAAATGAAAAATAAAAAGTAGAAGATAAAAAGTAGAAAATAAAAAATGAAAAATAAAAAGTAAAAAATAAAAAATTAAAAATGAAAAATAAGAAATGAAAAATAAAAAATTAAAAATGAATAATAAAAAATTAAAAATAAAAAATGGAAAATAAGAAATGAAAAATGAAACATAAAAAATTAAAAATAAAAAGTAAAAAATAAAAAGTAGAAAATAAAAAATGAGAAATAAAAAATAAAAAATAAAAAATAAAAAATAAAAAATTAAAAATGAAAAATAAGAAATGAAAAGTAAAAAATTAGTAATAAAAAATAAAAAATTAAAAATCAGAAATTAAAAATAAGAAGTAAAAATAGAAAATGAAAAATTAACAATAAAAAATTAAAAATAAAAAGTAAAAAATAAAAAAGGAAAAATGAAAAATAAAAAATTAAAATTAAAAAATGAAAAATAAAAAATTTGAAATAAAAAGTAAAAACTAAAAATGAAAAATAAAAAATGAAAAATAAGAAATGAAAAATAAGAAGTGAAAATTAAAAATAAAAAATAAAAAAAAAAAATAAAAAATGAAAAATAAAAAGTAAAATATAAAAAAGTAGAAAATACAAAATTAAAAATAAAAAATAAAAAATTAAAAATGAAAAATAAGAAATGAAAAATAGAAAATTAAAAATTAATAATAAAAAATGAAAAATAAATAATGGAAAATAAGAAATGAAAAATGAAACATAAAAAATTAAAAATAAAAAGTAAAAAATAAAAAGTAGAAAATTAAAAATGAGAAATAAAAAGTAAAAAATTAAAAATGAAAAATAAGAAATGAAAAGTAAAAAATTAAAAATTAATAATAAAAAATGAAAAATGAGAAATGAAAAATAAGAAGTAAAAAATAAAAAGTAAAAATAAAAAATGAAAAATAAAAAACGAAAAATGAAAATTGAAAAATAAAATTTATAAAATAAAAAAAAAAAAAATTAGAAGTAAAAAATTAAAATAAAAAATGGAAAGTAGAAAGTAAAAAATAAAAATTGAAATATAAAAAATGAAAAATAAAATATGAAAAATGAATAATAAAAAATGAAAAATAAAAAATTAAAAACAAAAAATGAAAAATGAAAAATAAAAAATGAAAAACGAAAAATGAAAAGTAATAAATAAAAAATGAAAAATCAAAAATGAAAAATAAAAATGAGTAATAAAAAATGAAAAATAAAAAATAAAAAATGAAGAATGAATAATAAAAAATGAAATATCAAAAAAAAATTAAAATTAAAATTAAAAATTTTTTTTTTATATATATATTTATTTGCAATCTGTTATTCAATACAACAATAAGCAAATTTGATAATTTTAATTATTAACATATTATTGCACGCCAATGCGTACAATAGCTCTTTTTTACAAATTTTAATTTTTACAATATACAATAATATATATACAATACAATAATCTAAATTATTATGAACAATGTTTTTATATTTAATAATTATTCTTTTAATAATTATCTTTTCAACCTTCGTACATCTTCAGTTTCATCTAAAAGATTTATACCTAATAGGTTTAAAGTTTAAAATGAAAAATAAAAAATAAAATGAAGAATGAATAATAAAAAATTAAAAATGAAAAATGGAAAACGAAAAATGAAAAATAAGAAATGAAAATTTGAAAATAAAAATTAAAAAATAAAAAAAAAAACATAAAAACTTAAAAATAAAAAATAAAAAATGGGAAATGAAAAATTAAAAATAATAAATAAAAAATGAAAAATAAAAAATGAAAAATAAAAAATGAAAAATGGAAAATGAAAAATAAAAAATGAAAATTGAAAAATGAAAAAAAAAGTAAAAAATGAAAAGTAAAAAATAAAAAATGAAAAACGTATAATCAAAAATGAAAAATAAAAAATGCAAAATAAAAAGTAAAAAATGAAAAATAGAAAATAAAGAGTAAGAATTAAAAATGAAAACTAAAAGAAAAAAGTAAAAAATTAAAATGAAAAATAAAAAATGAAAAATAAGAGTAAAAAATAAAAAGTAAAAAAAAAAATTAAAAATGAACAAGAAAATTATAGTCGGTCTAGACCGACTATACGATACCCTATACCATGCGTTTAGAAACCCTATCTCTTAGGCCCAACTAACTGGACATTGAAAATAAGCAAAAACCAAATTTGTGTGGGATTTTTATTAATTTTTTTGGCTGCAGATATGAAAAAGTTCATATCGGATGCTATATCTATAAAGGGACTAGGTCCAAAAATGGACCGATCCTGATCATGTTTGGTAAAGTCTCTTGTATTTTGCAAAAATATGTACAAACAAAATTTGAGAAGAATCAGTGCAATATTTTTGTTTTTTAATTGATTTAAGTGAAGATCGGGAAGCAGCTCTATATGGGGTCAAAGGGATCATTTTTGGACTACTCATTAGTGGATGTAATGAACGCATACAAACCCAATTTGAGTAAGATCTATATGACAATTTGGATCTTATGGCAATTTATGTCGATTTCATATGGGTAATTTGTATGGGGGCTAGGTCTGAACATGGACCGATTCTCACCAATTTCAATAGCGTTCATCCCATGGCCGATAAAAGCTTATATACCAAATTTCAACAAAATATATTCATATTTGCGACCTGCAGTTTGATTACAAGCTTTACATGGACACACAGACGGACGGACGGACGGACGGACGGACATTGTTAAATCAACTCAGAAAGTGATTCTGATTCGATCGGTATAATTAAAGATGGGTCTAGGTCAAATATTTTTGGTTGTTACAAACAGCAGCACAAAGTCATTATACCCAAACCACATAGTGGTATAGGGTATAAAAATGAAAAATAAAAAATGGAAAATAAGAAATGAAAAATGAAACATAAAAAAATTAAAAATAAAAAGTAAAAAATAAAAAGTAGAAAATATAGAATGAGAAATAAAAAGTTAAAAATTAAAAATGAAAAATAAGGAATGAAAAGTAAAAAATGAAAAATGAATAATGAATAATAAAAAATGAAAAATGAGAAATGAAAAATAAGAAGTAAAAAATAAAAAGTAAAAATAAAAAATTAAAAATAAAAAATGAAAAATGAAAATTGAAAAATAGAATTTATAAAATAAAAAAAGAAAAAAAAATGAGAAATAAAAAATGAAAAATAAAAAAATGAAAAGTAGAAAGTAAAAAATAAAAAATAAAAATTGAAAAATAAAAAATGAAAAATAAAATGCGAAAAATTAATATTGAAAAATGAAAAATGAAAAAAAAAAAATGAAAAACGAAAAATGAAAAGTAATAAATAAAAAGTGAAAAATCAAAAATGAAAAATGAAAAATGAGTAATAAAAAATGAAAAATAAACAAGTAAGAAAATTATAGTCGGTCTAGACCGATTATACGATACCCTATACCATGCGTTTAGAAACCCTATCTCTTAGACCCAACTAACTGGACATAGAAAATAAGCAAAAACCAAATTTGATTGGGATTTTTATTAATTTTTTTGGCTGCAGATATGAAAAAGTTCATATCGGATGCTATATCTATATGGGGACTAGGTCCAAAAATGGACCGATCCTGATCATGTTTGGAAAAGTCTCTTGTATATTGCAAAAATATATACAAACCAAATCTGAGAAGAATCAGTGCAATATTTTTGTTTTTTAATAGATTTAAGTGAAGATCGGGAAGCAGCCCTATATGGGGCCAAAGGGATCATTTTTGGACTACTTATTAATGGATGTAATGAACGCATATAAACCCAATTTGAGTAAGATCTATATGACAATTTGGATCTTATGGCAATTTATGTCGATTTCATAGGGGTAATTTGTATGGGGGCTAGGTCTGAACATGGACCGATTCTCACCAATTTCAATAGCGTTCATCCCATGGCCGACAAAAGCTCATATACCAAATTTCATCAAAATATATTCATATTTGCGACCTGCAGTTTGATTACAAGCTTTACATGGACACACAGACGGACGGACGGACGGACGGACGGACGGACGGACGGACGGACGGACGGACGGACATTGTTAAATCAACTCAAAAAATGATTCTGATTCGATCGGTATAATTAAAGATGGGTCTAGGTCAAATATTTTTGGTTGTTACAAACAGCAGCACAAAGTCATTATACCCAAACCACATAGTGGTATAGGGTATAAAAATAAAAAATGAAGAATGAATAATAAAAAATGAAAAATCAAAAATCAAAAATGAAAAATGAAAAATAAAAAATGAAAAATAAAAAATAAAAAATGAAAAATAAAAAGTGAAAACAAATGAAAAATTAAAAATTAGAAAAAAATGAAAAATAAAAAGTTTAAAAGGAAAAATAAAAAATAATAATGAGGAAGAATAATAAAAAATTAAAAATCAAAAATGAAATATAAAAAATAAAAAATGAAAAATGGAAACCGAAAAATGAAAAATAAGAAATGAAAATTTGAAAGTAAAAATTAAAAAATAAAAAAAAAACAAAAATTAAAAATGGAAAATGAAAAATTAAAAATTATGAATAAAAAATGAAAAATAAAAAATCAAAAATCAAAAATGGAGAACCAAAAATAAAAAACGAAAATTGAAAAATGAAAAAAAAGTAAAAAATAAAAAATTAAAAATACAAAATTAAAAACGTATAATCAAAAATGGAAAAGAATAAATTAAAAATAAAAAGTAAAAAATAAAAAGTACGAATTAAAAATGAAAAATGAAAAATGAAAACTAAAAAATTAAAAATAAAAAAATGAAAATGAAAAATAAAAAATTAAAAATAAGAGTAAAAAATAAAAAGTATAAAATAGAAAATGAAAAATAAGAATGAAAAATAAAAAATGAATAATAAATAATTAATAATAATAAACTAGAATTAAAAAGTAAAAATGAAAAATGAAAAATCAAAAATTAAAAATAAAAAGAAAATATAAAAATAAAAAGTAAAAATATAAATGAAAAATGAAAAATAGAAAATGAAAAATAATAAATAAAAAATGAAAAATGAAAATAAAAAAATTAAAAGTTAAAAATAAAAAATTAAAAATTAAAAAATAATAAATAATAATATATATTTTTGTATTAGCAGAGCACCTGCAGTTGTTTGCTATAAGTGATACATAGATGAAGCTTTCTCTTTGATTTTATCTCCCTATGATCGGACTCCCGTGTTTTTTTTATTACAACTAAAATCAAGTCACAGTGATGGACTCAGATTGTATGCGATGCGAGGTTCTGAAATACGAGAACAACCCACATGACATAAAGAAGGGTTATTTTAAAAATCATTTAATGAAAAGTGGCATGCTTATAAAACATATGTTTTAAGTTTTAGGGCACCACATTATTTAGTATTTTTTTTTTGAGCCATCAAAAGTAAACAATCTCAGTGAATTTGTAAACCTGGAAAAAATTGGTCACCGTTATGTACTTCAATACTTCATTTGATTCTACTTTCGGGGTGTCTGCTTCCTCGTTTACGCCTGCCCACACGAACACCATAGTGGTCAAGTAATTGAGGTGGCCATGCCGGAAGCCGTTAAAAAATGATCGTTGGCTGAAGGTGCGAGAGTTATCTGCATGGATAGGCATTTCAAAAAGTGATATACATCGCACATTGAGTGAAAATTTGGAGATGAGAAAGCTGTCCACGTTTGCTCACAATAGAACAAAGAAAGTATCGTGAAGATATTTGAATAGAGTGTTTGGCGATGTTTCACCGCAATTAAGCCGTGTCAATCCGTAACGATGGATGAGGCATGGGTCCACTACTTCACACCTGAAACAATGGAGCAGTCAAAACAGTGGACTGAAATGGGAGAATCTTGTCAAAAGAATACGTAGACAATACACCAGTTCACACATCCACTTTTGCTTTCTCAAAAATCCACGAATTAAATTTTGAACTGCTTCATCAGGCACCTTATTCGCCGCATTTAGCTTCCTCGGATTATTTTCTATTTCCAAACTTTAAAAAATGGCTCGGTGATAGTTGCTGGTTTTTACTATAAACAGAGTATCGAAGCTATTATATATCGCTGGGAAAAGTGTATGGAGCTAAAAAAAAAAAAGATGATGTTGAGAAATAAAGATCATTTCTCGCAAATATTTGGTGTTTTCTGTGTTAGGTCCGGTTGTACTGGGACTGCCCTCGTAGTAAGCATCTTTTTACAAATCAGTGGTTTGATATGTAGAAGTAGCTGAAATATTCAAAACAAGTGCTTAAAATAAACAAAAAAAGTGATAAAGAAATGTATTTCCTACATTTATCGAAAACTTTTTTCTAACTTTTTTTATTTTCTTCCTAAAGAAGAGAATTGCTTCTTGCTTCTATATTTTTAGATTAGTATCCTTTTTTTTTCTTTTTTATTTAAATAAACATTTTTTTCATGTGGTTTGAAAGAATAAACCCACACCATTCATTGTTCTAATAAAATTGCCACGACTCATTTCACTTGACAATTAAAGTCCTGTACTGTTTACAGTTGACATCATTTTCCCAATTTTCATTCTTATAAATATTTTTTTTTTTTTTGTAGAAGTTTTTAAATTTAGAATGAAATTTCGCGCAAGATGTATAAAATACCAGTGAAGAGTAAAGAAACGCAAAAGATGAAAAACAATAGAAAAACACTTCCATTGTGTGAATTTGAAGTCACCACAAATGACCAGGCCATGGCTACTTTATACTCATTATGTGTTCAACAGAAACTGTAATTGTTAAAATCAAATACAAAAAAAAAAAAAAAAAAAAAAAAAAAAAAAAAAAAAACATGTCGTTGTTAGAAGCTGCCATAGCTGAAGTCATATTTCCAAAATAATTATTTTGGTAGAGTTCAAACTCGCAGTGAATAGAAGTTTTGTACTCTCGAACCAATTAATTTATTTTAGTTTTGTTCTGCAATGGAAAACTTTGCAATTAGTGTTGTTGACATTTTAATTATGACAAACAATTAATATGGGTTGGTGGCACATAACTTCATGTATGGGCTGTAATTATTGCAAAAATAACTCGAAAATAAAAGTAATGATAATTGTTTAGATTTTTGGCTATTGTTGAAAAATACTTAGCCAAAAAAAGGGAAGGAAATTAGTTTGTTGCAAGTAAATTCTTTTGGTAATAAAATTTTATTTTCTAATATGCAAAACTTGATTTCTTGGCAACTGGGATATGAAAACAAAATATACATATATTTCTTATAATCAAATGAAAAACTCAAATCACATAATAACGTTTAATTCGATTAAGAATATATTTGGCTATCCGTTGGGCTTTCAAAGGTTAAAATATTCTACAGACAAGATTGTTGTTACCATTATTGCTCTTGTCATTGTTGTTAAGTAAATCGTGACTTGGGATTTCACTTTACATATCTCATCTTACAAACGTTCTCAGAAGCTTTAAATTCATTTTTTTTTTTATTAATTTTTTAAATCTTTTTTTCTTTGTTTTCTAAGAACATGAGAAAACTGCATTTGATTTGAGTTTTATTTCAACGTTCCTTTTTTTGTTTCTACTAAAGTGTTTAATATCACATGGCTGACAGCAAATGTTTACAAGGGAAATAATATACCATTGTTAAGTGATGCTTTTTGTCGCCATTTTATTTTTGTTTTTTTTTTTTTATAATAAAAAAAATATATATTGAATAAAAGTAAAACTTTTCAATTTCCGCAAAAAGCAATTTTGGCAAAGAAATCGCGTTTTGTTAAATTAAATACAAAAAATAAACAGTAAAACTGTAAAAGGATGTTAAATACATTTTTTAAAGTACACTCAATGCTGTAGTTGCTTTCAGTAAAACAAAATAGCATTTCATTTAGCCAGTTAGAGATCAAAATTGTATTCTGAAACAGTACTTTGGTTCCAAGACCTATTTCAGATTCTATCGCAAACTGACTTAGCAACGCCGATGCCAACTTTTTCCAAATGAAACGCTAGAAATAGTACCACAAAAAACTTTAAAAGCCGCTAAAATCAAATGAAAGTGAAAACGCCAACATGCGCAAGTTTTATGGTTGTAAAAATAAATAATTATTTTTATTAATTTACAAAAAACCTGCATAAAATTTATAAATTTTAGATCACTTGATAAAAAAAATAAATGAATAAATTCGTTTAAAACTTTTCTTATTCGAGATCTCTCTGAACTCTCAAATGTGAAAATTACAAATCTCAGGGGCTTCATCAGGAGCTGAAACTGGTTCTACGATGCACAGTGGCTGCAAATCGAATTTCATTGGTCAAAATTATGTAGCCTTTGCACCGATCAAAATATTTTAATGATTTTTTTAATGGATAGATTTTTAGTTGAACTGGACTCAGTTTCAATTTCATTAAAATTAATTGAGTACTTTTTAAGGAATATTAGATCAAAGTTTAACTTTTGATTTTTTTTTTTTTGACTTTTAACGTAAAATATATATTTTTTTTTACTTATTAAAAATGTCTTATTTGGATTTTAATAATAATCAACTGGAAATTTTGCCATTTCACAACCAATGGGAAATCATATATGTCCCATTTTTATTTTTTCTTATATTTTCCACACTTTCCAACCGATTTTTCTAAAGCTGACTTGAGTGGACAGAGGATAGTTTATCAAGACCTAAGACGGTGACCCAAAAATCTGAATATTAAAATTTTAAAATCATATTTGAATGTCATTAATTCGGACGTTATTGAACCGAAAACATTAAAATTTTGATATAAAATAGACCAGTAAAATAGAATCAGTAAATTATTCAGCAAAATTCAGTACGGGACATATATGTCCAATTAGTCGCCAATGGTAAAAAATATGTTTTATAGTTTTATATGTATCTTAAATTAAAAAAATTCATAATATTAAATCAACAATTATTAATAAATAAAAAGGCTTAGAAAAAGTTTAATTTTTAATATTTTAGAAATACAAAATCAGTTATGGTAATTTTCGAAGCACAGTCTTTTGTGAAACAAAAAGGTTTTTTACAAAAGGAACGATTTTCCTTTCCATTTTTAGTTCAAACTAGAAAAGTAGTAATCGATTCTCTGTGATTTATATTTAAAAATTTACAACAAATACAAAACCAAAGCTACAGTTATTTATGTAAAAAATAAAAACAAAAAAAATCACTGACTTGCTTTGAGCGGATAAAACTAGTTGCTCGTTTTGACCGTTGACGGTCAATGGGATATATATGTCCCGTGGATTTTTTCCTTGAAGGAATTTAAAAAAAAAATATTTTTGACGTCACTTTTGGTTAGAAATGATGGGTCGTAAAGTACGAATCCACAAAAAAAAAAAAAAAAAATTCCAGCAGTTTAGGTTCGTTCGTGAAAGGGCTAAACTCAAAGAATATTTACGATTAAAAAAACGTTAGTAATTTTATCTAAAAATCTTGCTAGTACTACAGAAAAATTTATTATTTTTTGCTGTCAAATTTGTTAATTTTAGCAAAATAAATCTGCTGAACAATAGCACAATGATTCTGATTTTGATATGAAAATAAGGGTTTTTTTTTTAATCTTTCTTTTTTTATTAAAACATTTCACACATACATATGTGCGTAAAAAAATCATGCGAGTCCGATCACAGGGGAGATATGTAAACATCTAGTAATTAAAGATTTTTTAATGACACTTTTTTAAAATCAACTGGTTATTTTTTTATTTTTCGTTTTTCATTTTTGATTTGTCATTTTTCATATTCATTTTTTATTTTTAATTTTTAGTTTTCATATATCATTTTTAATTTTTTATTTCTTATTTTTTATTTTTTATTTTTAATTTTTCATTTTCTTTTTTTTATTTTCATTTTTAATTTTTCACTTTCTTTATTTATTTTAATTTTTGATTTTTCATATTTTATTTTTAATTTTTTATATTTTGTTTTTTATAATTCATATTTTAATTTTCATTTTTCTTTTCCGTTTTTCATTTTTCCGTTTTTCATTATTTATTTTTAATTTTTATTTTTTATTTGTCTTTTTTAATTTTTAACTTTTCGGTTTTCATTTTTAATTTTTATACCCTATACCACTATGTGGTTTGAGTACAATGACTTTGTGCTGCTGTTTGTAACAACCAAAAATATTTCACCTAGACCCATCTTTAATTATACCGATCGAATCAGAATCACTTTCTGAGTTGATTTAACAATGTCCGTCCGTCCGTCCGTCCGTCCGTCCGTCCGTCCGTCCGTCTGTGTGTCCATGTAAAGCTTGTAGTCAAACTGCAGGTCGCAAGTATGAATATATTTTGATAAAATTTGGTATATAAGCCTTTATCGGGCATGGGATGAACGCTATTGAAATTGGTGAGAATCGGTCCATGTTCAGACCTAGCCCCCATACAAATTACCCATATGAAATCGACATAAATTGCCATAAGATCCAAATTGTCATATAGATCTTACTCAAATTGGGTTTGTATGCATTCATTACATCCACTAATGAGTAGTCCAAAAATGATCCCTTTGACCCCATATAGAGCTGCTTCCCGATCTTCAGTTAAATCTATTAAAAACAAAAATATTGCACTGATTCTTCTCAAATTTTGTTTGTACATATTTTTGCAAAATACAAGAGACTTTACCAAATATGATCAGGATCGGTCCATTTTTGGACCTAGCCCCTTTATAGATATACATCCGATATGAACTTTTTTATATCTGCAGCCAAAAAAATTAATAAAAATCCCACTCAAATTTGGTTTTTGCTTATTTTCTATGTCCAGTTAGTTGGGCCTAAGAGATAGGGTTTCTAAACGCATGGTATAGGGTATCGTATAGTCGGTCTAGACCGACTATAATTTTCTTACTTGTTTAATTTTAATTTTTTTTTTACATTTTATTTTTCATTTTTAAGTGTTTATTTTTCATTTTTCAATTTTCATTTTTTATTTTTTTTTTAATTTTTAATTTTTTATTATTAATTTTTCATTTTTAATTTTTTATTTATATTTTTTTATTTTTTATTTTTAATTTTTCACTTTTGATTTTTTATTTTTGTTTTTTATTTTTTATTTTTTATTTTGTATTTTGTATTTTTTATTTTTTATTTTTTAAATTTTATTTTTCATTTTGCACTTTTGATTTTTTATTTTTAATTTCTCATTTTGCACTTTTGATTTTTTATTTTTAATTCTTAAAATTTTGTTATTTATTTAAAATTTCTTATTTTTAAATTTTAACTTTTCATTTTGTAATTTTTATTTAATTTTTTTTATTTTTTATTTTTCATTTTTAAGTTTTTATTTTTCATTTTTCGATTTTTGTTTTTAATTTTTTATTATTTATTTTTCAGTTTCATTTCTTATTTTTAATTTTTCACTTTTGATTTTTATTTTTAATTTTTCATTTTTTATTTTTCATTTTTATACTCTCCACACGTCAGTGGCAGAGGGTATATATAGGTTTGTCATTCCATTTGTAACGCATCAAAAACCTAATTTCCGATCCCATAAATCATATATATTCTTGATCCTTATCACAGCTCGAGTCGATAAAGCGATGTCCGTCTGTCCGTCTATTCGTCTGTCTGGTGAAATCACGCTCATTCACAAAAAAAAGCCATCTAACTGGATAAGGTTACAAAAATATCATTTGCCATAATTCCTAACAAGTTGGTGTTGAAAATGGGCTACATCGGGCATCATTGTGATTAGATACGAACAAAAATATGTAGATATCTCTAAAAAAAAAAACATAAAACTCAGTGTGTTTGTTGTAACAGTTTAGTGGTTGAACATAATAATTTACAACAACATACAAAAATACCACAAAAATAATATGCATATATATTAACAATACCAGGAACACAATAACATAGCTCATGTTAGTAGTATTGCCACAAATTTTTTTATCGTTATCACCTTATAATAAAAAAAATCGACAATTTGAAAGAAAAAATGAAATCGAAAATTGGAAATTTTCCAATGGAAAATGAAAATGGAAAATGGAGAATGAAAAATAAAAATGGAAAATGAAAAACGGAAAATGGAAAATGTGAAATAGAAAATGAAAAATGGAGAATAGAAAATGGAAAATGAAAAATGGAAAGTGAAAAATGGAAAATGAAAAATGGAAAATAGAAAATGAAAAATGGAGAATGGAAAATGAAAAATGGAAAATGAAAAATGGAAAATAGAAAATGAAAAATAGAGAATGGAAAATGGAAAATGAAAAACGAAAAATGGAAAATGAAAAATGTAAAATAGAAAATGAAAAATGGGGAATGGAAAATGAAAAATGAAAAATGAAAAAAGAAAATTGAAAAATGAAAAATGGAAAATGCAAAATGGAAAATAGAAAATGAAAAATGGAGAATGGAAAATGGAAAATGAAAATCGAAAAATGGAAAATGAAAAATATAAAATAGAAAATGAAAAATGGAGCATGGAAAATGGAAAATGAGAAATGGAAAATGAAAATTAAAAATGAAAATTGAAAAATGGAAATTAAAAATTAAAAATGGAAAATGAAAAACGAAAACTGAAACAATGAAAAATGGAAAATGGAAAATGAAAATTGCAAAATGAAAAACGGAAAATGGAAAAAGAAAATTGAAAAATGAATAATGGAAAATGAAAATTGAAGAATGAAAAATGACTAATGGAAAATGGAAATTGAAAATTGAAAAATTAAAAATGAAAAATGGAAAACGAAAATTGAAAAATGGAAAATGGAAAATGAAAATTGAAAAATAAAAATTAAAAAATTAAAAATTAAAAATGGAAAACGCAAAATGGAAAATGGAAAGATGAAAAATGGGAAATGGAAAACGAAAATTTAAAAACGGAAAATGAAAAATGGGAAATGAAAATTGAAAATTGAAAATTTAAAAATGGAAAATGAAGAATGGAAATTGAAAAATGGAAAATGAAAAATGGAAAATGAAAAATGAAAAATTAAAAATGGAAAATGAAAATGAAAAATGAAAAATGAAAATGGAAAATGGAAATTGAAAAATGAAAAATGGAATATGAAAATTGAGAAATGGAAAAAGGAAAAGAAAAACGGAAAATGAAAATTTAAAAATGGAAAATGGAAAAAGAGAATTGAAAAATGGAAAATGAAAATTTAAAAATAAAAAATGAGAATTGAAAAATGGAAAATGGCAAATGGAAAATGAAAATTGAAAAATGAAAAGTTAAGAATTAAAAATTAAAAAAGGAAAATGAAATATAAAAAATGAAATATGGAAAATGAAAATTGAAAAATGAAAAATGGAAAATGAAAAATGAAAAATGAAAAATGAAAAACGGAAAATGGACAATGAAAATTGAAAAATGAAAAACGGAAAATGAAATATGAAAAATGAAAAATGAAAAATGGAAAACGAAAACTGAAAAATTAAAAATGGAAAATAAAAATTGAAAAATGAAAAATGGAAAATGAAAATTGAAAAATCGAAAATTAAAAATGGAAAATGAAAATTTTAAAAATGAAAAATGGAAAATGAAAATTGAAAAATGGAAAATGAAATTGAAAAATGAAAAATGGCAAATGATAATTGAAAAATTAAAAATGAAAAATGGAAAATGGAAAATGAAAATTGAAAAATTAAAAATGAAAGTGGAAAATGAATAATGAAAATTAAAAAATTAAAAAATTAAAAATAAAAAATGAAAAATTGAAAATGAAAAATGGAAATTGAAAATTTAAAAATGAAAAATTTAAAATGAAAATGAAATTGAAAAATGGAAAATGAAATTGAAAAATGAGAAATGGTTATGGAAATTGAAAAATTAAAAATTAAAAATGGAAAATGAAAATTGAAAAATTAAAAATGAATGTGGAAAATGAATAATATAAATTAAAAAATTAAAAATTAAAAAATTGAAAATGGAAAATGGAAGATGGAAAATGAAAAATGAAAAATGGAAAATGGAAATTGAAAAATGAAAAATGGAAAAAATCGAAAATTAAAAATGGAAAATGAAAATTTTAAAAATGGAAAATGAAAATTGAAAAATGGAAAATGAAATTGAAAAATGAAAAATGGCAAATGATAATTGAAAAATTAAAAATGAAAAATGGAAAATGGAAAATGAAAATTGAAAAATTAAAAATTAAAGTGGAAAATGAATAATGAAAATTAAAAAATTAAAAAATTAAAAATAAAAAATGAAAAATTGAAAATGAAAAATGGAAATTGAAAATTTAAAAATGAAAAATGGAAAATGAAAATGAAATTGAAAAATGGAAAATGAAATTGAAAAATGAGAAATGGTTATGGAAATTGAAAAATTAAAAATTAAAAATGGAAAATGAAAATTGAAAAATTAAAAATGAATGTGGAAAATTGAATAATATAAATTAAAAAATTAAAAAATTAAAAATTAAAAAATTGAAAATGGATAATGAAAAATGAAAATGAAAAATGGAAAATGGAAATTGAAAAATGAAAAATGAAAAATTTAAAATGAAAATTGAAAAATGAAAATTGAAAAATGAAAGTTAAGAATTAAAAATTAAGAAAGGAACATGAAATATAAAAAATGAAAAATGGAAAATGAAAATTGAAAAATGGAAAATGAAAATTGAAAAATTAAAACGGGAAAATGAAAAATGAAAAAAGAAAAACGGAAAATGGACAATGAAAATTGAAAAATGAAAAACGGAAAATGAAACATGGAAAATGAAAAATGGAAAGTGGAAAACGAAAACTGAAAAATTAAAAATTGAAAATGAAGATTGAAAAATGGAAAATGAAAATTGAAAAATCAAAAATTAAAAATAGAAAATGAAAATTTAAAAATGAAAAATGGAAAATGAAAATTAAAAAATGGAAAATGAAATTGAAAAATAAAAAATGGCGAATGGAAATTGAAAAATTAAAAATGAAAAATGGAAAATGAGAATTGAAAAATGAAAGTGGAAAATGAATAATGAAAATTGAAAAATTAAAAAATTAAAAATTAAAAAATGAAAAATTAAAAATGGAAAATGGAAAATGGAAAATGGGAAATGGAAAATGAAAAATGAAAAATCGAAAATTAAAAATGGAAAATGAAAATTTTAAAAATGAAAAATGGAAAATGAAAATTGAAAAATGGAAAATGAAATTGAAAAATGAAAAATGGCAAATGATAATTGAAAAATTAAAAATGAAAAATGGAAAATGGAAAATGAAAATTGAAAAATTAAAAATGAAAGTGGAAAATGAATAATGAAAATTAAAAAATTAAAAAATTAAAAATAAAAAATGAAAAATTGAAAATGAAAAATGAAAAACGGAAAATGAAAATTGAAAAATGAAAAATGAAAAATAAAAAATGAAAATTGAAAAATGAAAAATTAAAAATGGAAAATGAAAATTTAAAAATGAAAAATGGAAAATGAAAATTGAAAAATTAAAAATGGAAAATGAAAATTGAAAAATGGAAAATGGGAATTGAATAATTAAAATTGAAAAATTAAAATCGAAAAATGAAAAATGAAAAATGAAAAATGGAAAATGGAAAATGAAATATGAAAAATGGAAAATGAAAAATGAAAAATGAAAAATAAGAAATGAAAATTGAAAAATTAAAAATGGAAAATTAAAATTTAAAAATGGAACATGAAAAATTACCCATCTAACTGTAATTGTAATAGCTGTGGTGTTGCAATTTGGGCCTTGATATCAGTAACTTCTTTGTTAATGTCATCATGAGTTTTGTTTTTGAATTCAAAATCAAATTTGATTGGCCTACGGTAGCTCGCAGAAGATTCTGTTTCATTTCTCCAAACATCCTTTGTTTGCGTTTTACTAGACGAGGGCTCTGAATCTTCCAAAATCATGTTCAATCGCAATGGTACAAATGATACCATGAAATATTTTCACATACTACTTTTTTGTATTGTTTTTGTCCCGAATAACCGTCAGATCTCCATTTGCAAAAAAGAATTAACTTTGTATTTCCACTTTTCTTTAAGTCATTTCCTTTTATTGATTGTAGCAAGCGTTCGGCTGTGTGATCAAGTAGAATTTTTTTTGATTATTTCATTAAAATGAAAAAAAGTGTTCTACCCACGAGTCGTCATGGGTGCAAAAGTATATAGAGGATTAAAGAGCACACCTTCGTCTTTCTCCGGGTGGTATACGTTTCTTGGCCACTTTTGTTCCCTAGAAGTTCTATTCGACTAAAGTTGAAATTTGACAAAAAATTAGTGATTTAATAAATATTTAATATCACCCCTAATATTAAACAGTAGGGCTGTGACCACTGACAACAACTAAAGACTGCAATTCTACAAACGTTGTAAAAAGGACCGCAGATGATAATTTGCGAGTAATAACCATTTATTTTTGATAAAAAACAAAAATAAATCAACTTTTTCTGAGATTAAAGAATATCAGCTACAAAATGGAGCTAAAATTTAAAAAAAAAAAACTTGACTTTTGGCCAATAAAATCCAAATTTCAGCCACAGTGTGGTGGGGACTTTGGCGAACACCCATTCGTCTCGTGGTATCGCAATGAAACCCAGAGTCTTATTCTTGGATTAGCAGCCACTTGTAACATAACCTGATCTAACCTTTCATTTTCAAATAACAACGTGTAATTTCTTTCTTATCATCAGGTCGTTGTATTGTTTTAATATAAAATTTTAATTTTTTATACATTTGAAGAAAATATTTTTTAAACTGTCTGGCAATTAAATATAGTCAGTTGGTTCAGAAAAACCAATATGTCATTTCGTTAATTCAAGGCGAAATCTTATCACTCTTAAGTTCTAAGCCTGTCTTGTGATTCTTCCAGTATGCGAAATATTTTGGTGAAATTGTATGGTGTCGGATCCAATACTATTAGACGTGTAAACGTAATTGCTGATTGTAGAGACCTCGAACAGGAGGAATTTTAGTTGCTTATGTTGTAAACAAATCAACGATACCATGACATAACGGTAGATTGAAGACAATTTTAAGTGCCTTATTTTGTTACGATTGTAACGATTTTATTTTGCCACTGTAAATTATGGGAAGATAGGTTATATATAAGTGAACTAGCGATTGATAAAGTAGCATTTTTGTTTCAATATTAAATTTCTGCTTAAATTTGTATAATATACCAATTCCTGATGATACTTTCGATTTTACATTATTAATGTGGTTTTCCTTGATAAGGTTATAGTTTAAATTTAGATATTTAACACATTTCTTGCATTTCTCTCAATGCGTATACTCATGAGCTCATCATTGTTTAAGTTAAATGTTTTAAATCTTATGAGCTTCCTTTGTTTGGAATTGAGGTTCAATTTATTCACTCTTAAAAATTCTGCCAAAATTGCAACATCATATTCAATTTGTGTTTGTAGAACTCTCTTATATCCATAATTGTATAATAGAATAATATCATCTGAATATAAAAATAATTTTCCATAAAAATTTGTATTTACACCCTACACCACTATGTGGTCAAGGTGTAATGACTTTGTGTTGATGTTTGTGACTACCAAAAAATTTGACCTAAACCCATCTTTTATTATGAATCACTCAGAATCACTTTCGATTCAACAATGTCCGTCGGTCCGTAATCCTTGTAATCAAACTACTGATCGCAAATGTGAACATATTTTAATGAAATGTGTTAGGTAACCTTCTATCGGCCTTAGCACGAACTCTATTGAAATTATTGAAAAACGGTTCATGTTCAGATCTAGTCCCCATACAAATGACCCCTATGAGATCGATTTAAATTGCCATACTATCCAAATTATCATATAGATCTCGGTGATATTGGGTTTGTGTACGTTTATTACATCCATTTATCAGCAGTCCAAAAATAAACCCTACAGGACAATTCTTAGTCATAGCCCCCCCCCCCTCATATGAAACTGATTCCCGATCTTCACTTAAATCTGTCAAAAAGTAAAAATATTGATCGCATTTTTCTCACATTGGGTTTGTATATGTTTTTGGAAAAAATAAGTGACGTCACCAAATATGGTCAGTATCGGTCCATTTTTCGACCTAGCCCCATATAAATATAGGATCTGATATAAAGTTTTTCATATCCGAAGGCAAATAAAGTAATAACAATGCCACTCAAACTTGGATTATGCTTATTTTCTATTTCTAATTATTTGGACCTAAGAGATAGGGTATCGTAAAGTAGGTCTAGACCAACTATTATTTTCTTGCTTGTTTTTATATAACTTATATAAAATTTAAATAACAATGGACCAAAAACGCTGCGTTGTGGAACTCCACCACACAGCATAAATTGTCTTCTGTTTGTTAAATAATCCCTTATTAGAGATGTTGACTCTTGAGAATAGCCTATAAAAGTTAACTTTTTTTATCAACATATCATGATCTACTAAGTCAAAAGCATCTGACAGATCAAACAACACAACTTCAACTTCATATCTGTATCAAGTCCGTTGCATACGTGTTCAACTACATTTATAACGGCTTATTCAGTTCCAGATCCATTTTTTGATCAAATAAAATATTATTAACTCCAAGATAATTTGAAAGTTGTTCAAATATAATTTTTTCTAAAATTTTGTCGATAGTTGGAAGAATTGATATTGATATTGTTACAACAGATTTTAGTATAGGAATAATTTTGTGTAAGTTTAAAATATCGGGATATATAGCTTCTTGAATCAAGGTATTAAAAATTTTTGTGATAATACTGGTAATAATGTCTTTTCTTACTAACAACAAACAAACCAGGACTTCTTCTTAGATCCAACTCTCCAAAATTAGATTTACCTTCAGGTTTTGTATGACTTCAGAATTAAAACAACTTATTGAGGGAACTAAAGTACGAAGCAAATTTATATCATCGTTAGGCTCTCCAGGTATACTTTCTTTTAAAATGCGTTTTTTTTCGATCGCAAATGGATAATGCTTAAATTTTTAGATGTACGCGTTTAAGAACATGTTCTGTTTTTTTTTAGCAGTACACGTGCAGGAAAACGAACTTCAAATAAAGCTACACTCGAATCTGTGTGGCTTACGTATGTTCGCAATAAAAAACACGTGATAGAAAAATGTTCGTGTAGATAACGAAATAGTAAAACGAAATACAGTCATGATTGTGTTGGGCACCGTACAAAATTTAGAAACACACATAATTGATATGAAAATAAAAATATCTGTTTGTTGGTCTGAGCTATGTTTGTTTACACACATGTACGAGTTTTTTATTCACAGTGTGTTATTTTCTGAACTCTGGTTATTACATAAATCCAGAAAGCTGTCCAAATAAATTATCATCCAGATAAGATCCCAATTTCCTGTAATCTATTCGATTACACTCTTCTATACAAGTTTTAACACATCGGGCATTAAGTTTAAGTTCTATTGGTCTATTGAGTATATTGCTGAGTACACCGTCTATACAAGATTGGCTTACTGGCCTTGTTATTAGATCATGGCAAAACATAAAATTAAATTCAGTAAACATGTTTAACAGAGTTTCACTAAGATTTTTCATACATCTTAAATCTATGTTAAAATTACCCACGAAAACACATGGAGAATTCCGCACGTTCAATAAGAAATTTTCAATTTGATTTAAAAAAGATGGAAGCAAACATTTTTGAGACCTATAGAACAATGGAACAATCAGTGGCACATAAATAACCTTAATATCTGGTAACATTATTGACATCAGCTCTAAAAACCTACACTTCGTTTGGCAAACACTCTGAACTCAAGTTTTGGATTAATTTAAATAGAGGATCCACCCATACTATCACTTTCTTGAACCGCAATAATATCAGGCATCACAGACAATTGACATAATTCTGATTTCAAGCTATTATATTTACCAATTGAGGAAATACTTCTTACATTTACAGAAAGAATATTAAAATCACTTGATGTGTATTCATTTTTATACGTATTAAAGGAATTTAAATTTATTAAGAATTTATTCATAATAAAATTAATTTAAATATTTTTTTAAAAATAGAAATAAAATTTAATTTGTGGTCTGAAATTGAGCATCTTCATCACCTTCATCTTCATCACCTCCGTCTTTATCAATAAAACTATAAATTTCAGCAAACTATTAACTTCATCCATTGTTTTGAGGCATATCTTTTAGCAAAAACGTTTCCACCTTTAGTATATGCAAAATTAAATCCAACATATTTTAACGATTTAGTTTTAAAGCATATCAGTATATCATTTTGTTTAAAGAACTTTTTTCCTGTTGCCTGATTATAATATGCATATGAAGTGATATAATGTTTCTGCTGATTAATAGATTGTGTTTATTTCAATTTATAAGAATAAAAATATGAAAAAAAAATTCTTTGAAATTATCATCCATGTATATAGCTGAAGATTTTCAACAAAACAATCTGAAGACTTTGACATGTAGTTAAATATTATTAAATTGCAAATTTCTGTTTTGATAAGGTTAGTGGCAACAATAATTTTTAGTATTTCCCATAATACAAGTGTAATTACTCCTGACGTAACATTGTAATAGAAGTATTTATTTTAAATTTATTCAAACGTTCAAAAATAGAAAATGTCATGCCTTAAGTATGTATTTTTTTTTTAATGTTTTCTGTCTTGGCATGTTAGATTTTGTGAATCTTTTTTTATTTAATCATCCAACTGACTGATTTACTTTTGGCTTTGGTACATGAATTTACAAAGTAGATTAATTTTAATGTTTCTTCTTCGTTAAATAAAGTGTGTAAGAATATAAACGCGTTTCTTTCGCATATTACTCAGTTTACTGTCATGCTGACAAGTTGAGAGTCTTTTTTTTATATGATTTTATTAATTGTTTAAGAATAGAAACAACAGCTTAAACTGTTTTTTTTTTTTTTTGTATTATTATTTTGTAACAAATTCCTTACGAAGATGTAATACCCAATTTATGCAACAGCATGAGCGAACACAATCATAAGTTTTAATCATTTCAAATTTTTTTGTTTAACATTTTCTATAACATTGTTAAAAGCTGCCACTGTAGAGAGTGAAAAAAAGAAATAAAACGCCAGAAGAAAATTAATTTATTATATCGCGGAGCTATAAAAAAAAACAACTTAATTTTCATCATTTTAACTAACTGTCACTATTTATGGAGAATTTTAGCTTAGTTTTCATTTTACTTGGTTTTTATATTTTTTCTTTTTACTATTTGCCTTTTTATATGATTGGTGTACAATTGCTAGATTATTAGCTGTCTAGCAAGGAAAGTATCCTTTGGGAAATATTTATGTTTTCAGAATTCAGAGAAATAGCTCGACGTAGACAAAGTTTTGTGGCAGTATATACGTACTTGTATTTAAATTTTGATTCATTGGAATTTTAATATACACTTGTGCTCACATAATTAAGTCACTAGTATGCTACTCGGCATTATTGTTAACAATACGTGAACACTTTTTTTTAATTCGAATATAATTTTTTTTTATTATTCTTATATGTTAGCAATCAATTTACAGTGAAATTTAAAATTACAAAATTTTGGTTCATTCCAAAAAAAATTAAAAAACTTGGAAATTAGCCAAAAAGAGCTGCTCACATAATTAAGTCATCTGAAAAAAAAAATGGTTGAAATTGTAGAAATAAGTAATAAATTTTGTCGAGAGTCCCACTTTTTCATTAGCTTACCTCAATATTAAGTAGGATAATCTTTTTGCTTCAGTACTGTGATATGATTCGGGTGTTGTGCAAACAGCGATCAGGTATTAAGATATGTAATATAAATGCACAGAGTTTGAAGAATAAAATTGAAGAATTCCGTCTAATCTTTGAAAATTCTGGAGTAGATATCGTATGTGTAACTGAGACATGGTACAACAAATATGTCACAGATGCTATGATTGGGCTAAACAATTTCAATAATTATCGTTGTGATAGGAAAACTCCTTGCGGTGGTGTTGCTATGTACGTCAGAAAGGGAATTGTAAGCAAAATGATAACAAATTCTAACATTGTGGTGAATTCAGACAATAGTAATATACAAGATAATATCTTAAATGATAATGTACAAGAAAATACACGCACTACTTCAAATATCATAATAGAACACTTATTTGTTGAAGTTGTAAGCAGTGGTCGAAAATTACTAGTAGGAGTTGTATATAGACCTAATTGCAGAGTAAGAACTGACGGTTTTCTGAGAACTATCGAAAGTCTTACTATAAAATATGATGACGTAGTAGTGTGTGGAGATTTCAATTCTAATATTCTTGTTGAACAACATCTACTTAATGATATGAAAACATTTGGCTTTGACCCTACAAATTCTACTATGCCAACTCATTTCTCCACTACAACTAATACATTATTAGATATATTCTTTGTCAGCAATATACATAAAGTCTTCCTATATGATCAGTTGTCAGCACCATGTTTCTCCAAACATGATCTTTTATTCTTGGCATATGACTTCAAACTGCAGCATGAAAGTGAGACTATTACCTATTATGATTTTGATCACATAAACTATGCCAATATGTCCTTTGAGCTATCAGCAATAAATTGGAGTAGTATCTACTATATGCCCTCGGTTGATAATCAACTGAAATATCTAGAGGAAAATTTGTTGCAAGTTTTTAGTAAATCTGTTCCGGTGAGAACTTTGAGGAAAAATACTAGGAAGAAACCGTGGTTCAATATTGAAATAAAATTAGCTATTACTCGTAGGGATTTTGCATATAAACGCTGGAAAATGTTTAAAATCACTGATCTACATACGGAATATGTAAATGCACGAAGAGAAGTGAACAGGCTGATCAAAGCTGCTAAATCCAAGATCTATTCATGTCGTTTTTCATCTGCAGCTGGTACTAAGAAAACTTGGAGAACTATACGAGAAATTGGGATTGGAAAAACATCGCCATTAGTTTCTAGTGAAATAGATGTAGATAAACTCAATGTATCTTTCATGAATCTCCTTAACATTACTTCAAATATGAACTTTTATGACCAAAGAGAAATCTTAGCCCCTCAATGCAGCTCATTCTGTTTTATTTGTTTAAACCAAGAAGATGTATTTTCAAGCTGTCAAGCAATTAAATCTGATGCTGTAGGGTTCGATAATATTCATCCTAAATTTTTAAAAATTATTTTACCGTATGTTCTGCCATTTATAACGTATATATTTAATAATATAATTACAAAGAGTATTTACCCGCAAAGTTGGAAACACGCAAAAATTATACCCACCCCAAAATCTAACAACGATTATCGTCTAATTGCCATACTACCTTATCTATCCAAGGTTTTTGAACGACTGCTTCATGGACAAATTAGTAAGCATATTAATGATAACGATTTGCTGACAAAAAGGCAATCAGGTTTCCGACCGAAGCATAGTTGTATATCAGCTCTCATAGATGTTTCAGAGTATATACGAGAGAGTATTGATGCTGGAGACATTTCTTTTCTTGTTTTACTTGACCATTCCAAAGCGTTTGACATGGTGGATCATGAGGTTCTATGCTTTAAATTACACAAAATGTTTAATTTCTCTCCTTGGTCTATTCGTTTGTTGTCTTCATATCTGTTGAATCGTAGCCAGTCAGTTTTTGCAAACAATAAAACCTCTCATGTGTTGCCAGTTATGAAGGGCGTACCCCAAGGATCAATACTGGGACCTCTTCTTGTTTACCATCTACGTGAATGACCTAGTAGAACAATTATTGTTTTGCAACGTACACATATATGCTGACGATGTTCAGTTATATATAACTACTGGTATAAGCAGCATAAATGATTGCATTGCAAAATTAAATTCAGATCTCAATAAGATTTATACATGGGCAAGTGCAAATGGTTTATGCCTCAACCCCTCTAAATCAAAGTGTTTGATTTTTACAAGAAGAACAATGACACTGCCTTTTGAACCATTGATTATGTTAAACAACCAGAAAATTGAAATCGTATCAACAGCTAAAAATCTAGGTATTATTTTTAATGATAATCTCACATGGTCTAACCATATTACTTCTGCTGCTGGGAGAACTTACTCAATGCTTAGAACGTTATGGAATACACAACATATAACCCCCCTTAACATTCGAATTTTGCTTGCAAAAACATATCTTATGCCAACTCTACTATATGGCTGCGAAATATATGCAAGCACTGATTCTAAAAGTTATAAAAAGCTTGAGTCCACTTTCAATGCAATTTTAAGATATATTTTCAATATTCGAAAATATGAGCCGATTTCGTACTACTCAAAAAAACTTTACGGAGTAACATTTGAAAATTTGTTAAAGATAAAAACGCTTCTGTTCTTATATAAAGTTGTACGTACACATCAGCCAACATATCTGTATGACAGACTCGTTTTTATGCGCACGGCTAGAAATCATGACATAATGTACATTAGATACCAATATTTAGTATCCAAATGACAATTTTATGTCTCCTCAATACGTCTTTGGAATTCGCTACCATCGTCCATTAAAATCATAAGCAACGCAATGCATTTTAAGAGGGAACTTTTTAAATTTTTTAGCTGATCCTTTTTCTTATTTTTAAAAATTTTATTTTTTTTTTTTTTTTGCTGATCCGTTTATATTTTATATTTTTTATTTAACTATTTTTGTTATTTTTATTTTTTTTATATTATTTTATTTACTAATATTTGTATTAACATTTTTGGTTATAATTCGTTATTTTATTTTCTTTAAAATTATTTAATATTTTTATATTTACCATTATTATTTTTTAAGACAAATTTGTTCAAATTTTCTATTTCAATTCAATGTAAAACTCCTATACTTTAATTATAAGATTATAAATCTTGTTGTATGGGAAATCATAAATAAATAAACTAAACTAAACTAAACTAAACTAAACTAAACTAAACTAAACTAAACTAAACTAAACTAAACTAAACTAAACTAAACTAAACTAAACTAAACTAAACTAAACTAAACTAAACTAAACTAAACTAAACTAAACTAAACTAAACTAAACTAAACTAAACTAAACTAAACTAAACTAAACTAAACTAAACTAAACTAAACTAAACTAAACTAAACTAAACTAAACTAAACTAAACTAAACTAAACTAAACTAAACTAAACTAAACTAAACTAAACTAAACTAAACTAAACTAAACTAAACTAAACTAAACTAAACTAAACTAAACTAAACTAAACTAAACTAAACTAAACTAAACTAAACTAAACTAAACTAAACTAAACTAAACTAAACTAAACTAAACTAAACTAAACTAAACTAAACTAAACTAAACTAAACTAAACTAAACTAAACTAAACTAAACTAAACTAAACTAAACTAAACTAAACTAAACTAAACTAAACTAAACTAAACTAAACTAAACTAAACTAAACTAAACTAAACTAAACTAAACTAAACTAAACTAAACTAAACTAAACTAAACTAAACTAAACTAAACTAAACTAAACTAAACTAAACTAAACTAAACTAAACTAAACTAAACTAAACTAAACTAAACTAAACTAAACTAAACTAAACTAAACTAAACTAAACTAAACTAAACTAAACTAAACTAAACTAAACTAAACTAAACTAAACTAAACTAAACTAAACTAAACTAAACTAAACTAAACTAAACTAAACTAAACTAAACTAAACTAAACTAAACTAAACTAAACTAAACTAAACTAAACTAAACTAAACTAAACTAAACTAAACTAAACTAAACTAAACTAAACTAAACTAAACTAAACTAAACTAAACTAAACTAAACTAAACTAAACTAAACTAAACTAAACTAAACTAAACTAAACTAAACTAAACTAAACTAAACTAAACTAAACTAAACTAAACTAAACTAAACTAAACTAAACTAAACTAAACTAAACTAAACTAAACTAAACTAAACTAAACTAAACTAAACTAAACTAAACTAAACTAAACTAAACTAAACTAAACTAAACTAAACTAAACTAAACTAAACTAAACTAAACTAAACTAAACTAAACTAAACTAAACTAAACTAAACTAAACTAAACTAAACTAAACTAAACTAAACTAAACTAAACTAAACTAAACTAAACTAAACTAAACTAAACTAAACTAAACTAAACTAAACTAAACTAAACTAAACTAAACTAAACTAAACTAAACTAAACTAAACTAAACTAAACTAAACTAAACTAAACTAAACTAAACTAAACTAAACTAAACTAAACTAAACTAAACTAAACTAAACTAAACTAAACTAAACTAAACTAAACTAAACTAAACTAAACTAAACTAAACTAAACTAAACTAAACTAAACTAAACTAAACTAAACTAAACTAAACTAAACTAAACTAAACTAAACTAAACTAAACTAAACTAAACTAAACTAAACTAAACTAAACTAAACTAAACTAAACTAAACTAAACTAAACTAAACTGTGGAGCATCGCTTTGGCATGCTAGCTACACTGGTCTGGAGTGAGTTTGTGCCACTCCTCTTGGATAACTTTCTATAACATGTCCTTATTTGGCGGTTTTCGTGCTGTAATGACTCATTTTATTAAGACCCACAAGTTCCCGATAGGGTTTCAGTCGCGACTCTACGGCGGCCATTCCAGAAGCTTGATGGACTGTGTTGCCGACCACGACTTAACCACCTTCGAACAATGCTTCGGGTTATTGTCGTGTTGGAAAATACACGCAAGCGACAAATTGTCAGCATATTCGGTGGCCAAATTTTTCTTTAGTATATTCTTATACATTTCCCCATTCATTATACCGTAAATCTTGACTAAAGGACCCACACCGAATGCGGTAAAGCAACCCCACACCATGACTGGTGAGCCACCGTGTTTCACAGTTTTTTTTGGTGTATTTTGGATCCAATTCCTTAAGTGGAGGACATCGCACATATGGTCTACCATCATTTCCAAAAACATTAAACTTGGACTCGTCGCTCCAAACTCCAAATTTCAAAAATTTAGTCCTTTAGCAAGATGGTCAGTCGCAAATCGGAGCCGCTTCTTAGTGTTCTCCAAGGAAACCAACGGTTTCTTCCTGGCCATTCGTCCATGCAAATTGTTTTCTTGCAAATGTCGTCTTATGTTCTGCAGTGAAACATTTACGCCATAATCCGTTTCCACTTGAGCTCTGATTTGCGACGAAGTTAAAAAAGGATCAGTTTTACTCAGGTTTGCAATGCGTCTGTCAACATTTAAAGTTGTTTTTCTGGGTTTTTGGCGCTGAGTATTTTCAAAAGTTTCACATTTTTTGTAATGCGTAATGGCATTTGTAATTTTACCCCGAGAAAGTTTCAAAATCTCCACTACTTTTGCAATATTATTGTACCTTTGGAAACAATCCCATATTATTTTCTCTTCAGCCGAATTTGAACTTTTTTTGTTTACCCATAGCATTTCAGCTGATGTTATTTGTTTTTAATTTAGTTATTTTTAATTTATTTATTATTTAAACCGCAAAACACTAATTTGCTTACGATACGCGTGGTGACTTAATTATGTGAACACAGCGCATATGACCTTTTGAGGCTTTCCATATTTTTCGGGGAATACCCAAATTTTTAATTTTACTTCAATCAATGTAAACAACTGCTATCATAGCAGGGTTGCACAAAAGAGTAAGGTTGGAATCGGAAGAAATAGGTTTAAGATAAAAACTACAAAAAGATTTCATTGCATGCCCATGACTTAATTATGTGAGCATAAGTGTATACGAAATAAGCCTTTTCCCAAATAAATTGCTCCCTATCTGGGGCACTCACCTTAAACTTTATGTGCAATTTTATCCCATACAAAATATAATTAGCTGATGATAAAATATGAAAAGATTGCTAGGAGTATGATGAAACTATGGCGGTCCGCAATTTTGGTAAAAATATATAATCTACCAGCAGCATCTTACTATTGTGCCACAATAGGTATGATGAAAATGAGGACAAAAATTAACATTGGTTTAAAAAAAAAAATTAAGGGCTGATATCCGTGCCGATATATGTACAAAAAAAAGTGTTCAAACTGTCGGTTTCACCCCCTAGAAATATGCAAATAGCAAAAAAACTGAGAAAAACAAAGTTTTAGGCCAATCAAAAAACGCTTAGTCGTGGCGCAAAGCGATTGAAAATTCCAAGTGGTTTTATATGGGGAAAATATGCCTTTTTTCAGATTTTACGAAAATTTCGTACTATAGTTTAATTTTTCCGACAAGCTGTTGTATAATTCAGGATCAGCATTAAATTATCTTTCCAAAAAGGTATAAAACTTCAAAAGCGAATAAAAACTCGCCAAGAAATAGCAAATGCCCCAGACCACTTTTGTGCCAAAAAAAAAACTAGATCATGAAATTTGATGGCATTTTTTTTTCAACTTTAAGAAATTAATTACAGCCAACATTTTGTTTTAGTCTCTAAACCAGTAAGTACTCAGATATGAGGTATTGTTTTATTACCACCTTGTTAAGATATTAAGCATTGAGACCGAAAATGGAAAATTTTTTAGATAAAATTTTGCAAACTCCTTCTTCAAGTTTTGAAAAATTTTCTTAAACAAAATTTAAAAAATTTGCTCTAGCTCTTTACGGTCTTGTTAAATGCACGTTAGAGATTATCTATGTGAATTTTTAGATAAATCCCTTTGCCAGAATTTTTTTTTGTATTTATATTTTATATTTTATCTTAATAGCCTAGGGTTTCGGAAAATAATAACATCACCCTTTTGGAATTGGGATCACATATTTATATTCGCGAGCAATAAGCAGATAATTGCAGCAGAGATATATCACAATGGATAATTTTGATCTCAGGAGCACTGAAGGGTTAAATAAATAAAAACAAGTAAGAGTGTTAAATTCGGCTGTGCCGAATCTTTGATACCCTCCACCTCGGTTTGAGTATTGATAATAAATGTAAACAAAATATTGCAAAAAGTAAACAATTTGTTAAACTTAATACCAAATTATTTAAGCAAATTCTTTGGTTTGGTTTTCGTCTTTTCTATTATTTCGGATTTATTTCGGTGTTTGCTTTTTGGTCATTGTGGTTGCTGATCGGCATGCATTTAGGTTATATACCTATATGCATGCGTTTCCGGTTATATGACATAACTTCTCGTTTAATTTAGTTTTTGCTAATTAAATAGCTCGCCCTAACCTCCATTGCAAAGGTAATGGTTGTGTAGGGTGGCTATATGCATTAAATCGTGCTAATTGGAGATGGCTGTATAGTTTCTTTTAACTGGCCAAATATTTCTTCATTGTGGCCATATAAGTCGGATCGAGTAACAAAATAATAACCAAAAAAAAAGCTCTCTCAACTTTTTGATGTGTAAACATCTATACGCGCAGGGGGGTAAATTTCTATTTCACAATACAATCACAAAAACAGCGTAACTCATATCGGTGTGAGCTGAAGCAGATAATGCTGTGTGACTTATGATTGTATTGGTGAAAAAATTATGATATAAAATTGTTTTTAAGCCACTTTTTTAAAAGCGTCATCTATGTATCACTTATATGCGTTTATATTAGGATATTTTTAACGTTTTACAGCAAACGGTTGTTGAATTAGCTTAAACAGTTTTTGCTATAAGTGATACATAGATGACGCTTTCTGTTTGATTTTAAAAAATGACGTAAAAAATCTTTAATTACTAGATGTTTAGACATCTTCCCTGTGTTCGGACTCACATGATTTTTTTTTATTAAAATATTGCCATATTTGGAAAACATAGAGAATAAATTTGTAAGAATAAATAATCAAATTAGGGATGCCAAACGCAAAAAACCAAATGTCCCAAACATTTTAAATAAAATAATTTATTTTCTTTATTTTCTGAAAAACTTCAAATTTTCATCCAAAAAAAAAATGGGAAAATTTATATATAAAAAATAACATTCTCATCAAATTGCTTTTATTTATGTAACAGTTTTTATGTTCGCAATTCTTAAATATCATTTGACGTTTTCTAAAATTCATTGAATTTAAATTAATGTTTTCTGTAGTGTGATTCTGTAAATTTCAACGATCCGACAATCGCAAAATATATCGACAGCTATTGTTGTTTGCACTAAGGATTAAGTGATTCACTAAGTGCAGACATCTTAACGACAGTCGACAAATCTATTTTTCTATTTATTTTAATTGTAAACGAGTGGCATCTCTGTCAAAATAAGCGAAAAACACAAAGAAGAATATAAAAAAACAAATTACTTCGTGTTTGACAGGATGATTTTATGTTTATGTTTAATATCTTTATTTTGTTTACTAATATTTCTGTTTATTTATTTGAAAATGAAATAATGAATTGAATATAAAATTTAATTTTTTTATTTTTATAAAAAACTTTATTAATAAAAGCAAAATATTTTCACCATTTTATGATTTTTATTTATGTATGACGACATTTCAACCTAAAAATTTAAGTTTTATCGATTGAATAAACTACAGAAAAATGGTTGTCGTTTAGATAACAACAACAGCTGACTTTAACAATAGCGTATATCGTTTACAAATTTTACTGATAATTTTGCAATTTTCTTTTTTTAACGATTCGTCTATCGTTAAAAGAAGTTACTGAATCGCGGTACTGAAAAGTTATTAATTTCTCCTGAATGGCAATATTTTTTTTAAATGTAAACATTTTTTAAATGTAAACATATTTGGTGTTTTTTTTTTTTTTTTGAATTTTAATTTGTGTTTAACGAATAAAATTTATATATTAAAGATGCAATTGATGTCTTCCAAATTTAAAATTATTATTTCCGACGTTTTGATATGATTTTCTGAAATTCAATTAATATTTTCTAGTTTATAATTGGAAATTTTAATTCCAGTTTTTAGAATTGATATTTCCTTAAATTTAAATGAAAAATTTAGAAAGTGCAATTTTGTATTTATGTGAATAATAATGCTTTAGTAATTTTAAACAATTTTTAAAAGTTGGATGTAATCGCAATCAGATATTTTGTAGGTAAAGCAGAATAATAGTTCTATATAACTATGTAGAACTGTTTTGAAAGCAAAAAACTCATTGATGAACTCGGTAACTCTATTTTATAAAGACAACACAAAGTTAACATGCCAAACTTATGTTCATATTTGTAGAAGAATAATGAAAAAACGTATGAAATAAAAGACCAGCCCGTGTATACTCTTAACATTGTTCTGTAAGATATCTAGTTGAAAATAATGACATTAGTGTTAAAATAGAAATAACTATTGCAAAGATAATTAGAACAAAAATTGTGGCGCCATCTACTGCGGCATAGTCACGCTGAACAAAATGAAGTGACAGTCTGTTAATGCAAAAGAAATGTATTTTCCCCACAACAAAATATTGCAGAATTTTATGTAAATAATATAATGTACCGATTTATTTCTAACATGCAGTTACTACGTATATACATACATACATATATATAATATATGTATATTATTTGTATTATTTAATATGTGTATGTATGGATATGTAAATATTACACACAAAAAATACAACATAAAACGTTATTTTTATACCCTATACCAGTATGTGGTTTGCGTATAATGACTTTGTGCTGCTGTTTGTAACAACCAAAAATATTTGACCTACACCCATCTTTAATTATACCGATCCAATCAGAATCACTATCTGATTCGATTTAACGATGTCCGTCCGTCTGTGTGTCCACTAAAGCTTGTAATCAAACTGCAGGTCGCAAATATGAATATTTTTCGATGAAATTTGGTATTTGATCTTTTATCAGCCATGGGATGAAAGCTGTTGAAATTGGAGAGAATCGGTCCATGTTCAGACCTAGCCCCCATACAAATGACCACTATGAAATCAACATATATTGCCATAATCCAAATTATCATACAAATCTTAGTCAAATTGGGTTTGTATGTATATATTACATCCATTAATCAGTAGTCCAAAAATTATCCCTATTGGATAACTCCTAGTCATAGGCCCCATATAGAGCTGCTTCCCGATCTTCACTTAAATCTATCAAAAAACAAAAATATTGCACTGATTCTTCTCAAATTCTGTTTGTATATAGTTTTGCAAAATACAAGAGACTTTACCAAACATGGTCAGGATCGGTCCATTTTTGGGTCTAGTCCCCATAGATATAGCATCCGATATGAACTTTTTCATATCTGCAGCCGAAAAAATTAATAAAAATCCCCCTCAAATTTGGTTTATGCTTATTTTCTATATCCAGTTAGTTGGTCCTGAGAGATAGGGTCTCTAAACGCATGGTATAGGGTATCATATAGTCGGTCTCGACCGACTATAATTTTCTTACTTGTTGTTTTTCTCTTTAAATAAATTAATACATAAATTTTTTTTTGCTAAATTTACACTGTTTTTTTTTTATTAACAACTAGGTATTTTAGCTTTACTTGCTTTAGATGTTGGTGAATTTTTACTCCCTTTATATTAACTCGGACAAATTTTGGATCGATTTTAACCACTTTCCCGTGACCCAATCGATCTGAAATATTGCAGGCAGGCTCGTGGCAATAACAGAAATGATCTAACAAATTTTTTTAGTAATGCCAAGACAATGGAAACTTAACATTTTCTACCAGAGTTGATAAAAAATGTACAAAGGGTTTGTTTTTATTATATTATTACCACAACGACCACAAAAACAACAAGTCCAGCTATGACAACAATGCAACATTTAGAATAACAACAACAATATAGAAACATCATGTTTTTCATTTTTTTTTATTTATTCAGAGATTTCCCGGGACCTGTTCCACCGATTTTAATGATTTTTGAAACAGAAATCTGCCCATGAACTTGGTGAATCATTCTCAATAAAAATGGTCACCCTAGCTGTCCTATTGAGGGCGTGATCGTGACAAGAACAACATAGAAAATTATATTTTTTCAAGACTTTTTTAGTTCTTCATTCAAATCTCGGGCCCTAATCGACCGATTTGGACGATTTTAAATAGCAAACTTCTCAGGATGTTAGCGAATCGTTTTTTATGCCAACGAGCACCCTAGCTACCCGATTGATGCCGTCATCGTGATTTCCACAGACGGACAGACGGACATCGCTATATCAACTTCGGTTGTTATAAGGATCACAAATATATATATAAATATATATACAAATATATATATATATATATATATTTCTAATTATTACAAACGGAATGACAAACTTATATATACCCTCTGCACACTGGAGTGGAGGGTATAATTAACTGAATTATTTTTCCTAAATTCTAAATAGTGGTATCAACGAGTTTATTAGAAAAACTCGTTTTAGGTCATTTTTATTTTAAAATATCTTAAAATCCAAAGCTGGCCTTGGCAAATAATGGGTTAACGTTCTCGAATTTATCCCAAATTTTTGGAACGAAACTTCTACACAATTGGTTATTACGTTTTAAGCGTCGCATCTAAAAATTGGACAGCACTTACAAAATATTTGAATTTTTTGCATAAATTGTCTTTTATTAGTTTGGGGTCATATGTGACCCCAATTCCAAAAGGGTTAAAGGAGTCATATTATTTTTTCCGAAATCCTAGGCTATTAAAATAAAATATAACATTTAAAAGTGGAAAAGTGATGAATTTTTGATACAAAGTATTTAGAAAGAGTACATTTACAGAATATTTCATATCCCTAGAATACGATTTTCCTTGTCACTTGGGCGATATTTAAATCGACCCGCCCTAATATACATATATGCATATAGCTTACCTATTAGGTGCGAAATCTCAGTTAAAAAATATATATCTTCCGGCTTGCCGCCATAAGAAGCTAAAAATTTTCAGATTTTTTAAATTATTTTTGACACGGAGAGGGTTTAGTAACTAATCTTACCGACCTAAAAAATCTATAAAAATTCTCAAAAATCTTTTGAGTCATAAGTATTCATATCTCGCTTTAAGAGTTGCAATCGTAAAAAAACAAAATTTCTAGTGAAACACCCTGGAGTACACCCTTCTACTCAGACTACCGTCTCATACTAAAACTCTTATATTGGCCCTCAACATATTTAAATACAAAATTTTTTTATTGCTCAAATATCACTGCAAACAAAATCCAAGAATTTGTGTTTATCTACTTCAAAAGCCCTTGTCAAAAATGAATATTTTGACAGCCAATTATGAAATGATTAATAGATGCAACATCAGTAACAGGCTACTCCTCACTTCTTTCAACTCGAAAGCACTCCACTATAAAAGATTATTTATGATTGGTTTTTCATACCGTACTTTTCTTTCACAACAACTTTTTAACAAAAGTGTTTTTTTTTTGTCAATGATTGTCATGGTTATCAAGAATGTTATATTACACCGTTCTCAAAACATGATTACGTTTGTAAGTGTTGAATTTTTATGCGTTTAAAAAGAAGAAGAAAAATAAATAATAAATTATATTATGATGACATACTGGAAGAAGTTTCAAATTGAAAAAAAAAAAAACAAAACAAAATCGCAATCAAATTTAAGCAGAATTTTCCCAAAACAACTGAATCTAATAAAATATTCTCTTACTACTTATTGCGAGTAAGTGGGAAATTTAACAATTTGTTTACTGTTTATTTTCTTGTTATCGTTTCGTGTAGTTGCCGCACCGACAGGGCTCGTTTATACAGATTGTAGCTATGGGCTACAAAAAAAAAAAAATAAAAACATACATACAAATATACTTATTTGTTAAGAAGCTATTTCGAAAATTTGTACAGTTACTTTCTCTGAACTCAACTGAACTGAGTTAACGTTTATTTTTTTTCTTGATAAACGTTTTTGCTTGTGGGTTGTTTGTGTTTTACCGCAAGATAAATTGTTACCATATTTTCATATGGTCAAATTGCTAAAATATGTGGCCAATTCTTAAGGCTATTTATTTTTGCAACTATAAACCCATTCCAAAGTCAGTTGTTTCTTTTTTCGATTACATTCTTTTTTGTTTTGATAAAATAAAGAAAAAATTCTTTTTTTTTTTTTGCATTTAAATGAATATCTATGTATTTATAGTAGATAATAAAGGATATTTAATATTTTGGCCTAGCCACATAACTATTTCATACACGCAGTCTAGCGTCTTATATTTTAAAACACTAACAAAAACTATAAAAAATTAAAATTCATATACCTTTCCTGTATCATATTTGTCTGGAAGTTGTTTTTGATTTCAGTTTGTTTCTTTAGATTCTCATTAGCTTGGTTTTAGCGATGATTACCAAGCAAACTATCTCCTGCCCTTGGTTACTAATATCAAACTTTATTTTTACTTAAAGTGTGATCAAATGGCATATAAAGAGTGTTTTTTTTTAAGTCTGATATAACCTGAAATTGTAAAAATAATACAAAATATTAAATTTTAATCAACGACCACTACATGGCATTAACGCAGCCATGGCCAAACTTTTCGATTGACGGGCCATTATCTAATTTGAAAATTTATTTATTTTATTTATTTATTTATTGGTGATCTAGCACAACAAGACATAAAATCTTATAAATGATAGTGCTAGTGAGTATAACATACATAAATGGGTACTTGATTGAAAATTATCACATTAAAGGTATTAGAAAAATAAATTTGTGAATTTGAGTTACAAAAAAAGAATAAAAAATAATTGTAGTATAAAAAATAATATAGACAGTTTTATAAGTTATTACAAAAATACAAAATAGGAAACAAAAAATGTGATTAACATAATTGTATTTCATAAAAAATTTATTATTAAAATTTAAAAAATTTGGTTTTTAACATAAGCTATCAAATTTTAAGATTAACGACATAAAAAATAAAATTTAACTAAAATAAATTAATAGTTCCTTCTTGAACAGGTTTGCGTTGCCTATAAGTTGTGTGTTATCTGGAAGTTTATTCCAAAGACGAGTGGAAAAGATAAAGAATTGGCGCTCAGACAAAAGTTTTCGAAAACGTTGCTGAATTATTTTCTTTCCACGACAAGATCTTGCAAATTGGATTCTAATAAATATAAATTGGCTGTTTTTGTGTTATTATCTTGTGTAGAAACATAAGACATTTAAATTTAAGAAGATTTTCAAAGCTCATCTTATATATACGGTATGAAAACGTTGAAATGTGATCACGACGTCCCTTATCGAAAATGTATCTTGCAATATTATTGTAGGCAACACTTAGTTTACGAAAATCAAAAAATTTCACAACCGTACAAAAGAACTGGAATAAGGTACGTTTTCGCTAACAACATACGAATGTTGAACGGTGTTGAACTTTTCACTGCCCACAGATTACGTAACATACCATAAAGTCTCCCTACAACAGAGTTAATATGGGTTGACCAAGTTAACTCATTATTAAACGTTACACCAAGATTTTTTGAAGACTCAACAAAATCAATAATGGTATTGTTTATTTTAATTTGAATATTATTACCTAATGTTCTTTTACTTCGCGATATAAATAGACATTTGGATTTTGAAGGATTGATACATAATCCATTGGCATTCGCCCAGATGTAGATTTCATTGAGATCAGTGTTAATATTGTTTACGCAAGATTGAATATTTGCAACATTAGAACCGTTATAAAGTTGCACATCATCTGCATACATGTGTACTTTGCTGAAGAATGTGACGTCTGGTAAATCATTAAAGTATAAACAAAACAAGAGGGGACCAAGGATTGATCCTTGTAGAACACCTCTGTTAACATTAAGGGCGTTTGAAAATTTATCATTTAAATATACGACTTGCGATCTATTAGTAAGATATGAAGATACTAGATTACATGCAGCGTTTGAAAAGTAAAAAAGTTTTTCAAGTTTCTTTATAAGTATTGAATGAACAACCGTATCAAAAGCTTTACTATGATCTAAAAGAATTACGAATGATACCATATTTTGATCCAGTTTTGACCTAAGATTATCAATAACGTCAGTCAATGCTGTTCTCGTTTTCACAAAGCCTGATTGTCTATCACTTAAAAGGTTTTTCTTGCTCAAGTATTTATTCATTTGTCTGCACATTAAGTTTTCCATTACTTTTGATAAGAAAGGAAGAATAGCTATGGGTCGGAAATCATTGTTTGGCTTAGGTATCGGAATAATTTTGGAAATCTTCCAACCTTCTGGAAATATTGATTTAGTTAAAACTGAGTTGAACAGATGGGTTAGGTATGGTAATAATTTAGGAAGTAACGCTTTTATAAATGTAGAGTTTATACCATCCATTCCAACTGCATTTGATTTAATAGAAAGAAAACTTTCTAGTACATCACACTGATCAACACACCGAAAGTTGAAACTATTTTTAATTGGGACACAATGTATGTTATTATAGGTGTTTTGTATCGGTGGTAGGATATCAACATTTACAAACTTAGTGTTCAGTGCATTTACATCTATGTTCTGGTTACTTACTGTAGTGCGTTTTTGCCTATACCAATATTCCGGATTTCCTTCCATTTAGATTTGCTATCAATAGCAGATGAAAATTTACGTTGATAAAACGTAGATTTTGCCTGCTGAATACATTTCACGATATCTCTTCTAGCAGATTTGAAGACAGCCTGAAGTTCTTGGGTTTTAAACCTTTTCCACCTACCATAAGCGTCATCACGTTTATTGATTAGTAATTTAATTTCGGAATTGAACCATGGTTGTTGATTAGCCTTGACTAATTTGGTCTTCATGGGAACACATAACTCAAATATATTGTTAACATTGTTCTCAATAAAAAGTAATTGATCATTCACATCATCTAATGAGTAAATATGATTCCAGCATATGTTTTCGATGTGTTCATTTAACAAAGTGTAATCAGTATTACGAAAATCACGATATTTAACAAAAGTTGCTTGGCGGTTCATACAAGAATCATAAGTCAAGAAAATAATATCATGTTTTGAAAAAACTGGTGCCGAGAGCTGATCATATAGAAGAACTTTAGATTTTTGGTTGACAAATACAATATCAATTAAACTGTTCGAAGTGCTATGAAAGTGTGTTGGAGTTACAGTATTAACAGGAAACAGATTAATTATTTGCATTGGTTCAATAAGGGGATTATCGTCAAATAAATTATTATTAAAGTCACCAATTATGATATCATCATATGATACTGTTAATTCCTCCAGAGTACTAATGATTGTTGTAACATTTATTTGACGATGTGGCCTATATATACTGCCAACTAAAATTTTCTTTTTATCCTGACTAGAAACATCGATAAATAAATATTCTATTTCGCTATCAGCTTTCGATCGTAAATTCACAACACAATTAATACCGTCTCGCACATAAATTGCAACACCACCTCCTTTGGCCTTTTTTTTCGACCCCATCAACTAATTTTCTTCTATCAGAACGAAAAAGTCTATAGCCAGTTAAATTAAAAACAGAATCACTAATATCCAGAGGAAACCATGTTTCTGAAACACATATGATGTCAATTCCTGTAGATGCAAATAAGTATCGAAATTCATCAATTTTGCAATTCAGACTTTGTGCATTTAGATGCACAACTTTAAGGTCTGTCTTCTGTCGAGAAAGAATTCGGAGCATATTGTACACACTGTCTTTGGAACGATTATTACTATCGACTACCATAAGTAATAAGTAATAAAACTATAAACAACGCATACAAATATTACTCGGGTGCCAAAATATTTTTTGACGAGTAATAATCTATAAGCGCAGGCGGCTAAAAATCCATTTCACAATACAATCACAAAAACAGCACAAGATGTAAGACTTAAGACAAAATCGATGTGACTTATGATTGTATTGTCTTCTGAATTATATTTCTTCACTTTTAATAAATATTTATAATTAATTTCCTCAATCATTTAAAAGCATTCTTAACGTTATAATTTATTTCATATAAATAACACAATTATTACTGCATTTGATATTAATGGTAATCAAACATAAATAAAAAATAAATAAAAATAAAAATTAATAAAAAAATAAACGAATTACAGTAAAAAGGAAGTGTTTGGAGATAAAATGAAGGCACAATTCATTGGCAAGCGTTTGGAGACAAAATGAAGGTACGATTTCAGTAGGAGGTGTGTGGAGATAAAATCAAGGAGCAAATAGCGACATAAAACGTTTTGTTCTAAAACAGGGACCTAATTTCGGTATTCCATATATATTAAACAATTATCACATTTATTCTTAATAACTGAATGAAGTAATAATCACATGTGGCCGGTTCTAGAGTTTAAATAATCTAACCCATAAAAACAAAGTTTTTATTAAAACTCTTTCTTTCCCTATGCATATGAATTTTGAATATCTCCGTCACTGTGCGTGACTGTGTGTGACTATCTTAAAATTAATCTTTGGCCACAACAAGTTTATGGACAAAGTTTTAGATCGATCGGGTGAGGGGAAGTGAGGATTTAATCTCTCCGTGACTGTGCGTGACTATGTCAAGGTTAATCTTTTTCATAGCAACTCTATCGATCAAGTTTCAGATCGATCGGATAAGTGGGAATGTGTTTTAAATCACTCCGTGACTATGCGTGACTATGTGTGACTGTACGTGACTATGACGAAGTTAATATTTCATTACAACAAGTATACCGACCAAGTTTCAGAAGGATTGGATTAGGGGAAATCCGTTTTAAGTCACTCTGTGACTGTGCGTGACTAAGTCAAAGTTAATCTTTTTTCACAGCAAGTGTATGAACTAAGTTTCAGATGGATCGGATGAGGGGAAATTACACTTAGATAACTCCGTGACTATGCGTGACTACCGCAAAATTAATCTTTTTTCACAACAGGACTATGGGTCAAGTTTCACATCAATTGGATAAGGCGGAATGTGGTAGAGCCACGACAGACCGCCAGACAGACAGAGAGTATGAGTTAAAAGAAAGAATTTAAAAAGATTTTGAGCAAGATCACGAGATTTTAAACCAATTTCACAGTTTATAAACTAATTTCACACTTTACAAATCTATTTCACAATACAATAAAAAAAAAACTGAGTGACACAAAAATTGTGTGAGGTATGATTGTATTAGTAAAAAGATTAGGAAGTGTTTGGATATAAAATAAAGGCACGATTTGATTAGGAAGTTTGTGGAGACAAAATCAGGGAGCGAATAGCGTTATAACAACGTTTCGAAAACTGAAAAATGAAAAATTAAAGATTAAAAATGATTGAGTTTGAAATTATTCAGGCTCAACATCAAATGTTTTTACTTTAAATAAAGCAAAAAAACATTGGCACATCTGTTTCAAAAAATTGATATATATTCTGCTTGATGTATATACAGCTGTTTCGGGAAGAGTCACCAACCCTTATCAGTAACCAAAAGTTGTAGATAGTTTGTTTGGTAAAAGGTTAAATTCACATAAAACAACCAAGTGAGAATTCAAGCATAAGTTATACTATCTAAGCTTCTTCCAATATAGCAAACTGAAGTATAAAACAACTTTGTCATCACTTTGTCATTACTAACATACTTTTTCCACCACTAGATAGAAGATGATGCAGCTGTACAAAAATAGAGCGTCGTTATTGTCCCATTTTAAAAGAAGTCTGTGGGTTCCTTACTTATATCAATTTGACATTGAGAATTTTTTAAATTTTTATTTAAATTTTTCGAAAAGTTAACAGAAATTTTATTAACATTTGCAATTATTTTCTTGGTTTGAATAGAAAATTGGCTATGAACAAAAAAATAAAAATCATGTAAGTCTCCGACCGATCACAAGGATTTAATTGATTTAGCACAATTTTTTTAATGTTTTAATTATTTATTGATTCATGATGTTGTTATCATGAATGTTGTTTTAAAACTCAAGAAAGAATAATTTAATTTTTTATTTTTCTTTTTTTATTTTTTTTTTTTTCATATTTAATTTTTAGTTTTTTATTATTCATTTTTTATACCCTGTACCACTATGTGGTTTGGGTATAATGACTTTGTGCTGCTGTTTGTAACACCCAAAAATATTTGACCTACACCCATCTTTAATTATACCGATCGAATCAGAATCACTATCTGATTCGATTTAACGATGTCCGTCCGTCCGTCCGTCCGTCCGTCCGCCTGTGTGTCCATGTAAAGCTTGTAATCAAACTGCAGGTCGCAAATATGAATATATTTTTACGAAATTTGGTATTTGATCTTTTATCGGCCATGGGATGAACGCTATTGAAATTGGTGAGAATCGGCCCATGTTCAGACCTAGCCCCATACAAATGACCCCTATGAAATCAACATATATTGCCATAAGATCCAAATTATCATAAAAATCTTAGTCAAATTGGGTTTCTATGTACATATTACATCCATTAATCAGCAGTGCAAAAATGATCCCTATTGGACAACTCTTAGTCATAAGCCCCATATAGAGCTGCTTCCCGATCTTCACTTAAATCTATCAAAAAACAAAACAAGTAAGAAAATTATAGTCGGTCTAGACCGACTTACGATACCCTATACCATGCGTTTAGAAACCCTATCTCTTAGGCCCAACTAACTGGACATTGAAAATAAGCAAAAACCAAATTTGAGTGGGATTTTTATGAATTTTTTTGGCTGCAGATATGAAAAAGATCATATCGGATGCTATATCTATAAAGAGACTAGGTCCAAAGTTGGACCGATCCTGATAATGTTTGGTAAAGTCTCTTGTATTTTGCAAAAATATGTACAAACAAAATTTGAGAAGAATCAGTGCAATGTTTTTGTTTTTTAATAGATTTAAGTGAAGATCGGGAAGCAGCTCTATATGGGGTCAAAGGGATCATTTTTGGACTACTCATTAGTGGATGTAATGAATGCATACAAACCCAATTTGAGTAAGATCTATATGACAATTTGGATCTTATGGCAATTTATGTCGATTTCATATGGGTAATTTGTATGGGGGCTAGGTCTGAACATGGACCGATTCTCACCAATTTCAAGAGCGTTCATTCCATGGTCGATAAAAGCTTATATACCAAATTTCATTAAAATATATTCATATTTGCGACCTGCAGTTTGATTACAAGCTTTACATGGACACACAGACGGACGGACGGACGGACATTGTTAAATCAACTCAGAAAGTGATTCTGATTCGATCGGTATAATTAAAGATGGGTCTAGGTCAAATATTTTTGGTTGTTACAAACAGCAGCACAAAGTCATTATACCCAAACCACATAGTGGTATAGGGTATAAATATTGCACTGATTCTTTTCAAATTTTGTTTGTATATATTTTTGCAAAATACAAGAGACTTCACCAAACATGATCAGGATTGTCCATTTTTGGACCTAGTCCCCATATAGATATAGCATCCGATATGAACTTTTTCATATCTGCAGCCGAAAAAATTAATAAAAATCCCACCCAAATTTGGTTTATGCTTATTTTCTATATCCAGTTAGTTGGTCCTGAGAGATTGGTTCTCTAAACGCATGGTATAGGGTATCATATAGTCGGTCTAGACCGACTATAATTTTCTTACTTGTTATTTTTCATTTTTTATTTTTCATTTCCTTTCTTCATTTTTGATTTTTGATTTTTTATTTTTCATTTTTATTTTTTATTTTTTATTTATTTAATCTTTCATTTCTTATTTATTTAATTTTTAATTTTTTATTTTTCATTTTTCATTTTTCAACAGCGACAAAAAGTTTCCCTATAAGGAAATCGGTAGTCGACTGTGAAAAAAACACACTTGTAGTTAACTTTTATTACCTAACTATAAGCTAACTACAATGTAATGCAGAACTTCCCCCAAAACTAGAAGCATGCGTATTGTGTGCTTTCCCGAAATAGAGCTTTTCATTGGTTTTTGATATTTTATTTTTCATTTCCGTTTGTTCATTATAAAAATCAGAGTTTGTGCGTGCAGTTAGAAAGGTTAGAGTGATATATTTTTAAAATATTTTAAATCTATAATATTAATAGGCTAGGCGATTTCTTGTGACTGATGTTTTATTCTACCATTTTATCACGACTTGGACCAAGCGTATATTATTTGAAAGGTATTTCTTTTTAGCCGTTTTGCAGATTTACAGATTTTGAAAATTTTTCCTTTATTTTGAGTAAATTACATTTAAAGTTGCTACTAACACATACATAAAATTATACATATGCTATGTGTGTTTTATAAAATTTGTTAGTGTGTTTGTTAATGAGTTTGTTATCTTCATTCACATTAATAATAAACCAAAAAGTGTTGGTTTGTGAATTTGCTAAGCTGAAAAATAAAGCTGCCTAGAAATTGCACTAGAAATTCGAGCGCAGAATTTTGTCTGCCTGCCAAAAGCGTTAATTTCAAAGCGGTCATTTCTATGAATATCTGTTTAGAAATTAATATGGAAGGAATCCATGGCAAGAAGAGACTAAGGGACTTCAAAGTTTTCTTTAAGCTTTAACGGGTAACCTACACACAGAAAAAGATTCATTATGGCTACCGAATTTATCACCTACCGAATTGCGATAATGCTAATAACCGATTTTCGGGTTCACGCTGATTACAAATCTATTGCCTAAACAGAAAATATTTGATCATAATAGAAAATTACCAGATGATATTAAATTTCTGTTGATACAATCGCAAATACAGTTGTTGCATTTTAGAATAATTCGGTTGGCAAATATTTTTTCTGTGTGTATATTTTAACAACATATTAATTTCACATAATATAGCACAATTATATTTTAAACAGATGCCTGTCGATCGCTTGGCTCCAATGAGGTGGAAAACTACATCACTGCTGCTCTAAGAGTTATTAAAAATGGCATATCCATGCTGAATGCGTTAAAAAGAAAATTGTTAAATTCGGCTATGCCGAACTTCTAATACCCTCCACCTGAGTTTTACGTTCTATCAATATCTACACTATTTATAACAAATGCAAACAAAATATTGGGAAAAGTAAACAATTTGATAAACTTAATACTAAATGTTCTATTTTTACATTTAAATTTCTTTTGGGTGTTCCACTTTTGACTAAAGTAAAGAGTAGTGTTCCACTTTTGACTAAAGTAAAGAGTATTATAAGCTAACTAATAGTAAGATAACTACTATTTGATTTTGATTAAGTCAGCTTATAGCCAACTATAAAATATAAAATAGAACCAGTTTGTAGCTAACTATAAATTAGATAACTTTAAGTTAGTTGAAAAGTCATGCAGAGTCGGACATATGACTACCGCCTAGGACATCGCAATGTTAAAATAGTCAGTTTGCTTAATTGAAAGTAATCCAAGTATCAACCACTACTAGTTGCGTACTAGTTAGATTTAAGTGCATTTAAAGCTAGTTGAGTTGCCGGCAGGGTTATTATATATCATAATTTTTTCACCAATACAATTATAAATCACACCGATTTTGTCTTTCGTCTTACATTTCCTTACTCTGTTTTTATGATTGTATTGTGAAAGAGATTTTACCCCTCACGCGTATGCACATCAAAAATATGGATTACATATTTCTCCGTCCTCCATAATATATACGAGTTCCAGAGGAGGCTGAGGGTTATACCCAGATTACTTTCTTTGTAAGATTCCATTATTAAAGTAAATAGAATTATTATCAAAGTTTTGGATTATTTTCTTCATTTAACGAGCTTGATATAAACGTCCACTTCAGAAGTTGTATTTAATTTGCTATGGCTCTGTTGAGTCGTTCTTATTCAACTAATATATTCTTTCCGCTGCCTAGATAGCATTTGTTTTGACATGGATTATTTATTTTAGTTACTTGCATATGCTTATAATGTATAATGCTTTATTTAGAATGATATTTGCTTAGCATTAGAATGCTGTGTTTTGTTTGTATTATATAATTTATTTTAGTTACAGATAAACAAATTGCAAATTTGGCAGTTTTTTCATGATTTGCCTTCAGTTGCTGCTCAGCAAACATTTAAATCATTGTCAACAACAATAACAAGAATATTATCATGCATAGCCTTAGGTTGTATCTTACTTCATTTTGATTAAGAGCACAATTGTTGTTTTTTTTTACATAAATTTATCATTCTATTATTTGTCTTAGGCCACATAAATAATTAGATCTATCTTAACTTACCAGTTTCAACCAAATATTTGTTATAAGCAATTGATTCTTTTCATCCTGTAATTGAAATAGGAAAGAGAAAGAAATTCGTTAAAATATTGTTTCAGTTGCATGTTGTTAGTTTTAAAAGTATTAGAAAATATAAATAAAATGCCATAAATTCCATTTAATAGAAAAAGTTTTTTTTTGTTCTTGTTTTTGAGCTACAAATTTTTGAGGGTGTTCTACAAAATGCTAGAGATGTAAAATTTATGTTTCTTCCTTTTTAACCATTTTTTATTTATTTAAGAAGTTTTGAAGAGATCTGTTTTTTCTTGTTAAATTTATTGCTTTAAAAAGTTGCTTATTTTATAAAGTATAAAAACATAATCGTAAGTCTTGTTTTAATATGCCAATGAATTACAGTAAATGAGTTTTTTTTAAATATTGAAATTTCTGCGTGTGAGTGTAACAGAGCGTATGTGGCACCTTAAATTACAATTTATGTTCATCATACGCAGTGTAGATTATGAAAAAGAAAATTAAAAATTATTTCTGTTTATATTCAAGAGTAATTGTTTAATAATTCGTAAGTATGTTTAAGGAATTGTCACTTGCATATTTTAATATACGCCACTTTTTTCATGTGTAAACATCTATACGCGCAGGGGGTAAAAATCTATTTCACAATACAATCACAAAAACAGCGTAAGATGTAAGATGTAAGACGTAAGACTATATCGGTGTAACTTAAGATTGCATTGGTGAAAAGTTTTGACTTTTTGTTTCTGTTTTCTGCAGTACATTTCTTCAATTTTTATAACGTTTAATTTAACGTTTTAATTTATTCCATATAAATAACACAGTTATCACTGCATTTAATATTAATGCTAATGAAACAAATAAAAAATAAATAAAAATAAAAAATAAACGCATTACAGTAAAAAGGAAGTGTTTGGAGATAAAATGGAGGGAAAATTCATTGGAAAGTGTTTGGAGAAAAAAATGAAGGCACGATTTCATTAGGAAGTGTTTGGAGATAAAATGGGGGAGCGAATAGCGTTATAAAAACGTTTTGAAATATGAAAAATTAGAAATGAAAAATAAGAAATGAAAAATGAGAAATGAAAAATAGAAAATAAAAAATTAAAAATTAAAAATCAAAAATCAAAATTCAAAAAAGAAAAATGGAAAATGAAAAATAAAAAATGAAAATGAAAATGAAAATGAAAATGAAAATGAAAATGAAAATGAAAATGAAAATGAAAATGAAAATGAAAATGAAAATGAAAATGAAAATGAAAATGAAAATGAAAATGAAAATGAAAATGAAAATGAAAATGAAAATGAAAATGAAAATGAAAATGAAAATGAAAATGAAAATGAAAATGAAAATGAAAATGAAAATGAAAATGAAAATGAAAATGAAAATGAAAATGAAAATGAAAATGAAAATGAAAATGAAAATGAAAATGAAAATGAAAATGAAAATGAAAATGAAAATGAAAATGAAAATGAAAATGAAAATGAAAATGAAAATGAAAATGAAAATGAAAATGAAAATGAAAATGAAAATGAAAATGAAAATGAAAATGAAAATGAAAATGAAAATGAAAATGAAAATGAAAATGAAAATGAAAATGAAAATGAAAATGAAAATGAAAATGAAAATGAAAATGAAAATGAAAATGAAAATGAAAATGAAAATGAAAATGAAAATGAAAATGAAAATGAAAATGAAAATGAAAATGAAAATGAAAATGAAAATGAAAATGAAAATGAAAATGAAAATGAAAATGAAAATGAAAATGAAAATGAAAATGAAAATGAAAATGAAAATGAAAATGAAAATGAAAATGAAAATGAAAATGAAAATGAAAATGAAAATGAAAATGAAAATGAAAATGAAAATGAAAATGAAAATGAAAATGAAAATGAAAATGAAAATGAAAATGAAAATGAAAATGAAAATGAAAATGAAAATGAAAATGAAAATGAAAATGAAAATGAAAATGAAAATGAAAATGAAAATGAAAATGAAAATGAAAATGAAAATGAAAATGAAAATGAAAATGAAAATGAAAATGAAAATGAAAATGAAAATGAAAATGAAAATGAAAATGAAAATGAAAATGAAAATGAAAATGAAAATGAAAATGAAAATGAAAATGAAAATGAAAATGAAAATGAAAATGAAAATGAAAATGAAAATGAAAATGAAAATGAAAATGAAAATGAAAATGAAAATGAAAATGAAAATGAAAATGAAAATGAAAATGAAAATGAAAATGAAAATGAAAATGAAAATGAAAATGAAAATGAAAATGAAAATGAAAATGAAAATGAAAATGAAAATGAAAATGAAAATGAAAATGAAAATGAAAATGAAAATGAAAATGAAAATGAAAATGAAAATGAAAATGAAAATGAAAATGAAAATGAAAATGAAAATGAAAATGAAAATGAAAATGAAAATGAAAATGAAAATGAAAATGAAAATGAAAATGAAAATGAAAATGAAAATGAAAATGAAAATGAAAATGAAAATGAAAATGAAAATGAAAATGAAAATGAAAATGAAAATGAAAATGAAAATGAAAATGAAAATGAAAATGAAAATGAAAATGAAAATGAAAATGAAAATGAAAATGAAAATGAAAATGAAAATGAAAATGAAAATGAAAATGAAAATGAAAATGAAAATGAAAATGAAAATGAAAATGAAAATGAAAATGAAAATGAAAATGAAAATGAAAATGAAAATGAAAATGAAAATGAAAATGAAAATGAAAATGAAAATGAAAATGAAAATGAAAATGAAAATGAAAATGAAAATGAAAATGAAAATGAAAATGAAAATGAAAATGAAAATGAAAATGAAAATGAAAATGAAAATGAAAATGAAAATGAAAATGAAAATGAAAATGAAAATGAAAATGAAAATGAAAATGAAAATGAAAATGAAAATGAAAATGAAAATGAAAATGAAAATGAAAATGAAAATGAAAATGAAAATGAAAATGAAAATGAAAATGAAAATGAAAATGAAAATGAAAATGAAAATGAAAATGAAAATGAAAATGAAAATGAAAATGAAAATGAAAATGAAAATGAAAATGAAAATGAAAATGAAAATGAAAATGAAAATGAAAATGAAAATGAAAATGAAAATGAAAATGAAAATGAAAATGAAAATGAAAATGAAAATGAAAATGAAAATGAAAATGAAAATGAAAATGAAAATGAAAATGAAAATGAAAATGAAAATGAAAATGAAAATGAAAATGAAAATGAAAATGAAAATGAAAATGAAAATGAAAATGAAAATGAAAATGAAAATGAAAATGAAAATGAAAATGAAAATGAAAATGAAAATGAAAATGAAAATGAAAATGAAAATGAAAATGAAAATGAAAATGAAAATGAAAATGAAAATGAAAATGAAAATGAAAATGAAAATGAAAATGAAAATGAAAATGAAAAT